>CAVLGL010000115.1:64864314-64934115 GCA_963668995.1 Parnassius mnemosyne | reverse complement strand
TCACCATGCGGTCTTGAGGACCCCCGAGAGTAAGATTCGGGTAGTTTTTGACGGTTCCGCCCCCACATCAAATGGTGTGTCTCTGAACCAGTGTCTTCACTCGGGTCCTAAACTGATCAAGGACATATCCGACATCTTGACCCAATTCCGTCGACACCAAGTGGTTTTTGTAGCGGACATTCGGAAGATGTTTCGCCAATCAGTGGTCCATCGTGATGACCGTCGATATCAGCTGATATTGTGGCACGAGAAGCCCAGAGATCCTATAGAGGTGTTTGAGTTGAACACCACCACATACGGACTCCGGTCCAGCCCGTATATCGCCATGCGAACCCTCCTTGAACTCGCTGAGAGAGAGCGCCTGAGATACGCTCGGGGAGCTTCTATTTTGGAGACTTTGGTCTACATGGACGACATTTGTTCGGGCGCTTCCACCGTCGAGGAGGCTTTTGTCTTGCGAGACGAATTAATTGCCATCCTGAAGTCCGGAGGCTATGACTTGCGCAAGTAGTTGTCGAACTCCCCTCATATTTTGAAGGACCTCCCAGAAGAGGCTCAACAAGACCCTCATCTGTTCGAACACCCCGAGAATCCTAATTTGTTGACTGTGCTGGGCATTCAATATCAGCCTGTTCAGGACACCTTCACGTATAGAGTAAAACTTGACCCACCGCCCAAAGCATGGACCAAACGCTTCGTGCTGTCTACCGTAGACCGCACCTTCGACCCTAATGGATGGATCACACCGGTCATCTTTTTGGCTAAGTGCTTTCTTCAAAAGCTCTGGATGTCCGGGTTGGGTTGGGACAAGCCTATTAGCGGAGTCCTCTTGCGAGAGTGGCTCTCCATGCTCTCCTCCCTTCCGGACATCAACCAGGTTTCCATGCCAAGGTGCTTCCTCCCCACCGGGAAATGCAGGGTTACCCTACATGGGTTTTGCGACGCCTCTGAGAAGGGCTATGCTGCTGTCGTATATTTGCGAACTGTGAGTTCCTCTGGTCATACTGCCATCCATCTCGTACTCGATAAAAGCAAGGTTGCTCCCATTAGGTCCCGCTTAACTATCCCTGAATTGGAACTGTCCGGTGTCGCTCTTTTCACGCGACTCCTCAACCACGTTCACTCGTCCTTGAAGCCTGTAATCGAAATTACGGGCGTCTACGCATGTTCGGACAGTGCGATAGTACTTTGTTGGTTCCGAGCTGCACCTCACAATCTTGAGGTCTTTGTGGCGAATAGCGTCTCTGAAATCCAGAGTTCTGAGACTTCTCTCAACTGGAGACATGTCCCAGGGGAGTTGAATCCCGCAGACTGCGCTTCTCGCGGCTGTGACGCCCCCTCGCTGGTTGACCACCCACTGTGGTGGGGTCCCGGTTGGTTATCTGAGTCTCAGTCATTTTGGCCCCCGGGTAACTACTCCGAACCTACGGAATTGCCGGGCCTACGAGCCCGAGTAGGAGTGGGCAAGGATAAGCCCACTCGGGATCTCTCTCTTCTGGAACGGTACAGCTCTCTCGATAAGCTCTTAGGAGTGACTGCTTGGTTGCGCCGCTTTGTCCGCAATTCGAGAGACCCGTCCAACTGACTCTCTGATTGCGTTTTGTCCCCTAGCGAGCGTCGTGAAACTTTGGTGCATTGGACCCGTGTGGTCCAAACGGAGCAGTTTGAGCCCGTCATTGAAAACTTGTAGCGTGGCTCCGTTATCAAGGGCGCCCTGGCCCGTCTGAACCTCTTTCTGGACGACGCTGGGATGCTGCGCGTTGGCGGACGTTTGAAAAATTCTCAACTGCCGTACGGGGCTCGACACCCGTTGCTGCTCCCTAAGGACGGCGCCCTTGTCCGGTTGCTGGTAGCCCACCACCATGTTAAGAATGCCCACGCTGGGTGTAACGCTCTTTCGGCTATTTTGCGGGAGTTTTGGATTTTGGCTGGCCGACGCACCATTCGGAGCGTCATCTTTAAGTGCATATCCTGTTATAAACTGAAGGTCACCATATCGCAGCCTCTCATGGGTGACTTGCCGCCCGACCGCGTCAGGGCCATCCGACTATTCGCTGGAGTCGAAATCTAATTTGCTGGCCCCTTCCTCGTCAAGTCCTCTAACCTTCGTAACGCACGTTCGCATAAGGACTATCTTTGCGTCTTCGTGTGCCTCTCCACTAAGGCCATTCACTTGGAACTTGTAAGCGCCCTCAGCGCGAAAGCCTTCTTGGCCACGCTTGGCCGTTTCGTATAGCGGCGCGGTTTGCCGGACTTGATCCGGTCTGATTGCGGAATGAATTATAAGGGCACGGATAGGTATCTAAAAGAGGTCGTCGAATTTCTGTCTAGCCACCCGACTTAATTAGGCAATGCTATGTCAAAACGGGGCAACCAGTGGAAATTCGACCCTCCTGCGTGTCCCCACTGGGGCGGTATTTTCGAGGCGGTTATTGGTGAAACTATTTTGAAATTTGAAGAGCTCGCCACTGTATTTTGTAAAATTGAGGCTGTACTCTACTCTCGGCCCCTCTGTCCCCTTTCATCCGCCCCGAATGATTTGGAGGTTCTAACCCCGGGACACTTCCTGATTGGCCAGTCGCTTAACGCTCTGCCCGAGTACCCCTTCAGGGAAACTAACGCTTCGCGGCTGAGCAGGTTTGACCTGCTGCAACAGATGACTCAGAGCTTTTGGCACCGATGGTCTCTGGAGTACCTATATCTTTTGCAGCAGCGCATTAAGTGGTCTGACAAGACGGGACCCCCTCGGGTGGGAGACCTCGTGTTGGTTAAAGAACCCAACGCTCTACCTTTGTATTGGCGCCGTGGGCGCATTGTTAAGTTGTCATATGGAGCGGATGGGGTGTCTAGAGTTGCCGAGGTTTTGGTCGGATATTCGGTCTTGCAACGTGCCGTTGCGACCTTGCCCCGTTTGCCAATCTACTCGCGGACTTGATTCCTTATGTCCGGGGCGGGGGTTTGTTTAGGCAAAAATATTAAACATTTGAAACGTGAATTTTTTGAACGTGCGTTCGTATCGTAGCATCGATAGCAAGGTCACCCGCCCCCCTCCCGGTCGCATTCCACGGTGATATCGGCCGGACTTAAACCACATTCTACAGAGTTAGCAAAGTACTTATTTTGTAGTATTATTTAATCTTGACTCGTTCACTAACACACCGTATAAGTAAACTAGATTGTTTTTACGTGATGCGTGCTATATGCCGCATTTTTAAAAGATATTTATTTAGCTGTAATACTGTGCGTGACGTCATTTTTCGGTTTGTGTTTGTTGGCCTTTAAATGGCAATTTAAAAGCATTGGTGAATGTCAACTCAATTTAAAAGGTAAGATCTAACACTTGTCATTGAGAATACGCTTGTGATTCTCCGGTCAGAGGGTGCTTTGAATTTCAAGCACATCCTTTTTTTTATAGAAGAGGAGAAAAATGAGAATGAGGCTCACAGTGTTGACTGCCGCCCATGAACAAATGCAACACCAAGGGAATCGCAGATGCGTTTCCGGCCTTCTAAAAAGGAGTAAGCTCGTTTTTTAAAGGTTGTTAAGTCGTATCGGTAAAATTTGCCGGTGGTAAAATATTCTACCAAAAAGTCGTGTCATACTTTTCGTCGTTTTCGTTCGTCGTTGTCGTGTCAAAGTCGTATCCAGATGATGCTGATGGTAACGTGAGTTTTGCCGCGATTTACGTTGGTAAAATGTGGCGGCTGGAATTTGTCTGGAATTCCTCACAGCACTCCCCGTAGTAAATGCGATAGAAAATGCTAAGGGATGCAACATCGAGTTGATCAGAGAGAACTCGGTCGTTAACAATTCGAGCCGCTCTACGCTGGATGCAGTCACAGAAAACAATATTCCATGTGAGGCCGAACCTGCATCTTGTAAATTTGCAAGCGGTGTGCTAGTATGAAATACTGTCCCATTCTGCTAAGCACGCCAAGCTTTTTAAAGGCCAATTTGGCCTTCCCCTTCAAGTTACCATAAATGACCTGGGATGTTTTAACTACCTCGCCCGACCGCCCTGCGCGCCCCGGACCGCACAATTTTATATCGTCGTTACTTTTAAATTATTTAACCAAATTACGTAGTTTAAAGACAAAGTTTGTCTACCTTGAATATCAAAAGCTATAAAGGTAAAAGGTATTTATTATGATAAAAAATCTATTTACTATTACAAAATGTGCAAAGGAAATAAAGTATCAAATTTTATTTTATTTATGGTTCACTGTTTCGGTAATAATAGCTTACACATAAAATATAGATATATACTGTTACAGACTTTTTATAGAACTATTTAGAAGAAATAATTCCTAAATAATTATATTCGTGTAACTCTTCAGTTTTTCCACCGCACGCCAAAATAGCTTACTGGTGACATATTTTTTCCCCACTGACTTAACATTTATCGTTATAATTTGACCAAATAACAAATAATTTTTATGAATTATATCCTATGTGTTATTTTGATGTATGTCCTGTATTATTGTAAAATTTTATTAAATCTATTCAGTAGTTTTGCCATTAAAGGGTAACAAACATCCATACATCCTCAAAAACTTTCACTAATACTTATTTTGTGCTCCAAGTGGGAAACTTGAGGAAATCTTCCCTCCAATTGTAGTACCTCTTGCAACCCTTCACAATGTCTACTTTGATTTAAGAGACTTCTTGAAAACATAACCTCAAATATTAATAATTTTTTCTCGGATTTTGTTTTTTGAACTTTGATTCCCTTGCCGGGGTTTTCACCCACCTCCATACCGTTTCTAAAGTGTTTTCTCTAATGTCTTTCGATAGATCTCGTTTACGCCTGGTGTAAAATAATCAGACCGGTAATAGGGAACCAGCATCAAAGGTGAGAGACGTTGGCTTAAACGGCAAATATTCCCCCTGTGAGGCACTCTATGGGGGAATCCTCGGTTCAATGGACTTTTGATTGGCTGTAATGAAAATAAAGCCCTAGCTCCCAACCCCTGAGCTACCATTATTAACGAGATCCCTAAATCAAAAGTATATAATATCCGACGTTTTAAATTAAATAGAGACTTTAGACGACAAGTTTTAGATCGTCTAATAGACCCTTTTTTTTTTGCGGATGGAAAATCATCAAATGACGCCTTCCGCTCTGGGTGGAGCGGAAGGGAGTGTCAGACTTTTACTGACTAAAAACCATCCGTGTTCCTTCAGTGCCCTTACGTTCCGGAGCCGCAGTATCTCTTTCGAACAGCCCGCAGCCCCGGCAGGCGTCGGCCCTTGCGGGCCCCTTCACGCTGCTGACAGCTCTTTGAGGCGCGCGTGGAACAAAACGCGCCGTTGACACGGCCTGTCGTCGTTAGACGGACGGACGGCGAGCTACCCATTGCTCGCCGTCCACAGGCCCGCGCCTACGGTGGCCGGGGGCCACGACGTAGCCCCCGACGCCCGGGGCGTCTCCCGCGGCGGCCGGGAAGGAAAACTGCTGCTCTCTCCTTCTCCCGCTCCGCCACCTCCTTCGCTAGCATCACTGCTTCGCAGAAGGTGGTGACGGCATCCCATTCCGTCTCGCTCCGGACCATGGCTTCGACCAGGGCCGGACACGAGAGGCACGCTGCCTCGCGGGAGATCGTGCGGTAGCCGTGAACCATTCTCACGGCAACCACCTTTTGGGGCGCGTTCAGGTGGTGGACGGCAAGCCGCGCCAAACCACGCGCCCACACCGGGGCCCCGTAAAGGGCCATGGACCGCACAATCCCCGCGTAGAGCCTCCGGCAGGAGGCGTTTGGCCCCCCCAGGTTCGGCAGGAGCCGCCTGAAGGCAGCCCCGGTCCGTTCCAGTTTGGGAGCCAAACGTCGGAAGTGCTCAACGAAGTTCCATCGGCCGTCGAGGACGAGTCCTAGGTACTTCAACGTCAACTCGACGCCGATGGATACCCCTCCTACCATCGCTGAGGATTCCGGTGGTGGCCTGTTCCGAGGACCATGGAAGTGCATGGCCTCGGCCTTGTGCAGAGCCACCTCAAGACCCAGCTGCCGGATCCTCTCAACGACTATCGCAACCCCGCGTGTCATATTTTCCGCCGCCGCCTCGTACGACCCCCCCTGTGCCAGTACCAGCGAGTCGTCAGCGTAGCAAACTACGCTGACGCCGGTAGGGAGGTCGGCGCGCAGCACCCAGTCGTAACCGATGTTCCACAGGGGCGGCCCCAGAACCGAACCTTGTGGGACACCGCACGACATCTCTCGCCGGTTCCACTCACCGTTGCGACCGGGGTAGATGACGGCCCTATCTGTCAGATAGTCCCCAACTATACGACGGAGATAGGTCGGCACCCGGTGATACCGGAGTGCCTCCCTAATGCAGCTCCAGGGCATGGAGTTGAAGGCGTTGGCGATGTCGAGAGACACCGCCAAAACAACCCCCCCCTGGCCACTGGATCCCCCGTCGTGAGGGCTCTCACGCGCATGATGGCGTCCACCGTAGAGCGCCTCTTGCGGAAACCAAACTGGTGTTCCGCAAGATCCGGCCCCGTCCCTGCAAGGTGCTCGGCGAGGCGGTTTGCAATGACTCTTTCAAAGAGCTTGCCCACCTCTTCGAGCAGCACCACGGGCCGGTATGCGGACGGAGAGTCCGCAGGGCGCTCCGGCTTCCGAATGAGGACCAGCTTCCCCGTCTTTCAAAGAAGCGGGAATTGGCCTCTCTCCAAGCATGCGCTTAGGAGCCCCTCCAGTCGGGGCCCGAGAGCCTCCGAGGCCAGGACCCAGGCTTTGCCAGGCAAGCCATCGGGTCCTGGGGCGGTATTCCTGGCCTTGGGCCTACGTACCGCCACTCTCAGGTCTATCCCGGTCCCTTCCGGGATGCCGTCGTCGTCGTCCTGGTGGTCCGCTTCCGGCACCGCAGGTGGCGGAACCATAGGCGGGGGCGGATGTTCCCCTCGCGCAGGAAACAGAGCGCTCACCACGTCCTTCACGAGCTGAGGCCGGAGACTCTGCGTCAGCGGGGGGGCCCAGGTGCGGAGTTTATCCCGCACCATCTTGTAAGGGCGCCCCCACGGATCTCTGTCGAGAGTCTCCAGCATCTCCTCACGGGCCCGATCCCGGTCTCGCATGACAGCCTCCCGGAGGGCGGTCTTCGCCGCCCTGTATCCCTCTTACAGCTCCGCCTCAATGGCTGCCGCATTCGGTGGACGAATGCGGAGCCTGCGATGCCTGGCGTACAGGTGCCGCGCGGCGACTCACGCCTCGCGCAGAGACGTCAGCTCACGCGACCACCAATACACCTGGCGCCGGGCGCTTCCTGGCCGGACGCGGGGCATTGCCACGTCACATATCTCGGACATGGCCTCCTGGAACCACCCTGCCTCATCATTGACGTCGGCAGGCCTATCCGGTGATGACACCCAGGCCTGCACGATCGAGGCTTCCAGGAGGAGCTCCCGGTCCAGCTGCTTCAGCGCCCAACGCGGACCACTCGGGGCCTGTTGGACTGGCGCGCTCGAGGGCTGGGTGGAGACGTCAAACCGGATGTACCGGTGGTCGGAGTAGGTCTCCACCCCCTCCATGACTCGCCAGTCAATGGCACGCGGCGACAGAGCGGGGCTAGCGAACGAAATGTCCACCACTGACTCGCCCCGCATCCGCACACACGTGGGGACAGAACCCCGATTTAGGACGACCAGGCCTGTCTCCAGAGCCCAGTCTTCCACCATCCTACCCCGCACATCTGTACGACGAGAACCCCAAGCCAAGTTCTTGGCATTGAAGTCCCCGAGGACAAGCACGGGGAGGGGATAGCTTCCGACGACGACTGCTCTCAGCTCTGCAAGAGAGTTGTGGAGCTCGGCGAGAGATCGGTTCGGGGAGAAGTACACCCCCACAACGACGAACTCCCCGATCCGTGCCGCTACATACCCCTGACCCCTCCTGACACCTTCAAGGGTCGGGGTACCGGCGGCGGCCGAAGAAATGATGGCCACTGAACCGTTAAGGTCCGCCACCCAGTCCTTCCTAGGCCAGACAAAATACGGCTCATCGACCACAGCGATGTTAATCGACCACTGCGCCATGCTCTGGAGCAACAGATCCTGAGCGCAGGCGCAGTGGTTGATATTCGCCTGGAGGAAGCTTAATGGGGCCGTTATAGGCATTCCATTTCAGCTTCCTCCACGGGGCGCCCCTCTGCAGGCGTCGGTGTCGCGGCGGCGGTGGCGGCGACAGTGACAGCGGCGGCGGCCGCAGTTGCAGCTGCGGCGGTGGCCATAGAGGCGGTGGCGGCGGAGGAGGGCCCTCCCCTACCCGCGGCCTTGACCTTGGCGGGTGGCATGCAGGCCCTGCTTCCGGCCCAGTGATCGGCTGGCTTGCCGGTCACCGCACATGCATCACAGTGCGGCGTGGCGCAGCAGGTCGCCGATATGTGTCCGGGCTGACAGCAGCGGAAGCAGAGGCCACTGCGGTCAACCTCCGAGGCGCATTTCACTGATACGTGATGCCCCACGAGACAGCGGTAGCACCTCAGAGGTCTGGGCTCCATCAGCTTAACCTGCGCTGAGACCCAGCCCACCAGAAGCCTTCGGCCCTCCACTATGGTTTTGGCCGCCGTAACAGGGCAGCACACCGTGGCGGCATGCATACCCTGTTGGTCCGGGCGTATGGCGCCTGACCTGACCTGGTCAGTAGTGCACCCCCTGGACCTGGCGACGGCGGCCACCAACTCCTCCTCCGATACCGAGTCGTCCAGACCCATGATGCGCAGGTCTGCGCATCTGACGGGCCTTGACACTCGGGCCTCGTCCGCGTTCAGGGACGCTCTGAGCTTCGCAGCCAGAGCGTCCGCAGTCGCACCACTGGATTCCCCGGGGATCTCCAGCATACGGGCCCCCGTCTGGGTGACTTTGAGCCGGAGGCCCCCAGTGATCCCGAGCTCCCCGAGATCCACCGCCTCCTTCGCCTTCACGAGTAGATCGCGGTAGGTAACGCCCTTCTTTTCCGCGTCCGGCTGTAGTGTAATCACTACAGCTGCGGTCTTCGGGGCGCGGAGCCTAGCCGCGATCTTGCGCGTCCTGAACTGGCGCTGCCGCTCCTGCTCTTTGGTCTTTTTGGCTGCCTTCTTCCCCTTCTGTTTGTCCCCGACCACCTGCCAACCGGCTTCTGCCGCGGGAGGTGTGGGGAGCTGGGGGGGCGGTGGCGGCAGCGGCAGCTGGCTTGCCGCTGGCGCTGGCCCATTCGCCGCAGGCACTGGGGCTGGCGCAGCCATCACCTGTGCTGCCGCCTTGCCCTTTTTCGCATTCGCCTTGCCTCTCTTTCCCGTCGCCGGCTTAGCCGGAGCCGGTTCAGCCGGTATCGGTTTTGCCGGAGCCGACTTTTCAGTGGGGGGAGGAGCAACTGCAGCCCCACCCGAGGGCTGGCTGGACGGCCCCGGCCTGGATGCGGCAGCCGTGGCCGTCGCGTAAGAAGCCGTTGCCGGCCTCGCCGCCGTCTTGTTTGCCCCTAAGGGGGGGCGCAGGACGATGCCCTCCAGCACGGAGAACCGGTGCTGGAAGGCAGCTAGCTCCTGCCGGACCAGGTTCAGAACCTGGTTCTCCACCGGCACGGGCTGGCTTGGGCGCTGCGTCTGGGGCGCCGCGCGAGAGGCAGGCTCATGTAGACTGGCCAGGTCTGCGCGGAGCTTCTCATTCTCCTTCTGGAGAGTCTCCATGGCGGACGTCAGGCGGGCCACGTCCGCTCGCAGCTTCGCCACCTCGTTCGAATTAGGCCCAGCCCCAGCAAAGTTGGCCTCCGCAGCCGCCATGATGGAGGCGGAGGCCGCGGGAATGGCCTTGAATTTCGAGGAGGGTCTAATAGACCCTAATGTATGAAGTTTAAAAAAATTAACAAATAAATACGTGACACGATCGTCTAATTCATTTGGCAAGCGAAAGATTTTATTTAAGAATTTTTAAGGTTTTTATGAATCTCAATGTGTGACATTTATTCAAATTACAGAGGTAGCTTAAAATTAGCTTCGATGAATCTTTTATAAATGCCTTCATTAATATTTATTTTTCAATTACATTAATGCTTTCTTGTTCAGTAATAGAAATAGCAATAGAACTTGTTTTGTTAAAAGTTATAAATATAAATGATGGCAACATGGTGATGACAATAAAATTAATACGACTATACTTATCTTAGTAAGTGGACTGTGTTCTCGTTTGTCACCATTATTCTATAAAAAATGCTATGTTTAATGTTCTTACGCCAGCACAACACAAAACGCGTTAGCTAAATTTCATAGAAAAGTGGAAATACATTAGTTACACGTTGGGAACGTGAAAGTTGCGTTGTGTGTTCCAAAATTCTATTGACTTAAATTTATTTTGCACATAATATTGCGATTTTCAGTTCAAAGTAATATTGCTTGCATGGTGCAGTAATTGGACCTGTATTTTAGTGGCAACCTTTAACTTCTATACCGGCGGAATTAAATTTAAACCTGTAAACCTATTGCAAGTTTAATCGAAAGAATAAAGCAAAAATTTTTTTTTCAGACAGATCTCCAAATGCACGGCACTCACGCAACTTTTATACTGCTCGTATTGAAGAAGCGATCTAGAAGAACCAGGGCTCCAAAGTCTTTGCCATAGATCTGTCTGCCAGAAAGTGTTTCCGAGACACCTGAGTTTTTGAGTGAGATTGAGAGGCTCTATGGGCAGCTGTACACCTCATCGTTGGAGCCACACGCAAGTGTGAGTGACGATCCAAGAGCGAGTATTATCCGACACTATTCCTATGATATCCCGGACATCAGTCTGAGCGAGATTAGAATCTCCAATACATTAAGAACGGAAAGTCCCCGGGCGAGGATGGAATTATAGCGGAGCTTCTGAAAGCGGGTGGAAAACTTGTACTTAAAGTCCTTCAGAAGCTCTTTTATTCCATCCTTCATGAAGGTACTACTCCGGAGGCGTGGAGCAGAAGTGCGGTGGTCTTGTTCTTCAAGAAAGGGGACAATGCTCTGTTGAAGAACTACAGACCGATTTCCCTCCTGAGCCGCGTCTACGTGCTGTTTTCGAGAGTCATTACGAATCGTCTCGCATACAGAATCGACGACTTCCAGCCTCCCGAACAAGACAGTTTCCGAAAAAGCTTTTGCATCATAGACCACATACATATCCTTCGGCAAATTGTACAGAAGACCGAAAAGTACAATCTGTCACTTTGTTTTGCGTATGTGGACTATGAGATAGCCTTTCATTCCGTCGAAATTTGAGCGGTGCTGCCGTCCCTCCAGCGGTGCCAAGTGGACTGTCGGTATATCGAAGTGCTGAAGTGTTTTCACAGTAGGGCTACAATGGCTATCCGAGTACAGAACCAGATCACGATACCTATCTAACTGCAGACAGGGTGACGTAATATCCCCGAAACTCTTTACCTTTTAATTGAAAGACGTTTTCAAGCTACTGAACTGGAAAAGATAAGGCATTAACGTCAATTGCGATTACTTCACTCACCTTCGATTTGCCGATGATATAGTCCTTATGGCAGAATCGCTGGAGGACTTAATCACTTTGCCCAATGATCTTAATAGTATCACCCAACGGATAGATCTTAAGATGAACATGGACAAAACAAAAATCATATTTAACGTCCATGTCACACCTACGCCGATAGTTCTTGGGAGCACTAAGCTCGCAGTTGTTGACGAATATGTTTACCTGGGTGTTTACTCGAGTGGCAGCCTCGTACTGGCAGGCGAAGTGTAGGGAGTCCCCCTGCTATATGGAATGACGATCTGGTAAGACATGCAGGAAGTCGATGGATTTAGGTGTCTCGGGACCGTGCTTTGTGGCATTCCTTGGAGGAGGCCTATGTTCAGCTGTGGACTTGTGAAGGGCTGTAATGATGATTATGATGATGATAGTGTGATATTAATGATAATGATGTTGACATCTGATGATGTGTTTTATTGTTTTCTTTTTTAAATACTGTAAATTCTAATAATATTACTAATGGTCCCTTTAAACACTCCTGGTTAGCTTGAAATGCTTGAGTTAGGATTGGTTCACGACAGAAGTCGAATGGCGGATTCAATCTCACGTCCTTCGAGATCGTGACCCGTAGCTTGCCATTGACGCTTCGTACTGTAAAAGCCTGACGTCTTACTACAATAAAATCACAAATTACATTTCATTACAGTTACCCATCTCTTCTATCCAAAGTTGTGGATTTTTTATGCAAATTAGTTTATAATGGCTTAATGGATATTTTTAGCGAAATTTTGCGTAAATAGACATTATGCGTAATTTAAACCCGACTTTGATGTCCTTCGATTACATACGATACCACTAAAAATGAATTTTATTTTGGCGCATTATGGCATATTCTAGTGTGTGGGTAACCTGTGATGTATTCCTTGTGTACTCATAGGCATTCTATGTTAAAGTTTTTGTGTAGATCGTGTTTAGTGTACGTATATCAAAAAGGTTCCCGTTGTTCAAATGCTATTTAATGGAGATAAAGAAATTTGTTGCCATAGATATGCAACATTTTGACGTAGTAGTAGCTTCCTTTCTTTTTATGCTTTATTATTGACTAGCCCGTAAAACTGGACTGGACATGCGTCTCCGATATTGCAGGCGGGATTTGCCTTAATCATCACGCTTGAAAAGCAGATTGACTATCGCAGTACTAGTCTTGTCGCACCTTTGAAATTACTTCTTGCCGCCAGTGGGTATTTACCGCCAGGCTTTAATATATATTTTTTAATTTGTATGTAACATAATATAAAACGTTCCATTATATATTGCACTTTGATGAATCTCTTTAGTAAGTAAACTTGACCAAGAGTCATGACTAGTAGAACGAAAGCTTCGAAAGTAGAAATAACCATAAAGTTTTTGTTGGGACTGGCATACGCTAAGAGGTAGAAGTTTATAGAATTAAAAAAAAGTTTGTTATCCCAATCCCCGCTTAGCAATACCGTCTATTGTAAATCACAAGGTCACATTTCAGCTGTGGTATGGCAAGGGCAAGGTTCACCGTGATTTCACATTTCTCCATATTTTAGCAACCCGGGTTCGTTTCCCGCTGACAAAAACAAAACGTTGCAACTTAAAGTGCTAAATTAACATTTGAATAACCTCGCTGTATTGCTATATTTAGCCTTTGTTTGAGAAAAGAAACAGCGATCTAGTCATCAGCGATGTTAGCGAATTTAACCTCGTATGGACTCAAAGGACCGATAGTCTCTACAGCAAATGTCTCAGGGAGTCATAATTGGCGCTAGGTAAATTTTATATACATTTTTTCTTATAAAATTATAAACTGCCACTCTGTTACTGTATTATATAATTATATACATAATGTTTGTTAATGTACAAACGTGCATGTCATATATTTATTATATGTTTTTAATCTACAAGATATAATAATTAACAATAACATGGAATGTTACCTTGAAGTGGCGGTTTAGGAACTTTTTACTCTTTATTTAAAAAAGTTCTTTGTTTCTCATTCGTTTTGAATTAAGAATATGACCAGGAAAGATTATTTCTAGTACAGTGTAATAAATAACACTAAAATATTTCGATAGAATATAAAACGAGAAAACCAAAAATGTCAAGAAATTTTAATGTTCCAGCAACGTAATTTATGTGGTACGATAACAATATATTACATTTATGGTAATTTCAAAGCATTCACGGGTATATGTGTGAAATTGGGCACATATCTTACTGAAATTATCACACGTAAGACACCCTCCGTTGACATTTTGTTTTATAGAAATTCAGAAAGTATTCGAGATTTATTTCGAAACACCAAAGAAAAGATAGAAGAAAGAAACTCAGATATCTAACTTTAAGCCCATGACACAAATATTTTTTAAATCGGTTCATATTCAAACAATTATGCCCTAACACATATAAAATTTGTTATATTTACGCGAATACCACATGGTTTCTTTCAATTTAAAGTGAATATTTTAAGTTGAAAGAATATATAATTGAATATATTTTTACGAGGTAGAGGCATGCTGCAGCTATATTAGTAGTATAGTTGTAGCACGAATGGGTCGGCTCGACCGGGGAAGGACCACGCTCTCACAGAAAACCAACGTAAAATAGCACCTTAACACTGCTGTGTTTCGTATGGTGAGTGTAGAGAACCGGAGACCCTTTTTAATGGCTAAGAGGCATTCCATCTTAGTCCTCACGGATGACAAAGCATCTGCATCTTGAGTCTTTATTGAGGATAAATGTAGATGTCTATGGATCACAGTAACCACTTACCATCAGGTGGACTGTGTGCTCGTTTGTCACCCTATTCTATAAAAAACAAAAAAAGCACCAGCCTACATTTTTTTAATTTTGTTAGCAATTTACGCGAATAATGTTTGTTGTATTTTTAAATCGCTTTTATATTGGAGTCGTTCTCACTTGTATCGCTACTCCAGTCATCAATCGCCTGAGGGCCGAGATATCGGAAAAGTTAACAGCTAGAATAGCCGTTGAGACGTTAATTGCTCTTTGTATTTGAACGGTTACGACTTTGTATTTTTGAGGGCGTTTTTATTGGAAGTTTTGAATAATTTACTTCTAAGAGAAAATATAAAATATTTATATTCATTGCTGAAGCTGTAATATTTTGATTTTGATTTTTATTCATTTATATAAAGATGTACCGTGTATTGGCTGGATAAGAGAACCCATTACCGCCACTTCATTCCGTGGATGTCGTAGGAGCCGACAGAGGGAAATAAACAAAGAGATGGGCTACATTGACTTCCTGATAACAACTGAAAATAATAAAGACTGCGGTTGCCAACCCGTCTGCGAAGCAAAATCACTCTTAGTGACCCATAAAGTACCCCATAATTATTTTATAAAAATCAGTCGAACCGTTTAGGAGGACAAGAAGTACGAACACATACATACTAGAATATTATATATAAAGTTAATAGCTTCGCCTTCTCCAATATATTTTTAAAATTATAGTAATTAGACCTCTTATATAATATTGAGACTATTCTATATTATCTGCAACTATGGCAAGCATCCCCTCATGAACAACGACGCAAATAAACGGCCGCAGTCCTCGGCGGCCCCGATATTCCTAGCTACGGTGGCAACCAAGCTAACGGCGTGGCAGGGATACTAAAAATCTCCGGTGGAGGTTCAATTGCCACCTTAGACGGCTCGACCTGGCAAGATTCAGCGCACGTACCCTGAGAAGAAGAGATAGACAAGTTCCATTGACACAATATAGGATTATCTGAGGTCCGAAGAGAAGACACGGTAATACTCGAATCGGGCAACTAGTTCTATCACCGGGAGGCGACCATCTGTACCAAGGATTTGTGTGTACCTTATATTTTTGCATCACATTCCCTTAAAATTAACAACTATCTATTTGTAAGGTAGTATATCTCTCAACGCTCTACATATACGCAAAACATCTATTTCTGAAAAAAATATTTTAATGTTCACTGACTGACTAACGAAGTTTGAATATTGTATTACTTTTTTATTTATTTAACCGACCCGGCCTTTATTCGCAACTGTTAACTATTAATTAAGCGTCAGATATATTTAAGGTAATCATTAAATATCTCTATATTTTATCCGAAAAAGTTTCCTAGATCACTTCTGACATTGCTTTTTTTCTCTACTACCCTAAGATTAGCTCCAACAGAAAATAAAAAAAAATGTTTCTTCATGCTTTCACGGTATGCTAATGACACCTGACCTTAAAAAAAGGCGAAAAAGAAGAAATAGATGTATAGTTATATATATACATATTTCTATAGTATTCTCGTTTTACTCGGACGGATAAACAAACAATGAAAATAAGTAGACGGATCATCTTATCAAGCTTATTACTACTATTGCTTTAATATCTCATTTATATTATCTATTGTTTTTTAAAAAACAAATATAGTATTAATAATTAAATTTCTGGCCTAATTTTAAGCATAAATAAAAAACTTACCATTGAGAAGCGGAGCGCAACAAAGAAAACAAATTTCATGCCGCATTTAACTCGCGAAACGTGTATACAATTACCGTACAGTTTTATTTTCAACTAGCTGTGCCCGCGGCGTAGCTCGCGAATATAGGTTTTACTTAAAGAATTTGACGTTTAGGGTAAGAGAATATTAAACGATTTATATCATTACTGTATGAATAAGTGGTAACAAAATAAATCGATATGCTCAAAGTTCTAAGTCGTTTATTATAGAGCTTCTGTGTAAACGACAATAGAAGTAGACTTAGCCGGGGCGTACAGAAAAAGATTACGGGGACTACTAACGCGGGAAAAACAAACATAGAGTTGGCCATGTGCAAAACAACCACTCCTGCAACGCGTAAAGTTCGTAAATAAAGCGCAAGGTCGCTTTATTTACGATCGTCGTATAACACACGCTGAGTGGGAAACACACTTAAAATAGGGATGTTAGATGATCATTGATGTTAAAAATTAAAACTTCGATGTTTTAACATCGATGTAGACATATGTCAAACATCGAAACATCGACGTCAATGAACCCATAATCGATAATTGGGAACTTGCAAACAATGAGAACTCGCGAAATCAATATAACTAAATATTGCATCTGCTCTGAAGATTAAAAATTTTGTATAATTCAGAATTTCTGAACGCATCGTTAACCTAAAAAATGTCAGTATGGTGAGTCAAACTTAATTGTCAAGTGTCTCCTGTAATGTCACAATGGTCACTGCTTTCGCTTTATTTTGTAGTGTCGTTGTCGGTTGTCGCATAATAACTATTCTACGTAAATTGATATTCAAGTTTATTGTTACTTTTCCCTTGCTGTGTATACCCACATAATTTTGAAACAATGTGTAAGTATCTACACATATACAAAAACCATCGATAATGGTCAACATTGATGTTTTGAGTAGCCTAAACATCGAACATCGATGTCATCATCGATGTTATTATCCCTATCTTGAAACTGAAGCCTGAGCCGTGGTAGCTCAGATGGTTAGCGCTCGCTGTAAGCTTTACAGTACTCGAGCAACTCGGGTTCGATCCCCGCCGGCACCAATTAAATTGTTAATTGCAATTTTAAGTACTCATTTACCACGTGCTCGGCGGTGAAGGAAAACATCGTAAGGAAACCTGCATGTCTGAGAAATAAAAGAAATATTTCGATGACATGTGAAGTTCGGAAACACGTATTGGGGCAGCGCGGTGGACATTTCATTGCCCTAAAACCCTCTCAGAAATGAGAGGAGGCCTGTGCCCAGCTGTGGGACGTAAATAGGCTGCAACTTTACTTTACTTAAAACTGAAAGGAAAGTTATTTGGTATTAGAGGGATTCTGGGTATAAAACAATATCACTATCACGACATTTATTGCAATTTAGCTACTTTTAGTCGAGTTGAATATTTCAATATCTCTTTTTTCTGGTTTTTGTTTCTGATGATTTTTGTGATATGTTGTCTAACCTACACCCTTCGTCAGACTTTCAGTGAGTCTCAATACGATTCACCTGTGAAAAATCTTAACACCGCAATTCAGAAAAGGTTGTAATTTGTACAACGCCATCTATTACGTTCTTTGTGAGAAAACATTCTTTTTTAATTTAAGGAATACATATTTTTTACTGTGTTTTAAGTACCATAATAGAACGATACGAAATATATTATAATAGAACGTTTTTTTTTACACATGAATCTTTTTATTACTATTTCTGAGATTTTGTGGCGCCATTAAACAAATTCGAACCTACATTTCAAAATAATAATCATAACTTTCGATAGAATTAACCAATTTCAATAAAACAAAGATTAAATGAACTTGATTTCAAAAATTTTAACCTGCCTTTTGTATCACATTTTTGCCACACCACCATCTATCGATGAAATTGGTTAACTATTGTACTTTAATTTAGTTTAGACACAGATTATAATCTATGAGTTTAGATAATAAGGTTAATATATTTTGTATATATTTATTACGTTCTTTATGTAATACTTTTGTTTACTGCGTTTTAGATATAAGTAATTATATCATTATAGAACATTATTTTATATCATTTAATTATGAATTATAATATGATATTAATTTTAAAATGTACTTGATGACTCATCCAACGCCACTATTGAACAAATTCGTACCTATACTTAGTACCCATACTTCAGAATATTTGTCATATCTTTTGATGGAATTAACCAATTTTAATGAAATAAAGACTAAATGTAACCTGAATATACACTTAATAATTTCCTTAACTATTCTTATGATATAAATTAGTACTTTATACGTGATACGTTAACAAACAAACAGACAGACAGACAGACAGACAGAAAAATCTAAAAATGGTAGAAATGTATTTATTTACTTATTTTTAGTACCTATCAATCACTTCTATTACAAAAATATAAAATGTACAGACATCTGCTATTTATATTTTTATTATATGTATAGATATGCACGCGTACAACATTATACGAAACATTGTCTCTGCCTCACTGATTTTAATAGTAGTTTTATCAATTCTTTAGAGATTAGTTTTATTAGGATTAACACTGACAACGCATTTTCATTTTAATGCTTAATCTAGGATTGATGAAGATGTCTATGCGCCACAGCGTCCTATTAAAATCAGGTGGGCTGTGTGCTCGCTTGTCACACTTATTCTTTAAAAAAATGACTGCTGCAGTCCATGGACAACTGCAACTAACTTTAAACAACAAAGAATTTAAATAAGTTGTCACCACTGAGGAGTAGAATGGTAGACCTCACAGCCTGTAACTTTACTGGCTGTGTGAGCAACCTGAGTTCGAGTCCTTTTTTTTTTTACATGGGGAAATGCCTACGCATACCCGCCTCGCGGGGGCAAGGACGGGTTATGTCGGACTCGCACCGACTAAAACCCCATTTTCAACAGACGCTAAATTGGTATTGTTATGTTATTATAGCAGAAATAATGCTTTTAATCATGCTTATTACGTAACTACAGTCGTTGTTTGTGTAAATATGTTACTGTTCATTGAAATAAACATGTATTCAAAACAATTTTCTTAAAATTAATTATTTTTATAATCTGGTTACACTGTTGTCGGCTACAGTATTCGAAGTGACTGCAAATATGGTTGCTTTCTTTTTCATTATTTTTTCTAATGAATTCACGGACGATAAAATATTATGTGAAGCCTGGGTTTACGCGACGGCCGCCCGTGTCACATGTATAACCTGTTAGTTACCAATTTAATCATATCAAAATTTTATTTCGTGCGGAGTAATTTTTCATTAATTCTCTTTATTTATAGAAGAGGAGGCAAACGAGCATACGGCTCACCTGATGATAAGTGACTACCGCAGCCCATGAACAAATATGAACATCAGGGAATTGCAGGTGCGTTGCCGGCCTTTTAAAAAAGAAGGCCTTTTCTTGAAGGTCCCTTAGACTTATCAGTCCGGAAAAATCGCCAGTGGTAAGCTATTCCAGAGAGAGGTCGTACGCGGAAGAAAACACTAAGTGAAACAGACAGTGGTGGACCGCCAAGCATCCAGATGGTGTGGATGGTATCGGAAGAATTACTGCGATGTGCGTTCGTGAAATTTGGCGGCTGGGATTTATCCGAACAATTCCTCAGAGCATAGTAAATGCGAAAGAAAATGCAAAGGGATGCAACATCTCTTCGCAGCGTCATTGTATTGAACCGATCTGTAAGGACTCTGTCTTCGACGATTCGAGTCGCCCTGCACTGGATGCAGTCAAGTGAAAGGAGCTGGCACTGGAGAGCTCCAACCCAGAGATGGGAACAGTATTCGAAGTGAGGCCAAACCGTCCGTCACACCGTCTGCAACTTTATAAGGCGCACTTATAAAGTTGCAGATGGTGTGCCGGCATTAAATATTGTCCCGCCATACTGAGCACGCCAAGCTTTTTAAAGGGTAATTTAGCCTTCTCTTCCAAGTGACCACGAAAGTACAAGTCACTCGATATGTCGACACCGAGGATTGCGATACTGGCTGTGGCAACAAAAAGAGTGCCTTGAAACTGAGGAGATAAGACAAAGGGGTTATTTTTAGCGGTAAACGTGCAAACTTGTGTCTTCTGAGGATTAAGTTGGACTAGATTTAGTCGCCCCCAATCCGAGACGTTATAAGCTTTTGGATAGCATCGAGCGTGTCATCTTTGCAGCAAGTAACACCTCGCTCGAATACCGATTGGAACTGTCGTAAGGCAGATTTTCAGGGTCTATATAGGACTTTGATTGAAATAGACTGGTCTGATTTGTTAACAATAAGCGATATTAACTGTGCTGTACAGCTGTTCTACGATAAGCTATACGAAATTATAAATCTGTTTGTGCCTATTAAAAACAATTATCAAACAATCAGCGATACATATATCCAAACTGGTACAACGTAGAAATAATAAAAAATATAAAAAACATACACTTTCATCATAAGCAATTCAAAAAAGAGGGCAAAGAATTTAATAAGGCTATGTTTATATATTATAGAGAAAAACTCTGGGTATTGAAACTGAGGCTGATGCCGTGACATTACAAAGAGATATTGATGCTGTGTCTATATGGAGTCAAGAAAACCACCTTCCGTTCAATAATCTCAAATGTAAAATAATAACTTTGACGCGAAAATCACAGCCCATTATTTTTAATTATAAGTTGGCCGACGCTCCTTTGGAAAGAGTTAAAGAGATTAGGGACTTAGGATTACTATTAGATTGCAAATTAGATTTTCACACGCACATCAACAAAATTTGTAAGTCAGCGCATAAAATGTTAGGGTTTGTCATAAGGACTGCGTCACAGTTTGATAATACATGGGTCGCAAAAGTATTATAAAATGCTTATGTGCGCAGTAAACTCGAGTACGGTGCTGTTATCTGGAATCCTTACGAGGAGAAATACGTTCTAATGATTGAAAAACTACAACGTAAATTTGCTCGATGGATATATAAGAAACAGTACGGATACTATCCCTACTTATACCCTTCCTTATTCGTGTCTGGTATGGTGGACATTGAAACTTTGAAATTTAGAAGGGCAATGTCTTAAGTCATGCAATATCTGTCCATAATTCATAATAGGATTGATAGTCCCCAAATACTAGAGCGTATCCGCATCTTGGTCCCTAGGAACGTGTCAGCAAACTCGCAGGGACAGGTGGCACCGCGGCGCGCCCGCGACTGCTGGAGCTCCCCCGCGCACGTACCGAGCGCGCTCGTCAAACGCCCTCCAACCGTGCACTCCGCATTGTTGGGGACATACTTGCACAGCACAACGAGCTAGACTTATTTGCCGATGGATTAGGACATTTGTGTAAAGAAATTCAAATATATTTAAATAAATTCTAGCCATCAAACTTACATATATTGTTTTCATAATTAATTATTATAATTGCTGGTTGCGTATTGTTTTTCTTATAACGTTAACAAAATTAATTAGGATATTGTAAAATAATTTTCGTTTTGGATGTGTCATATGTTAGCTTGTAAGATGAAATGAAATAAATAAATAAAATAAATAAATAAACGATACAGTACTCCACTCACACGGCGCGGTGGCAGAGCCCGGAGTCCCGATTGAAGCAAAGTGTATTTATTAAAATAAAAAATAATGTGAGTGCGCAGTAAAATAGAAGGCGTTAGAAATTTATCCATGACAATCGGTTAAAGTTCCTGCTACAACATAAAGTTCATTACCACGCATTCTGTATTTAAAGCATAAAAAGTGCGTATTATTTAAGAGTTTTTAAATTAATTGTTCTTCACCAAACGCCTTTATTGCTTATTTTGAAGTTTTCCCGCGAATTTGGCCGCACATTGCAAAAAAAAAAATAGTTATGTTACTATAAGTATTATCATATATTGAATAATAGGTCGTTTGTAATTATCAATTAGCAATTACCCTAACAGGTGTCCGTATAATCCCAATATGCACCGGGTAGTTACGGACAGAAAACTTTTTTTTTTCATATATTTAGTAGATTATTAAAAAATAAAAATATTTTTATTATAGTAGAATATAACCAAAGTTTATTTATATTGGAAAAGAGAACGATTACTGCCAGTTGCTCCCTCTTTCTCCCCTGAGTGGTGATGAAGTCCAAGATAGTAAATCGCATAGTCTTATGCTCGAAAACTCTATTCAAATTTAAGACGCTTTTAGGTTTCTTGTTGTCTTTATCGCTTTAAATCAAATTGACTGACACACCATGAAAATTAACGACATCTAAAAATTGAGTAGCGTTTGAGTGTTTGCGCGTTAGCGTAACAAAACTCTATTCACACTTGCCTTGAAGGCACTCAAATTGTAATCGTTCTTGTACAGAAATTAAAATCAATAAATGCAACTCATATTAAATGGCTCATATAAAAATCTTTCAACAACGGCCAAAACTAAGTTATTTGAGGTTCGTGTATACGTAGGACGTATAACGTGGAATAAAGTTACGGATTTAATTCGATGCATGATCGATTAAAGTTTTCAAGTTTAGAAGTATATGGACAACGAAAGCCAGCCGTTGTGGAAAACTTTCTAAAAACTCCACGCAATGGAAACGTGCTCGCCCAGAACGTGCCTTATTTCACGTGCTATAATAGATTTGAACATACGACTTAACTTGGATCATATTTTTATGCGAAATTTCAAAACGATAACGATTTGCGTTTAATTTTACTTTTATAGAATAGAAGTAACAAGCAAGCACATAGCCCAGCTGATGTTAAGTGGATTCTGTGACCCATAGACATCTATATTTATCCTCCATTAAGGATCAAAAAACAGATGTCACCCCTGACGACTAAGATAGAACACCTCGTGTCTGTCTGTCTGGACAAATCTTCGAATGGTTTAACCGATTGTCATGAAATCTTACGAACGTATAGAGAGCAATATCTGGAGGGATTTAGGCTATATTTTATCTGAAAAAATTGATATTAGTAGATACTATCCAGGCGAAGCCGAAGCGGATCGTTAGTGACTCACATAACGTGTACGATTCATTCCATCGCGCGATCCTCGATCACAGCAGTTAAAGAATTCATTCTATGGTTATTGAAGACTTGAAAGAGGCGACGTAGTTCGGCCATTTGAAGATTGATAGAGCACTTGACACGAATTGCTACTTGAAGTATACTGAAATCAGCATTTAAAATTCATTTAAGGTGTTCGAATGGAATATCTAAAAAATTATATTTCTGTGATATGATTTTCTTAAAGGTGTTTAGGTATTTATTGAGCTGTGAGCCCTTCGTCACTGTACCTATCATCAATGTCATCATCATCATCATCATTACAGTCTTTCACAAGTCTACTCCTCAAAGGAATGCCAAAACACGATCTTGAGCCACCTGCATCCATCAACTGCCTGCATGTCCTACCAGGTCATCACTTCCCCTAGTGGCAGGCCGCCCTACACTCCACTTACCAGTACGAGGCTGCCACTGGAGAATCTTTCCTCCCCATCAGTTGTCGGTTCTTCAAGTTCACTGTACTACGTTCTATGTTTATTTAAGTTAATACATTGAAGAAATATGCACTAAATATTACTGAAATTGGTGGATGGAATCCTTCAAGCTGCCTAATTGCGGCTATCCATCGGTTATTATTGATAGCTGATCCACTATAAAGTCCTAATATAAAAAGACAAAGCACATACGAGAGATCGATGATTCTTATTTCTGCGATCGTAAGGTAACCACCGTTTTCGTTTATGTTGACCCCATATCTTCCCGTGGGTGTTGTAAGAGGTGACAGAGAGAAACTGAGGCAGGAGATGGGTAGCAGCATATTTCTGATAATTGCAAAATTACAATAAAAAACTGCGGTTTCTTTCCCGCTTGTCAAGCGTTTATCACGCAGCGAAATCACGAGCATAATTCTCTCCATAGCCCGCTGAGTGGCCTTAAGCGTCGTCATACGGCCAGCAGTGAAAGACCATGTCTCAGATCCATAAGTCATCACTTGCAACACGCACTGGTTGTTAAATATCGTTTCCAGGTTTACAGGTTGACTCGTCTTAGGTGGCAACCGAGCCTCCACTGGAAATTTTAGCACCTACTGCCCCGCCGTTACCGTGGTTGCCACCGTAGCCGAGAAATTCGGGGCCGCCGGGGACTGGGGGCGTCTCTTCATAATTTTCATCGCCTCTTACGACACCCACGGAAAGATATGGGGTATTGGGTATTCTTAACTGCCACTTCACGGCTAGTGAGAGTTTATATAATATATAGATTCCATTAGGACAAACATATAGACAAGAAACAATCACTTGTAGACTATACAAATACTTGTTCTGTGCGGGACTTAAACCCCTCAGAGACAAAACTCATTGCTAAGCCACTGCGCCTCGGAATCCTCATATATATTATACTACTACAGACTGAGAGTAGTCTCGGCATGTAGACTTGTTTGTTTGAAGCTGGCTGCAGGTGTCCATGAACTACAGTATCCACCATGACAGTAAGATCGTTTGTCACTTCACTTTTATAAAAAAAAAACTAAATATATTTAACAGTGCCAAAATGCGGGTTTACATAATATAGATGAGAAATACCGCATCGATTTACACCACTGGTTTAATGCCAACAATCTATTTAGAACATCTGTAAGCATGTCGCTAGGCCGAGGAGAAAAATCGCCAACGAGGGACCGCTTCGTTTTCAAATGGGTCCTAATTTATTGCAGGGAATTCGGCTTATGCATTGTAGAACTCGTTTTGTATTCTCTTGAATTCTTATCATTTGTAACCTTAGAACTGATTCGTAACTTCTGTTTATTATTTATTTAAATAGAGTTAAATTCTTTTAAGTTATTTCTTACTAAATATAAAAGTTATACACACTGCGTAAGTTAAATTTGTTTAGCAAAAATCCCACAGCTGGGCACAGGTCGCTTAATAAATTTGGAAGGGTTATAATGGCTTCCAGACCGAATTAAATCTGCGTAGAACAGGATTATAGTGTCCAAGCATAGGCACAAGCACTGATTCTCTCTCTTTTTCCTCAATTTCAAAGTTCGATGTGACGGCAATCCGGCACGACTGCAGAATAGGCGCAGGACCAACAGTTTTAAGTGTTTTTCGAGGTACAGGGGCGAAACACCGCAATCTTCGTTGGAATCTTGATTTTTAGGCGCTAGTAGAACATACCTACGCGATTTGCGCTTAAGACATGCAAAATGGTTATAGTTCCCTATCCATGTATTAGTTCCTGGCATTGCAACCCTAAGATGTACAGTTTCGTAAAATATTTTATATAACAACTTTTAGGTGTGATTAATTTCTAAACCTATAACAAACTACAATTTTGTAGCACCTAGAGTCGCTGAGAAAAACGCACGGACGGACATAGCGAAACGGGTTCCTTGTTTTTTTACTATAGAACCCTAAACATTTAATAACTTTATAACTAAATTTAAATAACTTGCTGAATAACGATAAAAATTAGGAAGTCTTCTAATTAATTAAAATCAATTAATGTTAAATGAACTGCCTAAATAAAGCAAAATTTATAGTAAAGTTATGTTTATTGAAAAACAGAACGTATCAAAGCAGTTAAGAATCAGAATCAGAATTTTTATTTGCGTAAGAACATGGTATATAAAGGTGGTACATGTTAAAAAGGTGCACATGTCTCGCTATTACAAATAGCATGCAAAATTAATATTATTATCTTGTATATTCATAAAAATAATATCACAAAGTCTCATTACAATAAATTACATTGAATTAAAGATAAATTAATATATGTCATATGACATTAATAGTATTAGGGATTGATGTCAATAAAGTCTTTAATGTCATATATTTTTCTGTCAATGAGCCACTTAAATAATTTTGATTTAAATTGATTAATATTTAAATTTTTGATGTCATTAGAAATTATATTATATATCGTTAAACACATTTTAGGCAACTTTTATGGTATTTAGCTGACGTTGGGATAACTTCTAACATAAGTCTATTAGGATTTCGCTTCAATCTTGTGTTCATGTCACTTGCTTTCATAAACAAATTGATATTTCTCTTCACGAAACAGCTTTTTTCAAAAATATATAGTGCTGGCAGCGGAAGTATGTTGAGATTTGCAAAAGCTGTTCTACAGAACATACCAGGCGGCATTCCAGAGATAGCTCTAATACACTTTTTTGAGCTATAAACGCCTTTTGTATATTTGTGCTATTTCCCCACATTTTATCCCGTAGCGCAAAATGGAAGCTATATACGCGTGGTATGTAATAAAAGCCGTTTGTAAGTTTGTCACTTTTCTCATTTTGTTAAGGGCATATACAAAACTATTAATACGATCACACAAAGACTCTATATGTAATTTCCAGTTTAGGTCCTGGTCTATGACTACTCCCAGAAACTTGGTAGACCTTAAATCCTTTATTTTATTAATATTTAGCTTAAAATTTAATAGTTTATGTTTGGATTGATTAAATTGGATGAAATGTGATTTATTTATATTTAGTTATAAATTGTTTACGTTTAGCCATTTAATAACGTTGTCAATTGTTTTATTTATATCAATTTCGTGACCGTGTATAGAGTTTTTATCAGATGTCACAATAATAGATATATTATCGGCGAACAAAAAACATTTATGATTTGTCACTACCGTTATATCGTTGATATATAAAATAAACATTAGAGGCCCTAGCACACTTCCTTGGGGGATACCACACTCAACAATTTTTGATTCGGAAGCGTAAGATATAACTTCGCCTACTAACTTGCTGACTACTACGCGTTGATATCGATTGTTTAAGTAGGATTTTAGCCACCGATAAGTGGGTCCTCTTATTCCTATTGATTCTAATTTATTTAATGAAAGTTTGTGATCAACAAAATCAAAAGCCTTTGACATGTCAAAAATAGTCCTGTGGTCAAATATCCGTCACTTAAATTATTTAATATTGTTTTAAAAAGTGTGAAGATTGCTAATTAAGTGTTAATAGAAGTGTAAGCTCAGATGCTTTTGTTCGTTCGTAAATTAACATTAGATCAATGACTTAAGACAGTGCTTTTGTTCATTGAACTGGAGCTCGTAGTTAGCTTCCGACTTCACTTTCCTCATATTTCCTCAACTTGAAAAGAACCTGTAATTAAAATATTTCTATAAATTTGTATTGCATTTTTTAATATCTATATATTTTAGTTTAGAATTTTCTTAATTGCTTTCTATATATTGTATTCTAAACTCCTTAGATTATAAAATCGTCATAAAAAATGCGACAGACTAGAGACAGGCAGAGGTATTTTCCGAACCGAAGTGGTAAATAAAACAAAGACATTCAAAAAGTGTTAAATATTATTCTATCTCTATTTATACAATATATAAAAATCAATTACTGTCCGTTAGTCTCGCTAAAACTAGAAACTGCGTCGACCGATACTGATGAAATATTTTGTGTGTTTGAATGGATGCCTGGATGGCTTCGACTCACAATTGGACCCGGTAGTCGGAGCTCGAGATCCAGAAATCACCCTTGCGAAGCCGGGACAGATCGCTAGTATTGAATAAAACAATATTTTATTCTAGTACCATAACGTAAAATCCTGAGTGTTCTAAGCAAGTAACTTTATGATAAGGAGATACTGAAATCCATAGGATACCAAAAACTATTCTCGAGTAAGAATCAAAATGCAGATGCGTTGTCACTTCTGAGAACTAAGAAGGAATGGCTCATTCATTTGTTCATTTATTAGAGCATTTGTTCATTAGCATTTATTAACCTATATCATTAGCATACCATAAGTCTACTGGAAAAAGGCCGCCCCCATAGATTGCTTTATAGGGAGGATATTTGCCATAGTTGCCACGCTTAATAGGCAGGTTGGAAACCGCACATTTTTATTACTTTGAGACGTTGTTAAGAAGATGACGCTGCCAAACTCCTCTTCTATTTCCCTTTGTTACGTCATCACTACTCGGTGACTGATTGTCTCGTTATCAGTGAAAAGGACCTTAGGTCTTGTCCCTCACTATGCGAAACACAACACTATAACGCTGCAATTTCACACTGGTATATTCTGTGCAAGCGTGGTTCATACCCGGTCGAGCAGACCTATTCGTGCAGCGTGTCTTTACCATATATGATTTTTTTTATAGGATAAGAGTGACAAACAAGCACACAGTCCACCTGATGTTAAGTGGTTTCTGTGACCTATAGAAATCTACATCTATCTTCGTTTACGAATCAAATGGCAGATGCTTTTTCACCCATGAGATGAAATGTCTCGTTTCTAGTAAAAATGTCTCAGGTTCACTCCACTCACCATACGAAACTGCTGTTTGTGCTTGTGTTAAGCTCTTATTTTACGCAGGTATTCTGTGAGAGCGTGATCCTTCCCCGGTCGTTGTGCTACAACTATACTACTAACAGCTGCAGCATGACTCCACCACGTATATTATGATTTATGATTACAGAGAAAGGTGAAACATCTGAAATAATTTTCTTAAAAATATCTAGAAATTTTAATATCTTATACACTTTAGTTTATGACTTATTAAAAACTTTTCCAGTCTCTTGATTTATGTTTTGTCGATAACGTAAAACTAACTTTGAAGCGTCAGTAGCCTAACGGCAGGACGCGGACCGCGAACTCGAAAGGTCGTGGGTTCGAATCCGCCATTCGACTACTGTCGTGAACCCTTCTAACACAAGCATTTTAAGCTTAGCAGAAGTGGTTAAAGAGAATATTAGTAATGTTTAATAACATTACTAGTATTTAAAAAAAAACTTTTAGGTGACTTGTGGCACTTATAAAGGCTTCTGCTTATAAAACTTTCAAGGTGAGCCAGGACCCCTGCAGCTGACCTAAAGTATTGATAATCTTTCTCCCTCGTACCCTTATCTAAACATTACTCATACTAAAAGCTTTTAAAAAAATTTACTTCGCTAACATCCGCGCTTTAAAAGAAAATGATGTGTCTTACCTAGTATGAAGAGCACCTCCCGCCCTCCCTCAATGGTGTGCACTATCCCCGTCACCACTAATCCCAGCACCGCTAATCCCAACACCGCTACTCCCTACACCACTACACTAGACAAGACACACCACTGACGACAATACGATACATGTTTCGCCTCTACACGAGGCATCCTTAGGTGATATAGGCTCTACGGTGGCTAAAACGCTGAGCGGCAAGCCACTTTATTAAAAGTAATTTTTTTTAAAAGCTTTTATTAATAGATTTCCGCAAAGTAACGCCTGATTCTATTAATAATATTACTCATACTATCATTTTACTTATATACATTATGACGGCTCCGTAGTGTAATAGCTTACCTTGAGTTGCGGTGCTGAGGTTCGAATTTCGCTCGCAACAAGTATTTGTATGGCCTGCAAATATTTATTCCGGGTCTGGATGTTTGTTGCTGTGCAATTCACCTTTGTAAAATGCTTTAACAATACAGGAGAAAATGCTAGTATGGTGAGGGTAAAGTTTATTAAAAAAAAACACAAGAAACAAAAATACTTTTTTGTTTCACTTATTAAATCTTATTATTAATACTCAGTCTAAAACTATAATCTAAATCTTCTGTCGCTCACAATAACGTTATTCATAGTTCATGAAAGTAGTAGTTGCATGTAGGTAGGTGGTATTGTATGAATATTTAAGTTATTCACCGCCTCGTAGGTCTAATCGTCATAACATGGGTTTCGAAAGAATCGTTCAACGACTACTAACTTGATAGCGCACGTGGACTATGTCTGTGCTGAGATGGATTCTAGGAGACAGGTGGACGCCGACTATTTCGATTTCAGAGAGGCTTTTGACCTGGTGAGTAATGACATACTGTTACAGAAGTTAGCTAAGTTGGATTTTACTCTGAAACTTCTTCAATTCTTTGCTAGCTATTTGGATAATCTTCGTCAATTTGTTAGAGTAAGTGGTTTCAAATCCACTGATTATTTCACTAGATCTGGGGTGAGTCGGGGTAGTACTCTTGGCCCTACGCTGTTTTTAATTTTTATAAAAGACTTGCCTACCAAAGTAAAATCTGCGAAGTGTCTGTTATTCGCAGATGATCTAAAATTAAGTTGGGCGATTGGTAGTGTTGTTGATGCACAGGCTCTTCAAAAGGACATAGATGCGGTATCAAAATGGAGTGAACTGAACCATCTTCCTCTTAATGTGACTAAATGCCAGTTTATCACTTTTGCATTAAAACAGAATCCTGTCATTTTTAATTATAACTTATACAACGCGCCTTTGGTAAGAGTATATGACATACGTGACTTACGTTTAATATTAGATACTAAATTGAGTTTTCACAATTATATGACATCCATTTGCAAGTTAGCTAGTAAGACTTTGGGTTTTGTGATGAGGACTGCTGCTGACTTTGATGATATAAGGGTAGCTAAAACTTAAAAGATGCATACTTTAGTAGTAAACTAAAGTATGCATCTGTGGTCTGGAATCCTTACGAGAAAAAGTATAGTCTCTTGTTAGAGAGGATACAACGGAAATTTGCTCCTTGGCTTTATAAGAAAAATCATGGGTACTACCCTTATTTGTATCCTTCTTTATTCGTCTTGGGTATGGTATGATTTTGAAAGCCTAATGTTTAGGAGGGTGATGTCAACTATTAGGCAATATCTTTCTATAATTCACCACAAGTTGGATTGCAGTCGGTTATGGAGAGAATTGGTTTGTTGATGCCCAGGTATCTGCAGAGAGATAATGGAGGAACGGTGGTTCCGCACCGTACGCCGCGTCTTCTAGATAGACCAGTTACGCGTACCAAACGTGCTGCTTTTGCACCAACAAATCGAGCATTAATACTTATAAGGGACATACTCACTCAGCACGATGATCAATTTCATTTGCAGACAGTATAACACGTCCGCTGACTCTTTTTTATGAAATCATTGATGATATGGCAATTAATAATTCGACAATTTAATTTCGTTGACTATGTATTATTTATACTTTATATTTAAGATGTAACTTTAATCATGGGCATATTAGGATTGTTATTAGTTTTTATTGACATTGCATTATAAATTGATATGGCAAAATATTTCATTGTGTAATTATTAGTATTTTCATAGAATTATTATGCATAGGAACGCAGTCTAGTACAAAGCACGAGCGTTAAAATGATGCAAGGTCATTATGTTAGTGGGCGCGAGTCGAATGTGCCTACGCTCGTCACACGCACACTTACACGCCATTCAGTGATACCAGTTTCTGGCGTTTGCAATCAAATTGTGCAATTCACTATTTTTTGATTAATTTTAAATAATCGATATAATAAAGATTACGTATTACGTACGAAGATGTATTTTATGAGAATATAAAATGGAATAAAATAAACACGATAATGATAGTACTAATATAACTTTATTATACATATATTAATGGTACAAAAATGCAGAAGTAATAAAATTTAAAAATATTACTAAACACAATTAAATTGCTCGAATACAATAAGCACATCGTGTAATGTTTAATTTTACCCGACCTCAAAAATCCCTTTACTACAATACTACAATTTCTAAACCAATTTAGATTTTTTTATTTGAAAGGATATACACACAGATTGATCCAATATACACGCTGAAATTTTAATAGTTGTTTTCCTGAAGTATAATGATTTTACCTTAGTAGTACAATAGATTTATTAAAATAAAAATTATTAGGATGTAAAAATGGCAGATTTACAATCGATAAAAACAAAACTCGAATGCGATCTCAAACCAATAGCAATATCTCGCAAGTAGGACGGGCGTGCAGGCTAGCTTATACCGAATTACTATAATAAAGTCTGAAAAAATAAATTCGCTGGACGTAATGTAGTGTTACGTCTATAGCACGCGCTACCGCGAGCTTCCAACACAGTGAAGGGCCACTAACCACTAGATGTTCATAACATGAACTCTCAAGCGTAGTGATACGACATAAACTAGTCTGGACGCCCGACTAGCTTATGAGGTATTACTATTGTAAATCTACCCTTTTTTAATTGTAATATTTTTAATTTAATAAATTGTCTCTATTATCTAGACAGTATAATTTGGCTGCGGGACAACAACTACTAAAATTTCAGCATGTATATACGCATTGATCAAGCTTAGAAATCAGTGTATTATATATATTGATAACCTTTCTTTTTGGGAGTCGGTTAAAATAGGCTATGTTTGGGTCTAACTTAACATCTGGTTAAAGTAAAGGCGTTTTTATTAATAATCTCTTGATGTTGTAAATTAAAAAGTTTTATTCTATACTCTAAAACGTTGCCTTAGTCAATAAAAAAAACAATTAAAATAAAATAGTTGCGTTAAAATGGCGTCGACGAATCGCGATTAGCTGATCATTCCGTATTAGTTTTAAATAGGCACCCATTGTTAATATAATGTTAACACTTAGAGAAGTAGGTATCTACATATAAACATTTGAGTTTTACACAGAGCGTTGCGATTAAACGTTTTAAACACAAATAGAAAATAAATATTTTTAAAAGAAAATTGTGATTTTTCCCCACAACTAGCAACATTTGTATTATGAGAGCTTAGGTAAGTATTTTTTTAGTTTTACGTCCTTATAATGAATTAAATGTATAAACTTACATGTGAAATGTATCATCACTTCTTTTATGTTTATCATCACCATTGTGACAATATTTTACAACACAAACGGTAATTTTAACAATTTTTCGCGAGCTCTTCTCCGTAAGACGTGACGTTGTGCACTGACGTGTCGCTGAGTCAACTTACGCGGTTTCGCGTTAGTTTTACTTGCTTCACTTTCGGTGCGCGTACTAGTATTCTATGCGTAATAATTCTATGAGTATTTTATTGTTTTAATTGGCTTTATTACCATTTTAATTTCTGACACGGGCTGCCAAAATCTTCGAGAATTTATATTACTATTATTTTATAATTAAATAATTTATAACTATTAATTTTTGTTATGGATGGATACAATTTTTGAAAAAAAAATTTTATTGCATGTAAAATTTAACCTTGTCTGCGTGTTGGAATTTCTGTAAGCCACAAGTTTATGAATTAAATAAATTAAAAAAAAATAAAAATAACGTCGCGACTGCTAATTATAAGATCCTGGGTTCGAATCTCGGATCAGGCCAAAATATCAGTTGGGGATTTTTATCAAAAATTCTTAGTAGCAACTTTGAGTCACGCCTCACGCCCATGCCTTGGAAACCACTTAAAGCCGTTGGTCCTGTGCCTGATCTTTCTCCATTCGTGTCGGATTACCAAAGACTTATTAACATAAAAGGAATAAATTAAAGTTTGGAAAATTAAGTTTGCCAATACCCGCTCAATAAAATAAAATTACGTGTAGGTAAGACACGTAATTTTATTTTTAGTTGTTGTTAGTTTGAAGAGCTCCTCCCGCCCTCCCTCAATTGCGTGAACTATCCCCGTCACCACTAATCCCAGCATCACTAACACTGTACTAGGAAAGACACACCACCAAAGACAATGTGATATTGTTACGCTTCTACACGAGGTACCTCGCCCTCAATAGACACTGCAGTGGCTAAGTCAGCTAGCGTAAGAATTAAAGGAATAAATATTATAAATAACTTTCTTTCGGCTGGTTAGTAAATCTTTTGAACCAGATCTCATTCGGATTAAAGAACTGATCGAAAATATTGGATCAATTCCCATTCGCTCAAAATCATACAATTACTTTCGATGTTTCAAACTTGTATGTATCAAAGTCAATAACAACAGTCCCAGTGTATTTATAGTCTATGCACGTACGTTTGGCTGTACCGATTTGCGAATATAATAAAGGAAACTCGACAAGGACGTTTCAAGGCGAGTGCCCTTTGTCTCCAAGACTCTAACCCAGACGTAGATCGAGACAGCTCCACGCACTAACGAAGGTCACCCAACACATTTACTCGTAATCTGATAAAATATAAACCTAACCGAGTTATATTCAAAGATATAATAATTTCCTTTGCGGGCCACTAACTGTTCATATATAAAGAGTTTAAAAGCGGCAAAGTTTTTACACAACTTGACTAATATATATCGAGGCAGTCTTGAAATGTTACAATCACTTACCAGTAGTTATTTTTATGTCTATAATAACCAAGTCTACATTCAATTGAAGTACTGACATCATTTTATAGAATAAGGGTGACAAATGAGCACACAGTCTACCAGATGGTAAGTGGATGCTGTGGCCCACAGACATCTACATTTCTCTTCGCTTAAGAATCAAACTGCAGTTGCGTTGTCATTCCTGAGGTCTAAGATGGAATGCTTAGTTTCCAGTAAAAAGAGAGCGTTGTCCTACCCCGGTTAAGCTGACCCATTGGTGCTTAAAACATAATATAGCTGCAGCTATCACGTGAAAATATTCTATTTGCCTTTATTAATCATTCTCAAGTCAAGTCACGTGGCTTTTGTTGTAAAACTTCGACATAGGAAGGCAATATTGCTGTATTATGTATTGAGTAAGTAGACATATTGCAATTACAAGGAATCGGACTAGACGACGCAGTATTTTATTCCGATTCTAAAAGTTATAATATACCAGTAAATTTCGCTATTTTTTGCAAAATTACTTTTTTCGTCAGGAAAAATTATTTCAGATTTTATATTATTTTTACGGCCTCATTTACGTTACCTACTTTGCGTAAGTTTATTATAGCCGTGGTTCAGGGGCTAACCTTTCGCCGTAAATTTCACAGTACGAGAGTAACTTAAGTTTTTGATTAAATTGGTAAGTGTTCTACTACAAGTACTATACTACGTAAAGCAATGAAGAAAAACAATCGGAAACCAGCATGTTTGAATTTGAATATTTCGAGGATATGGTGTGAATTATCGTCTCCAACACCATCGTAGAAATGATAGGAGGCCTGTACCTAGCGATGAGAATTTGATACGTATAAAGGTTGTCAATAGATTTTTAGCGATTCGAATCTCAAACGAAACCAACATAATTTCTGAAATAATGAAAATAAATAATGGCCTTTTTATTACGATTACGTATTGCTAAAGGTAATAAAAACATTAGTGTCATTTACTAGTGTATCCTCTTAATAATAAGTCTTCTTAATAATAATAGTTCGTGCTGTAAAAAATAATAAGCCCAATTTAAAGTAAGCTAGTCGCAGGACCTTGACGTTTCAACAGCAAAGCCCATCCTCTGTAACCTCTCTACCCTTCGCATTGCAGACGTGCTATATAGGTTTTCGAAACGGTTTGTGTTGCTAATGTTTTTGAGTATTTTTCATTGTTTTATTCAATATCTTAGTTACATATATATTTCCTGCTTATGTATAAAATATCAGCAATAAATTCCTAAAATAATCAGAAATATTAATATCGTAAAGTCTTTACGACTTATTAAAACTTTACCAGGATAACTTAGACTTATGTTGAGTCGCTCGCGTAAAACTAATTTTTAGTCTTTACTGGGTTTTGAGATGGAACAGCCAACTGGTAGCACTTATGAATGTCTCTACTTTATCTACTTATAAAGTATCTTAAACAAAAGGCGCATACAATATTCTTCAAACCAGTAATATCAGCTCGGTGGGACTGGACCCCAGCATCTGTCAGGAAGTATCGATAATTTTTCTGTCTCTTACCTATGTCTACGCATTACTCAGACTTTTGTCTGACTAATTTGAAAGATTTATTATTGTCAGGTTATTATTTAAAACAGTGCCTCCGCAGGTGTTTACAAATATGTTTAAAAACAATTAATACATTTTCAATAACCATTTTAGAGTGCCTAAAGCATCCCGAGGACTTTTGCGAGCAGATTACTGCTATAAAAAGTATTTCTAGTGTGGAGGGTTATCACAGAAACTTAAAAAGATTTTTAGCTTATATACCTAAAGCACAAGTCCGATCGAGCATGGAGTAATGCTTTCATATATGGGCTGGTGCTGCCAAAAGCCACCTAACAGCGGTTGCCTCAGTGGAGAGACGTGCTAAGAGGCGCATTGGTAACCTTGATTTTCAGTGATTGAGTGTGCGCAGGATCATTTCCACCATCAGACTAATAGGCGGTCGATGGGTCTACAAGGCTTTGTTCTAGAATTTTTTATGAAATTGAATTACTGATATAATATATTATTGATAATATATAATAACAAAATCATAATGACGCTACATTAGAATATCCTGCTCAGGGGAAACTGGGGCGAGCCGATATTCCATAATAAAGCCATGATGCCTTTATTTAACCTCTCATTAGGATCTCAAAGCTTTTATAAATACTGAATTTAAGTTACATTGTTTATACACAGATTTTTGAAATCTCGAATAATCGTTTTTGCGGCTACACGGCATAATTTCTAAACGGCAAAGCCTTTGAAGTTGTCAAAGTTATTAACCGAAATTTTAACTAAGTCGAATAACCGAATCTTTGTTTTAATTGATTTTGTTTTGGTCCGAAAGCGTAAACAAGCAGAGTTTAAAATGACGCAAATTACAAAAGTTTCATGAGTGTTTCGTTTAACTTTGAGCATGTTTATCCTGTGAAATTGCATAAGGAAGAATAATACATAACTACAGTGGATTATGTGGCCTATAGACATCTTAATCATGTCTCGAATAAGATGCGTTGTCACCCGTGAATACTAAGATGGAATGCCTCACTTCCAGAAAAAAGGGACTCCGGTTTTCTATACTGACCATACGAAACACACAGCATTAAACTGCTATTTTACGCTGGTATTCTGTGAGAGTCTGGTCCTTCCTCGGTCGATCCAACCTATTCGTGATGAATTTTCCAATAAGCCACGTAAAAACTGACCATCATTAGCTCATTGTCATTTTTCGGGGAGAGTTATTTTTGAAGGAATTAAGAGCTTATAAAGTAAATGAGCACTAATAAGCTGGAAGTATGGTGACGGCGTTAAATAAATCAATAACCCCACTTCGTCTCGTGAATGTTGAATATTGAATACGTGAATATTTGAAAATAAAAGTACCAGTCTATAATAATTAAAAGAATCAGGCGCTCCTTTGCGGAAATCAATTATATTAAAGATGTTAAAAATTAATTAGCGAAAATCCGCGTAATTATATAAAATTATGTGTCTTACCTAGTATGAAGAGCATTTACCGCCCTCTCTCAGTTGAGTGCACTATTCCCGTCACCGCGCCTCTAGTCGACCCGACCACCCAGCGTGTTTGGCCCCCTATCGACCGTCCGACCGTGTGAATCGATGACCCTCTATCACCGAGCACCGCACCTACAACCCTTGTGTCCATAGACATAATTTACGACACCGCGTCCCCCGCGCCCTCTGGCCCCTCTCCGGTCTTCTCGGATGCCGAGTCAGGCTCCGACATGGAGACTGACTCGCGTGTCATCCAGGGCAAAAAGCGCAAACACGCAGCCCCAAAAAGGCAGTCGAGAACTCTGCCCCCCTCCGTTCCCCACCGCCACGCCGGTAAAGGTAGTAGGCATATTCAAAGCTCTTCTTTCCAGTTGCTCCTTTTCGGATGCATGGAAAGAAGCAGACGTAATAGGAATCTTGAAACCGGGGTAACCACGCATCTTCGGCTTTAGTTACAGACCAATCAGTATCTTCAGCACACTGGGGAAACTTTACGAGCGACTTATGTTGAATCGGCTTCGTAAACACGTCTTCACCAACAAACTTCTTCCAGATGAGCAGTTCGGCTTCAGACCCGAACACTCGTGCATAGACTAATTGCATCGCTTCACAGAATACATTCTGAAAGTGAAGGTGAAAAAACTTCACCTAACCTCACCAAGAAAGAAGTCGCAAAACCACCATGACCGGTGCCGTCTTCTTCGATGTCGCGAAAATGTTTGACAGTCTGGCACGACGGCTTGCTTTTCAAGCTGTATAAACTCAACGTGCCTGATAGGCTCACTAACATCATCAGAGCCTTGCTTGCCAATCGCCAATTTCGCTATCGAATAAAGGGAACTCACTCCACAAAGCGCCCCACCAAGGCTGGAGTCCGACAAGGCTCCGTCTTCTCCCAACTACTCTTCACACGCTTCACGAGTGACATCCCGAAAGACCCAGTAGTGAATACTGCTCTCTTTGCCGATGACACGGCACTTTTCGTCGCCCATCACAACAAAAGAATCCTACCCGAAAAGCTCCAAATAGCAGTCAACCGCTTAGACAATTGGTTCCGCTTATGGAAAATCGAAGTAAATCCTGAGAAAAGTGTAGGAATAAACTTTCAAAGGATCTCCACTTCCAACCGTCAAATCAGGAACCCCAAGAAATCATTAGGTACGATCACCCTATACGGCCGCCAGATAGGAGTCACATTCGATGAAGGCATGAAATTCGCAATGTTCGCTATCGAGCAAAATTCGTTACTAGTTGCCTCCATCCGCTAGTTAACAGAAAGAGAAAACTGTCCTTGAGACACAAGCTCCATCTGTACAAAGCATGCGTAAGACCTATTATGTCTTACGCAGGCGAAGATTTTACGCACGCGGCCCATAGACATAGACCTACAAGTATTTCAAATTAGATTCATTCGCATAGCCACCGGAGCCCGCTGGTACCAGCGAAACTCCGACTTACACAGAGATTGTCAACTTCCGACGATCTCTGAGTATCTCAATAAATTGGATATATTCGCGCCCATACATCGGAAAATATGCAAACGGTTAGACTTATGCCTGATTCTTCTCCGGTCGTATTGGATTGGCGGCCCATCGGACTTTCAGAGTGAGGGTATAAAGTGTGCACCTTACACATGCTAGCTTTCTTGATATTGGCCGTTGTGACCGAAATTCGGTCTGGAGGACATTATTATAGCTTAAGAAAAGTCCTTCTTACTAAATAAATCTTATAACCACGGCGCTAGTCTTCGCGAAATTTAACATTTTCTGTCAATTTCTATACTTTACATTTTAATTCGTATGTGGTTTAGTGCCGCGGGACTTCTTTCATGAAACAGATGATAGTTTAAACCTGAGAGGGAATCAATAGAGAAGGCCATTGTTTAATAATGGACTTTTAATTGACTTTGGTGAATGAATGAATGTACATCTCTTTGTTTGTCAGCTTAGTGCAACACCTCAACTAAATGTTTGTATCCGAATAAAAAAATAAATCCTTTCTGAGGCATTCACATAGAACAAAAACACATTACTGCAAGATACTGATCAGACAGTGCTTTAATGATCTATTACGATAAACTATGATGCTTATTGCAAAATCGACGCAGTGAAATCTTGCGTGGCAGTCCTTAATAATACTACAAGTCATAATAGCTTTGTCACAGCCTGTTATTAACTTATCTATATACACAGTACGCAGGTATATCATGGTTGTAGTACGAATGGGTCTGCCGTACCGGGAAAGGACTATGCTGTCACAGAATACCAGCGTAAAATAGCAGTTGCTGCATTTTGGTATGGCGAGTGTAGAGAACCGGAGACCCCTTTTACTGGAAACGAGGTCTTAGTTTTCAGAGTTCGTAACACATTTTGATTCTTAAATAAGGATAAATTTAGGTGTCTATGGGTCACAGCATCCATTACCAACGAGTGGACTGTGAACCTGCTTTTCTCCTAAAAAAAAGGGGTGAAAACATCTACATCTATCTTCTATTAAAAATGAAAATTCAGATGTATGTAATGTACGTTTCCAGTGAAAAGGGTCTCCGATTCTCTATAAGCACAGCATTGAGCATTCTAGTCAACATCTTAGTCCTCAGGGGTGACAATTCATCTGCATTTTGATACTGAATCGATGACAGATGTAGATGTCTATGGGTCACAGCAATCTTTTACCATCAGGTGGACTGTGTGCTCGTTTGTCACCCTTATTCAATAAAAAATGCTATGAATTGATGTTTTTTTACTGAATAGGTTCTTTCTTCTTTTCTCGGAGAAATAAGAACGGGAGAAGTTGGCTGAGAAATGTGAATAGTGTCACATTACTCATTGTGTCAAAAAGACTTATACTACTACTCATGGCGGCCAAAATGTCTAAAAAACCTATTTTCGTATTCATTGTGACTGTTCCGATTTGAAAACCAAATTTCCGATTATTTATTCATTCCGTCCCGAAATTGGACCCGCTGCACCCAGCAACACTAACTGGGATAAAAGCAGTTCTTCGAAATATTTTTTACCGGTTATGACAGATATTTAGGATATTTTGAGATTCTGTACTAAATAAGTTAAAAAGGTATTACGTATACGTATTTTAACTTCTTACATACCAATCTTTACATACGAAGTTATCGGGTCTCTCAAACAACAACATCCTAGAACAAAAATTTACACAATACTTCTTTAAATGTTCGAACTTTTCTGAGTTTCATTTTAAAGTTTTCTATTGTCAACAAATAACAAGTAAAAGCAATTTGTAAATATCAATGACATCATTGCTGTCTCTAAAGTATAGTATAAAAATTGTGACAGAAGTTTTATTATACGTAGTCTAATACAAAATAAATGAAGAAATACATGAGCAAGGTGCGTGTCTCACGTTTCTCTCCAGTCTCTGGATCTTATCACAGATCATTAAGTAGGTCAACATATACCGTGTAAGTAATTTGTTACATTCTTTTTAGCCGACCTCAAAAAAGAGGAAAGTTCTCGATTCGTGTGTGTTCTGTCTAGACTCCCACATGTTATCGATTTACTCTCCAGCATGTTATCGATTTTTCTTCTTTACTTTTTATCCAACTTATAGTTATTTTCGCCAGTGTGATTTTTTTCAGTCCAATTTTGAACTAATCTCAATAGAAATGCTGTCGTAAAACTTGATCACTGCAGCTTAGAATTTTCCAAAAATTTAATCAAGCTTCAAATATTTTTTTACCGATAAATGGACATAGTTACGCAAAAAAGATCCAATGTAATTTGTGTCTAAAATGTTTAGTTGAAAAATAATGTTTGTGGTCTATACTATTATGTGATGCAACAATTTTAGCGAAAGTAATACGAATAAGAAGAAAAATTACAAACACACACAAAAACCATACAGATCCGTTCTTCAAATTTCATAACCTCAAATTAGCTTTCTTCTTAAGGGTTGGATCCTTTTTGCGTCGTCTGCTAATGAGGACCATTATCTTCTTCAGAATATCCACCGCTCTTGTTCTGTATGATATTTTGTCGTTTATCATAGTATGTCGTTAAGTGGTAATGTAATGGATACGAATAAAGAATAAAATAATTTATATCTTCAGACAGAGTCCGATATAGGTGTAGTGATTTTAACTACCCATTATTGTGAAAAATTGTCATTTTTTGATTACAACTTATCACAAGTTCATTGCTGAACGTGAACCTAACCAAGGAATGCCTGCATTCATCGACTTACTGCATCTTTTTCCAGGTCACTCGATTTAGTGGGTTGCTGCCCTTCACTTCGCTTACCGGTATGAGGTGTCCACTCTAGAACGTTTCTTCCTCTTTGATTGTCAGTTCTTTGAGCTACAAGATCAGGCCCTTTCCACTTCACTATTACTGTTACATAATATATTATTTACAGTAATTAAATGCCAATTTAACGCCATGGTAAAATGTAGAGCGTGTGTTCATCCCTGAGGACTAAAATTGAATGCCTCGTTTCCAGTAAAAAATATCTCCGATTCTCTGAACTCAAAATACAAAACACAGCAACATAAAACTGCTATTTTACGCTGGTATTCTGTAGAAACATGGTCCTTCTCCAGACAAGCCAACCCCTTCGTTACCATAGTAAAGTTGTATCGTGGCTCTACCATGAACGTAATTAAAATTTTAAAATAACTTAAAAACATACACTGTTCATATGTAACAACATTGAGCTGTGATGAACCTAGTGAGAATACTAAGTCATAGTCATGAAGTTTTTGTACTGTCATCGGTTCCTAATACATCTGCGAAATTTCAGATTTTTCCGACGTCCCGAAACGGAAGAAAATTGATATAACAATACGATTACATACATACGTCCACGTAAACGTATCGATATATTTTGTAACACTTTTTATGTAAAAATTAAAATTAATTTAAATCGTTTTGACAGCCTTTATACACGTAAGGCCTGAAAACTATAGGCAAAAGTCAAATTCAAAGCCAATGTATTTCAATTAATGTTTTGTTAGTTAACTAATACCTTTTGTTCTTTTTATTTGTGTGTACTCAGCTTACAACAATTACTAAATGTTTTGAGGTACTAAGATAGTTTTTAAAGTAAATATTAGAACAAAATATAAGCCAATGCCTAAAATAAACAAGTTTTTATTAATTACGTTCCGCCTCGATCGCCGCGGTGATGCCTTGATCTCGACAACGGCGCTACCTATCATGTCCAGTTGTGAATATTAACGATCCAGGGAACCACTGAAACACACACAAAAATTCATCAAAATCAGTCCAGTACTACATGCGGCAATTGATTTTTATTTATATAGATTTGTAAAAATACTTACCGTAAATTGTCATTTATTATGACGTAAAAGAACTATATTATTATCCAACACTTACGTAGTACTAGAGCCAAGTTATTGTTTTCAAAATTACTTGGTGTCATTATGCTTCTTCGGTTAAAGGCGATAAGGTACACCAAACATCTATAATCATGACGTTATAATGATGAGAAAAACTGTTCCCGAGGGACGTCTCCGCTTACAAATGGTCTCTAATTTATTACAGCAACTTGGCTTAGACGCTATTGGACTCATTCTATAGGCTAACTAAGATAAGGTCATAAATACCTAAAAGTTCGGAATTTTCGTCACTAAAGAAAGTAATGGTAAAAGTAGATTACTTTCATAGAAGCACAATTTCCCAATTTGTAGTAGTATATATCTTTCATTGTTTTTTAAAAAACAATTGCTAACAGCATATTTAATTATAAAAATATATGTTGATACATCAATAACTAAATAGTTTCTTTTTATGGAATTACGGTGAGAAACGAGCACACAGTCTACCTGATGGTAAGAGAATGCTGTGGCCTAAAGTCTTCTATATCTATCCTCGATTATTTATCATTATTTAGGAACAGGATGGAACGCCTCGCTTACAAGATATGAAGCATGCTTGACAAATCTTGTGTGCCATTACGGTAATCGTGCCATAATAGCGTAAACCGATCGAATGATAACTATATTATAGATATTATGTCAACCAAGCTCTGTACTACCTTACTGCGTGTTATATATTGCTTTTTTTTAGATATTATTCATCGCAGTTTAAAATAAGAAAAAAAAATAAGCTACGAGAAAATTTATTTTATGCGGCCAAATAAACTATAGTAAGATACAAAGTGCTTGGAAATAACTAGAACAACATTGCTTCCGGTGCTCATCCAGTAATTTTCATACTTCAGGAAACTCATTTGCAGCTTGTTGCGATTTCGCTCGTACGAATAAAAAGCGGGGCTGCTTTTTCAGATTATGCGGAAGATTGTGTAATTAAATTCACAAAAGAGGTTTTCCTCGTGCAGTCCTAAATATCTAACAGTGTTTTTATCATATCCTTCAACAATATTAGAAATTTAAAAGAGGCTTACTTTATGCTTAACAGAACGTCAGCATCATATCAGGTGGTCACTTATTTTTGCAGATTTTCTTACTTTGAAGCTTGTTACAGGTATCTATGGGCTGCCATAAGAACATATTATCATCAGGTAGTTTTTTAGCTCGTATAGATATAATATATAAAATGTCTATTACTGTTAGCTATGAATAAGAAACTGCTATGAATCAATGCAACAGTTCATATCTAAACTCAACAATATTTTATCAACCGATAACCTCGAACGTCGTTTGGACTAAACTTGGCCCATTTGGCATATAATTTTACTCCTTTTTAAATAAAAGTAAAATCTACGCTTGGCCTCCGCTTGTCGCGCCCGTGGCCATTGGAGTTAGAGATCGCAGAAAAGATCGTAGAGTTTGATAACATAAAAAGCGAATTTGTAAAAAATTTTCTCAATATGACAACAGATCTTTTTATTTGATATAAGTTTTATATCCATGCCTCCATTACAGCCTATAAAAGTCTGAACAAAGACCACTGCTGAACAAAAACCCTCTGCATAGATATAAGTTTTATATCATTTTATTATCATATCATCATTAATTATGATTTTTTTTATCAAGCCGATTATTATGATTAGTGTCTGTCTGTACACAACCTTTGTGCACAATATTTACTTTCCGGTTAAGTTACAGAGTGGGAAAAAATACTGTGCAACGGCACCTTGTGGCAAATAGTTACAATGTACTATGTGTAAGAACGGGTGATTAATATATAATGAAAGTCATAACAGCCTATAGACTTGTGCTCTGCTTAAATTTTAAATACGCAAGATGCTAGGTAGTGACGTGACGTGACTAATTCAACGATTTGGTTCGTTCGTAAAATAAAATAACTACTTAATAGTTTCTAAAATCGGTTCTGAGATATAGTATATAACAGTTATTTTGTTTTACATTTATTTTTATTTTATTTCAGTTTGTACTTTAATAGTTAAACATAATTTATGTATCATTGCATAATATATTAATTACCATTAATATTTTTTGCAGAATAAGGGTGACAAACGAGCACACAGTCCACCTATTGCTAAGGGCATGCTGTGGTCCATAGACATCTATATACGAGTATACTCGATTAAGAATCAAAATGCAGATGCGTTGCTACCCTGTAGACTATGATAGAAAACCTCGTTTCCAGTAAAAAGAGGCTCCAGTTGTCTAAAGTCACCATACGAAACTAATTATTGTGTAAATTGCTTCCATACATCTAAGTAACAAATAAAAAAAAACGAAGGAAAAAAGAACACTAACTAACATAAAAAGGTGATAAGACTTCTCTTCTGTCTAGAAATCTGTTCAGCTTTGAACATTGCAACGCAGCGACACTGCGACCGCGTTACCAGAACTCACGTACACTAATAGTTTGCTGAATGACCTTAGAAATGACGGAAATTAGTAACCGTATTGACCTATAATCTCGAAGAACCAACAACCGATGGGGAAGAAAGGTCCTTGTGGCAGACTTGTATCGGTAGGCAAAGTGTAGGGCGACCCCACACGAGATGGAGTGACGACCTGGTAAGACATGCAGGAAGTCGATTGATGCAGGTGGCTCGGGACCGTGCTTTGTGGCATTCCTTTGGGGGGGGGGCTATGTTCAGCAGTGGACATATGAAAGGCTGTAATGATGATGATGATGATTGACCTATATGCAACATCCTCTTTTACCACTGGACGGCATCTTCGTTATTCCCACTGAGACTCCTGGTAAAACCTCCCTCTTACTGCGGCCAAGACAATTTAGCCGTCAGAACATCTGATAAGTATTGTGAGTCTGCCTGACTGGCAGGGAGAGAACCCCATCACCTTACCCTGACATCTTGTCTCCGTCCGTCTGATACCTTAGTTCTCATGATACAGACATCCCGTACTTATCTAATTTATGTATCGTAAGAAATTATTCCAATTCTAATGTTAGAAATTATCCTCAAAAGTATTTAAATGAAAAAATACAACTCAGTAGCAAATTACATGACAACACCAAAGTATGCAAACCAACAGCATCACTACACATATCAATGTAACACAGGGCAGACTCTCAGCAACACGACCTTCCTTTCCTACACTAGTAGAATACCCCAACGAGCATAGTAAGGACAATGAGACTCGTAAAATTACAGACTGATGCCTCTTAGTCGCCTGTGCGATACTTTATACTGCTAAAACCACTGGGAGATTACCATTCTACCTTCATTTATTCGTATTTCCTTTTATTTTTTTACCTTAATTCCCAACAGTATATATATTTATATGGTATTAAGGACTGCTAGGGACTACTAGGTATAGGAAACATAGTTAGGGTCTGTAGTGTCTAATACTCCTTACTACCATATTCACGTGCAGCCAGGTAGTCAAGCTATTGAAGGGTAACTAAGTTAATATTTAAACAAACAACTACCTGATTGTACAGAGTATATCTGGGTAGTTACCATTCTCTTACCTTTTTCTACCAAATAGCAGTGATTGCTTTATTGAAGTGTTTTATTAACAGCAGGTAAATTATTGTTGTAGCACGAATGAGTCGGCTCGACCGGGAAAGGACCATGCTCTCACAGAATACAAGCGTGAAATAGCAGCTAAATGCAGCAGCTAATTTTCTATGGTGAATGTAGAGAACCAAATACTTAGTTTTCAGGGATGACAACTCATCTGCATTTTGATTCTCAATCGAGGATAGTTGTAGACGTCTATGGGCTACGGCATTTATTTACAATCAGGTTAACTGTGTGCTCGTTTGTCACCCTCATTCTTTAAAAATATGACGTTGTTCAGGGATTTAGATTGTAATTTACTTTATTTTTTAAAACTTGGCAAGGAAGCTCTATAAGAATATATTGAAGATGGGCCAAAGAGTAATTTAACCAACACCACAGTTGCAAATATATAGACGTTAAGGAAGTCCGTCGTCTCTGCCTCTAGGGACAAACTCTTAGTTTATGTTATACTTTATTTTATTAATAAAACATCTATCTCCTTCAAATTTATTATATAATGTAAGAATGTCGAAAACATATTTTAAAACCGGCAATCCTTTATTAAATGTTTTAGTATTGAAATGAGATTGGTATTATAAAATTCTGACGCTTGTGTATGCTCTAATTCGAACACAAGCAGCAGTGCGCCAAACTTTTCTCTGCTCCAAAACACTATTTTAAATGAATAGCTCAGCAGTGGCTCGTATGAAGGCTGCTAGTTTATGCTACAATATACATAAATTTATAAAGTCGATATGAAATATTTTTTAATTACTTATTTCTGTAGTCCCACTTCAGGGCAAAGCCGTCTCTAATCTTCATCCTTCTTTTATAGAATAAGGGTTAAAACGAACACAGTCCTACTGATGGTAAGTAGATAATGTGGTCCGTAAACTTCTTCACTTTTCCTCGATTAAGAATCAAAATGCAGATGCGTTGTCTACTACAATATACTTTATGAAGTGACTTTTAATTATTAAATATTATTTTTTTTAATTATTAATTTTCGCTTTTTAGCCGCACTTCAGGGACTAGGCCACCCTAACATTTACCCTCTGTTCACGTCTTACAACTTTTTGGGTCCAGTCAGTACAGGTGCTTGAATATGGGTAGGTTTTTTGATAAAGGTAATAAACAAGCAACATTACAACTGATGGTAATTTGATATAGTTGCCCATAGACTATTATATTTATTCTCTATTGACAACGCATTTGTGCACGACTGTGTGCTCATTTTTCACCCTATTCTATATAAACGATGTAGATTTCTATGGACCACAACATCCAGTTAACTTGGCTTTACTAACGTGGGCCGTGTGAATGCTTATGACTCTTACTTCTATATAAAAAAGAAGTTAATTTGTTTTAAGTGAGATAAACAAGCACTATAATGAAATAATGGAGTTAGAGTTAACGTTTCGCATCCCTTTTGTCCCAATTATTTTTGTAAACCCTTCATCCCGGATCATACAATAACATTTTAATATTGAAAGCGGTGAAGCCAACGAAATTGAAGACAGTTTAAGGCTGAGTTTCCACCAGAGATGTGCGAGCTGGGCAGTGCGAGTATGCATAGCGAGGCTGTGGAATGGTGTGAGCGTTTCCACCAGAGATGTGATAGGCTACTGAGGGGTGCGAGGATGTGTAGCGGGTTCATTTCTAATGAAAGCGGGTTGAGGTGTGGTGGAAGCGGAGCGCGCGCGCCACTGTCAACTAAATTTTGCATCATTCCCTAGCACACATACCTTGCAACACATCCCTCACACACGTCCCTCGCACACATCCCTCGCAACACATTCCTCCCACACATCTTTCCCTTGTTTTGTATATACAAATGCTTCTTTCCGCTGAGTCATTTCCACTGGACTGTGTTGAGCGAGTCTAGGTAAATGATTCTATTAGTTCTTAACAAACACATCCCTCGCTACGCGTCCTTGTACACCTCTGGTGGAAATATAGCCTAAAACATCTTTAATCTCGGAGCAAATAGAGGACGCTTTTGTATTTATGTACTAAAAGGCAGATAAAAGTTCAAGTAACTTGCTGAATATATGAGATCATATCCTAAAATGTAAGCGACATAAAGTATTCGACAAATATTTTTAACGACAGTAAGTGAGGCATACCTCAAAACATAAAAACAAGATTATACATCCAATGCGTGTTGCCAGTGATGACCTATGGATCTGAAACGTGGGCCTTCACTGCTGGCCGTATGAGGAAGCTCAAGGTCGCTCAGCGGGCTATGGAAAGCGCCTTACTGGGGGTTTGTGTGATAAAATTAAAAACGAAGATATCCATAGTAGAACCAGAGTTACCGACATAGCCCATGGGATTTGTAAACTGAAGTAGCAAATTGCCGGCCTATAGCGCAGAAAAATGACAATCGATGGGGAAGAAAGATTCTCTAGTGGCAGCCTCATACCGGTAGGCGAAGTTTTGGGCGTCCTCCCACTAGATTGAGTGACGACATGGTAAGACATTCAGGAAGTCAATAAATGCAGGTGGAACCGTGCTTTGTGAAGTGAATGGCTGTTATGATGATGATGATGATACAGCCTAGCGAAATTCCACTGATTAGAATGGGTCTGGGATGTAATATAATATTACGCATTGGTATATTATCCAAACATTGGAAAGATGCTAAAGTGGCACCGATAAACAAGTCTGATGATAAATGTTTGGTTAGCAATTATAGATCTATCTCGATTTTGTCTACTTTTACAAAGATCGTTGAAGCTGTAGTAGTATGTCCCTCTTTTCAAAATCACCTTAAGCTTTACATTAAAGATAATCAGCATGGTTTTGTTGAATCCAGGTCACATGCACAAATTCAATAAGCTTTGTTGAGAATGTGGCCCCAGCCTTCGACTGTAAACGGAAGACAAAGTGCCTCATGATAATCAGCTCAATAAACTAGCATGTTGCTCTTTTTTAACATGGTTGTCAATGTGGAAAGAATATTGTTTAGAAATAAGATCCATTCCCATTGTTTTAATGTAAAAATATATGACAACCTGATGATGATGAATGACATGACAACTTTATTTGACATAATATGACTTGACATATGACAACCTTTACAGTGCAATGAAAATTCTTTGATGAAATTATTGAAATTGATCATGCTAATTTTGATTTAAAATCCAAATTTAACAAAATAAATACATTCTCAGGACGTATGCTTTGCAACAGCAATTTTAACATAATATGAAAATGTATAAATTGTCCGTTAGCGTTCACACGCACTGAACACAGAACAGATTTGGTGTGTTCCGGCCATAATTATTTATCATTGACTGATTTTTAATTATGTACCACGTCAACTTACTTTATTTTTAATTAATTATTTAAAATTGGATGATTAAAACGCATTCAGAACTGAATTATTAACGAATTTTATACCAGTACCGGGAAGAGAAGTAATTAACGGAATTTCAAATTATCGATAAAAGTTTATTTAAATAAACCACTCGAAAGAATCCAGAATCATGTTCAATGAGATGATACCACATTTAATTACAACTCTTGCGAGTTCTCTCTGTAATAAGGTTCATTATAAAATTATTGAGAGTTTACGACTAATTTACCTCATTATTGGCAATCAAAGTTAATTATATTTCCTTTTTCGTTCCACGTACACGAGAGTGTGGTTCTACCCCGGTCCAAGCGAACCATTTGGGCTACAGCAATAGCTGCATCGTGGCTCTTCTTCTTTTCTGTAATTTTTTAATATTTATTTTTTCAATATACTATGTTTTGTTAATGAAGAATGGTTTTTTTTAAATATAAAGCTATTCAAGTTCACGTTTCTTACTCAAAGAACTAATACGTCCACTTTTTTCTACGCTTAAAGTAAAAAAACTTAAGCTCCGTACCCAAGACTCGATTGTAACTCTTGTGGTTAAGATAATACATATTACAATAAGTGATTAATGGAATAGCCCATAAATGCTAAATCTAGAATATGGACCATTTTACGGCTTTATTTTATAATCTTGTTTTATAGAGGCGTGTGTTTATCATGCTTCACGAAAGCAAAAATATATAAAGTGTTTGCTGAATATGAATAATTTTTGCTACTTTTTACGGTCTATCACACAATCTTGACCCAACATAATTTTTTCATAAAATTGATATTATAATTTGCAATTTAAAAAAAGAACTTTGTTTTATTCATTATTTAAGGATGATGTGTTATGAAACGAGTACATAGTCCACCTGACGGTAAATGGACGCCGTGATTCATACATCTCATCTCTTCTTGATAAAGAATAAAATTGGAAAAAAAGGTTTTCTTATCTGTGGATTAAGGTGAGATGCCCCGTTTTCAGTATAAAGGGCCTCTGGTTCTCACTTACCATACGGAACACACAAACATTGAGCTAATACTATTACGTCCTGGTATTCAGATATTCAAAAAGTTGTAGTGTTCGATTGCATTCAGGGGAACATTATCAGTAAGCATTTTATATATTACTAGCTGTGCCCCGCGGTTTCACCCGCGTATATCACGCGTCTGCGCCTTGCGACAAGCGAATTTCGAGAGAGACATCACGACGGACGGTTGCTGAATTAACAAAGATTTAAAAAGTGAAATATGTTACTAAAATTACATGGTTAACGTAATTGGTGGTTACACATGATACAGGTACTGATACGAATAATATGGCCTATTTTGTACCGGCGTTACTATTTCACATTTTAACATGAAAAAGTAGTTATTGTGACATAACTGTTATAGTAAAACATATAGTATCGCTGACTTTTTTGTAGATATTGATATCTTCTATAAAACTGAAGTACATTACTTTGCTCTATTATCAATAGTTTCCGCAGCGTACGCGATATAAGGATTCTTTTTGGTATTTTTTTCACATCTTGGGTTACATTAACGAAGTTTTCATACGGATCCTTAACTTTATGGAAAATATTACATAGCCTATGTTCATCAAGGATAATGTAGGATTCTAATGGTGAAAGAATTTTTCAAATCGGTCCAGTAGTTTTGGAGCCTATTTAATTTAAACAAACAAACAAACAAACATCAAATCTTTCCTATAGTATAGTAGTGTAGATTGCAGTAACAAATAAGGCAAGATAGATTCTAAGTCTTTGTCATCTTTTGCAGTATGTTTACAAATTCTACTTCTTCTTTATCCATATAAGTCCACTGCTGGAGGTGACATGAAGTGATGATGCACTCTTCATTTCGATTAACAATCGACGATAGTGGATAGTCATATAATACAGTATAGGAGGTTTGCAAAATCATGTTATCCGAATGCATTATAAACCGGAGAACTAAATATGACTTTCATTAGCTATCAGATGTTACGAGAAATCTATAACGTTAACCCTTTTTTACGTGGAGAATTCCTACAAGTCATGCCAGACTTCTCTCTTTTTTATATTTCCCTTTTCATAAAGCCCTTACTATCATATCACATTGTGATTTTCTTCTGTATCAAATGGCAGTTTACACACATAAATTTCACAAGAACAAACATCCAGACCCGGACAATTATTTTAAGGCCATATAAATACTAGTTCCATGCGGTATTCGAACCCGCGGCCCTCAGCGCTGCAACTCAATGCTACGCCACTGCGCCACGGAGCCGTAAAAGGACTACATTGTACTACGAATCCCTTCTACAGGATTAAACCCCACGATCGTTACCATTGAACCAGTCGAGATGTTACCACGATCACTAGTTGGAAAGTTAAGAAACACCTTATAATTAATAATCACTTACGGTCGACTTAAATTTACTAACATAATCGAAGGTAACAGTTCGAAAATTGATAATCAATCTCACGCTAATTCCTCCTTATTATTTTCCATTGGCTATTAAGTTACCGTTGCAGTTACAGCCTAATAAAGTCTACTACTGAACATTTGCCTACTTCATACATTGCCTCATAGGAGGGATATTTGCCATAGCTACCACGATTGGTAAGCGGGTTGACAACCACACTTTTTAATTTTAGTTATTATAAGGAAGATACTGCCTATCTCCTGATTTGCTTCCCTCTGTCTGAAAATGATATCTGACGATATGGAAAAGTGGATATTCCTATACCGCCACTACTCTGTAATGGTTATTAAGTAGCCGATTTTAAATCATTTTTCTTGTATACATCTTAAATTCGATTTGCTTTTCCACTCAAAATAACCAACAATTTTCCACCCCAAGGTAAATAACAGATCTTCTCGTTTACAACAGTTTACGATGGAATATTAGTCATTTAATGGTAGATTAATATTTCTGTCAGTTTAGGCATTTAAGATAAAACACATTTAAAATTACGCACCATTTATCTATAGAAACATTTAACTCTCGGCAAATGTAGGAGTTCCCTTATCTTTCGAAGAAATACGTGCGAGTGCCAAGTACTTACCAACAATAGGATCACACATAAAGGCGTTTTACGTTTTAATCTAGAGGCTGACAATTTGTATAGATTAAATATTATTGGTTTCTTAGATTATTGATAGGTCTTCGCGTGCTCAGACCGCGATGACCTATTAATAATCTAAAATTGGTTTGTTATATTTATGAGAATATGTAGAAATTTAAACCTTTTACCTTGAATAAAAGTTCAATACGTTATTCCGTCAATAAATAGTTTTAATCGTGTAGTGGCGGTGTAAGAATATCGACTGCCCCGTATCGTTCTGTGTGTGTCGTAAGAGGCGACAGAGGGAAATAAACCATGAAATGGGCAGCAGTGTTTTCCAAATAATAACTAGAAATTCAGCAGCGTCTTCCAAAACTAATATTTTTGGTCATGACTGAAATTCAGAGACTTGGTTTTGCAACAAATCATGCTGAGTAATGGTACTTTTTGGCGTGCCTTAGACATACAAAGCCAAATTTATTAAGCTATCGAATTATTGTTATAAATTAGAAATTGTTGAGTACGTCAATGGGCTGTACCAAAATAAACGTCTCTTTCTTCTTTCAGAAAAAAATGCGGTTGCTTATCCGCCTACTTAGCATGACAGCTATAGCAAATATCTAATTTTGAGGCATTTTCTATGGGCAGGCCGCTTCTAGTTCAGCAGTGCAGCAAGTTCAGTAGTTTTTTGATTTTTGGAACTATTTAATGTTACAAATATAACAATTACATTTGTTTTATTTTTTCCTAATAACACTTTCTGCTAATATAGTTTTAAAGATACCCAGATTACTTTTTTCTAATTAATAATAATAATTCAATTATTATTTTACCCCACCAGATGGCTTGGTGTCGGCAAGGTCCTCTCGGACTCGGCATGCATCACCCGCCACTAGTAGAGTACTATATTAAAAATCTCAGCTCACAAATGATAGTCAGGGAGTAAGTCATAAAGAACTAGAGATTGGAGAAATTGCAACAAACAAAACTAGAGATGGTTTCTATATAGTAAAAATAGCAATGACAGAAGTAATTTTAACTTATAATACGCTTTTCCCTGACATAATAGAAGATTCTTTCAACCCTTTAAATACCAATACAAATTTGCACATACATTCAGTAATATTCTGATAAAACGAATAATTTGCATTTTGACCGACAACATGGCACTGCAAGAAACTTCACAGTAACACGTTTGCTGAATACTAACCATTTTTTACCATCTAATAATTCAATAATTTCAGAGATCGACTTTGATACAACTTGAATATTTGTTATATACTTATATAAGTCAAGATTTGAATCCTATAAATAAAATTGAAGTGTTTTTCTTCAATGTGATAATAACTGCTTATATTGAACTAAGGGGTTATTTTAATGGCGTTAAGGCATAAACAAACATTTTTTGTCAGTTTGTTTGTACGTCTGTTAGGACTAATATTCGAAATGACTTAACCGATGGTGATGAAACAGAGAACAATGCCGGAAAGGATCTTGGAGGATAAAATAAATGGTGTTTGATAGTTTTAAATCTAAATAACGCCACATTTACAAATCATATCCTGGTGAAACTGGAGCGGTTTGCTTGTTTTATTTTAGACTATTGTATATAATATCTTATAGGCTATTGATTTTTCAATAAGCTGTAGCATGGTCCTTAATTACAATTTAAAATTTTAATATACTTTTGTAATCCCTGGTCAAAGCTGGATTAATTATTGTGTTACTTAATATAAATATCACTTTAAGAATTATGAAACTATTTCGCTATAATCCAGTGTGAAATCTTAGAAGTTGCGTTTGTTTAATTTATTGCCGTATAGTGACGGCGAAAGAGACACCAAATATAGATAAAGGCGACAAAAGGAAACATTACAAAGAGATTGGTAGCAGCACCTTCTGATAAGCACTGCGATTGCCAACTGGCAACAAAACATGACAACTATGGCAAATATATCCTAATGGATGATTTTTGAATGTGCGTGCGTGCGCAGGTACGTGCGTGTGTGGTGCGTGAATGCCTGCGTGCATGCTTTTATTTCTTTTGACAGAAATAATAAATCTTATACTTCACTCTTGTTATAGTAGTCAATTTTTAAAATATCCATTCTTTAAAGAAATAACGATTATTTACTTACACAGTCAAACTATAACTATTTTGCAATAAATAAATACTAAAAAAAAAACCATAGGAAATATTAAACAGCATAAAATTATATTTATATACTAGAGATCCACCCGGTAATTTCTGGATCTTATGTAATGTGCCACCTACTGGGTCCAATAGTAAATCTAAACCATCATCAAAATTGATCGGGCCGTTCTCAAGTGATGGATATTTATTTATTTATTTATTTATACTTGAGCATTTGATTTTAATTAATTAATAATAAATATGTTATATTTTATAGAGACAAGAGGTCTACGGATAAAGAAATGCAAAGAACCGTGACAGCATAACCAGCACTTTTCATTCATATTACGATTGTAGTAGAATAAACATTCATAAAATAAACTATGAAATTAAAATTGAATAAGTGGCGAAGAAGCGCCTTGTACTTTATGCAGTGTATAACTTGATAACTAAATTATTTTCTCTGTAAATATCTTCTAGGACATTAGAATTAAGCTCTTGAATAAGTTAATCGCTTCGTGAGGTAGCGATATAAAAGTAGAATCAAGGGCCAAATTAAACCTTGTGTTAATATACATACAGTACATTTCAGAACGTAGTGTGTAGGAGTAGAATGTGTAACTCGATCTAGGCTCAATATTATCTCTCATAGACATTGGATTACAATAATAGCAATATTTATGAAACAATAGAACTGTTATATTGTGACAATAACTTCTGTATTTAGCTTACAATATCCTCATATTGCTGCATATAATACAAATATTGACAAATCTCTCAAATTACTGAATTGTGTTAATCAATTGATACTTGCATCATTAAATTGCATATTAATGATTTTTAATAGGCATCCTGCAAATCTTCAGTGGCTTAATAAATATAAGATTAATTATATTAATAATTAAAATATAAATTATGTCTAAAAAACCGGCATGAAACTATATTTTATTTTATTTCATCCCATGTTACAATTTTATTTTAAAATGTATGTCTAATAAATAATAATATACTAAATGTCAATTTTAACAACAATAAGTGCAGATTAAGAGTTATTTTTACATGTAGACCTATCTTATATTTATGTAGTCCTATCATATCTTCTATTTTATAGTTTTGTATTGGTACTTTCACGACAATTTTTCTTTGTTTCATGTCAGATTGTTTCAATATATTTTCATAGTTGTTTTAATAAAGTTTTTGCATTTACTCAAAAATTATTTACTAGTTTTAGCCCAAAGTTGGTTACCTCTAGCATATCACTTCGATCGGGACAAGTGCGTGGAATAGCAAAAATAAGTTAAATACTATTTTAGCTTCTTCTTCACCAGATTTTTATGTTTCGTGGATGGATAAATTGCCGATTATGCTTATCTGGATATTACTGTAGTATCATACATACGCATTCGTTTTATAGTGCACTAGCTGGCCAGGCAGGCGTTGTTCTGCCCTTTCCGACGACCTTTTGTCGTATAAAAAATTCTTAATTTCTCAATAAGAATATTGAGAAGAGGTCATTTATCGGGTTAAAAAGTCCTATCTCTTAAAATGGAGCAAGCAATACATATTTACGAAATTTCATTAAAATTGCTTTGGCGCTTTTAGGGAATAGCGTGAACGAACATAGTGGATTTTTATATATTAAGATGGACAATAAGAATTCGACAGCTATCACCGTTAGAACTGTTAGTGAACATTTTAACGTAGATTTACATCATACTTAATATGTTCAGTGGCCGAAATTGGGAGAAAACCGACATTTCGAAGAAGTACAAAATATTTTCGAGTTCTCATGTCCTCGCAGAAATCAGGGAAGGAACATTAAAGGATAAATAAAGGAATAATGTTCAGACGAAAGGACGAATGTTGGATTTCACTTTTTATGTAACTGTTTATTTGACCAATATCCAAGGCCAAATTAGGTTGTTTTCATTTCATATTACTGATACCTCTAACAACGATAACGGTCGGGTTGAACTTCTACAATATTATCATCATTACAGCCATTCACAAGTCAACTGCTAAACATAGGCTTCCCCCAAGGAATGCCACAAAGCACAGTCCTGAACCACCTGCATCCATCGAATTCCTGCATGTTTTACCAGATCGTCACTCTAAAAAAAAAAAAGAAAGGTTCTCACATGCCAGCTACGTAACGGTAGGTGAAGTGTAGGTCACTCCCCCCCCCCTCCCCGATGGTCTGTTGACCTGGTTATGTTTAACTTATTAACTACCAGCGGTCCGCCCTGGCTTTTCACGGGTGATTTCTGTATTTCGACAACCATGTCGTGCCAGCATAAGGGAAATCATTCACATCACTTCATTTCCACCTATGAGCCTTTTAAGAGGTGATTAAGAAAATGTCAGATAGACGTTGTAGCTCCCGATGGCAGTGTATGTAATAAGTGTATGTGTATATGTGTATTTCCCACATGTACATATATACCGTAGCTGGTGGTGGAAATCAACGATGCGATAGGTCTGTCTGTCCGTCTACACCCGCCAATCCTGATGTCGCCAATCTTTCCTAGCGCGGTATTTAAAAAAATAATCTTATGAAATGGTAAAATTCCATGTTAATCAACAAATTGGGCTGATGAAGTAGAAGTAAAAGTTCAGATAGAACATAATGAGACTCATAGTTTTCCTGATTTTATACGTTTATTACTGAGGAGTGTTATGTGTAATGACAATGTAAGAATATCCACTACACCATATCGCTCAATTGGGCGTCGTGACAGAATTGCCAACGCGTTGTTTGGCAATTTGTTGAAAATTAAGGCTTTGACTTTAGAAGCTAACAACTTTTTTTTATATTTATTTATATGCTTCTTATAAATGAACTACCAACAACATCACAACCTCAAAGTAACAACTACAATTTCGTACAAATAGGTACATTAAATAATAATATTCTAAATGTCAATTTTAACAACAATAAGTGCCAATTAAGAGTAATTTTCACACGTAGACCTATCTTATTTTTATATAGTCCTATCACATCATCTTGTATTTTATAGTTTTGTAATGGTACTTTCACGACAATTTTTCTTTGTTTCATGTCAGATTGTTTCAATATATTTTCATAGTTGTTTTAATAAAGTTTTTGCATTTACTCAAAAATTATTTACTAGTTTTAGCCCAAAGTTGGTTACCTCTAGCATATCACTTCGATCGGGACAAGTGCGTGGAATAGCAAAAATAAGTTAAATACTATTTTAGCTTCTTTTTCACCGGATTTTTATGTTTCATGGGTGGATAAACTGCCGATTATGCTTATCTGGATATTACTGTAGTATCATACATACGCTTTCGTTTTATAGTGCACTAGCTGGCCAGGCAGGCGTTGTTCTGCCCTTTCCGACGACCTTTTGTCGTATAAAAAATTCTTAATTTCTCAATAAAAATATTGAGAAGAGTTCATTTATCGGGTTAAAAAGTCCTATATCTCAAAATGGAGCAAGCAATACATATTTATGAAATTTCATTAAAATTTCTTTGGCGCTTTTAGGGAATAGCGTGAACGAACATAGTGGATTTTTATATATTAAGATGGACAACAAGAATTCGACAGCTATCACCGTTAGAACTGTAAGTGAACATTTTAACGTAGATTTACAATATACTTAATATGTTCAGTGGCCCAAATCGGGAGAAAAACCGACATTTCGAAGAAGTACAAAATCTTTTCGAGTTCTCGTGTCCTCGCAGAAATCAGGGAAGGAACATTAAAGGAAAATTAAAGGAATAATGTTCAGAGGAAAGGACGAATGTTAGATTTCACTTTTTATGTAACTGTTTATTTGACCAATATCCAAGAATAGAATAGAATAGAATAGAATATTTTTTATTCAATATACATTACATGTGTAATTCTTATTGAAAGTCATTTTTACTTTACCACTGGTTCGAAAAAAACCCTCTGTCCTGGGAAGAACCAGCAAGAAACCCAGCAATAAATTTTACAATATAAATGATTACGAACTATTTACAAAATTTATTTTAGAAACTGCTTGGAAGCGACCACCTCATTCCCAGGGGTTATTATCAACCATGTATTCATTTATACTATAATAACCCTTTTTATACAGTTTCAGCTTAATAAAACATTTAAACTTGGCAATAGAGAGAACCTGTACACTTTCCGGGACCTTGTTGTAATAGCGTATACATTGCCCCAAGAATGAATTACGGACTCTGTGGAGTCGAGAAACTGGCATCACTAGCTTGTGTTTGTTCCTAGTGTTTACAGAATGTATATCACTTTTTTTACTAAAACTATCTTTGTTTTTGTGAGTTTTGTGAGTAAAGGCCAAGTTATATTGTTTTCATTTCATATTACTGATACCTCTAACAATGATAACGGTCGGGTTGAACTTCTACAATATTATCATCATTACAGCTATTCACAAGTCAACTGCTGAACATAAGCTTCCCCCAAGGAATGCCACGAAGCACAGTCCTGAACCACCTGTATCCATCGACTTCCTGAATGTTTTACCAGGTCGTCACTCTAAAAAAGAAAAGAAAGTTTCTCACGTGGCAGCTACGTACTGGTAGGCGAAGTGTAGGTCACTCCCCCCCTCCCCCCTCCCCGAATGTCTGACGACCTGGTTATGTTTAACTTATTAACTACCAGCGGTCCGTCCTGGCTTTTCACGGGTGATTTCTGTATCTCGACAACCGTGTCGTGCCAGCATAAGGGAAATCATTCACATCACTTCATTTCAACCCATGAGCCTCGTAAGAGGTGATTAAGAAAATGTCAGATAGACGTTGTAGCTCCCGATGGCGGTATATGTGTATTTCCCACATGTACATATATACCGTAGCTGGTGGTGTAAATCAACGATGCGATAGGTCTGTCTGTCCGTCTACAACCGCCAATCCTGGTGTCGCCAATCTTGCCTAGCGCGGTATTTAAAAAAATAACCTTATGAAATGGTAAAGTTCCATGTCAATCAATAAATTGGGCTGATGACGTAGAAGTAAAAGTTCGGATAGAACATAATGAGACTCATAATTTTCCTGATTTTTATACGTTTATTACTGAGGAGTGTTATGTGTAATGACAATGTAAGAATATCCACTACACCATATCGCTCAATTGGGTGTGGTGACAGAATTGCCAACGCGTTGTTTGGCAATTTGTTGAAAATTAAGGCTTTGACTTCAGAAGCTAACAACTTTTTTTTTAAATTTAGTTATATGCTTCTTATAAATGAACTACCAACAACATTACCTATACCATACCATTACCATACCTCAAAGTAACAACTAAAATTTCGTACAAATAGGTACATTAAAAATTACATGGCATATTTTTTCACCTTTAGGGGTATGAGTTAAGTTCTTATGAGCCTAATTAAGGCCTTAACTGCAAATGAAATGCCTAAATTCTTGGATATTTAAGTAAAAAAATTACAATACCTGTTCATTTAATCCACAAAGAGAAAATACAGGGTAACAGAAGAGGATTTATGAAATGTTTTTAATTCAACAAAATAGTATTTTTGTCAACCTCTTATTAGAAAAATAAATCCCCAAAAACCTATTTAATTTTATTGTTGCATGTTTTTATTAATTAGTGGATACTGAATTTTATAATTATGTATTAAAATAAAACGCTGTTTTTATGAGTATGACTTTAATAAAATAATATTATATCTGTATCTATATCCCCCGGGTGGGGGGGGGGGATATTGAAACAGATACTTACATTGAGGTACACTGTTATCAAATTAAATAAAACGATTTAAATAAATAAAAAGTGGTGCTTCCCTAAGTATAAATAACTATATAAAGGCATTCTTGGGTTTATAGTTTTTTAAATGTTAGACAAACTATGATCTAAAAAATTTAAAAATTTTAAATTGGAGAGGGGTTTCTCTACGTGATAGAGTTAGAAATGAAGATATTCGCAGTAGAACCAGAGAAACTGACATAACCCAACGGAATATTTAAGTGAAATGGCAATGGGCTGGCGCGAGCGCGCGTGCGTGTGCGTGTGCGTGTGTAACCTTATTTTCGTCAAGAACTATAATATATGTATTTGGTTTTTTTTTTAACAGTAGAGTTTCAACACAATCTTAAAAAAGTTTAATGAATTAAAAAATGCCGATAATTATATAATTTCAAGTCGATGTTTTACATTTGAAAATCGGTTATAAAGAACCAAAGTTCAAATTTTTATATTGATTAATTTAATTCGAGACTAAAATAAATGTGAAAGGGCTTTTATCTGCAATAATAATTTTCATCAAAAATAACATAGACTTATAAAAGTCATACACACGGTCAAACAAACTGAAGATTATTAATTGTATTACAAAATATTTAAAAGACTATTTCCAGTATAATGATCCGAATATCATCATTAATGTTTGACTGGCACACTTGAAAGTTTTATCAGATGGCTAAATGATTGACTATAATATTATGATAAGGCCATACTTTTCTATAAAAAGCTGCAAGAAATTTTAAATCACGGTTTCTCACGGTTTGGTTTGTTTTACTATTCACTTAATTAGTGAAAAACAAGATGGACTGATCTAAAAGTTTACTTTCTTGTGTAAAAAGTGCTATTTAGAATTTTATGCAAATGATAATTAAAGTTTCTATGTAAATAAGTGTAACATAGCGGGTATTATATTCAATGGTAGCGGCCATCCATATTTGCAATGCCAGCAAAGCCAGCATCATTTTCTGTACAGAAACTGATAGTGGTAGAGCCACGCGGCAGCTTCGCACGGATGGGCCGGCTCAAATCGGGGTGGTACCACGACCTCACAGAATACCAGCGTGAAGTAGAGGTTTACCTCTGCGTTTCGCTCGGTGAGTTCAGGTGGCCGGAGGCCCTATTTACTGGAAAAGAGGCATTCCAACTTAGTCCTCACGGCTGACAACGCATCTGCATTTTGATTCGCAAACGAGGATAGATGTAGACGTCTATGGGCCACAGCTACCACTTACCATCAGGTGGACCATGTGGTCGTTTGTCATTCTATCCTATAAAAAAAAGAAACCGGCAAAGTTTTGCTCAAGGCACTCTAAACAAAGCAGCTGATAAAAATGTTACACTCATAACTATTAACAAAAACTGTTTCTACAAATGGTCTTATAGATAATAACTATTCCACCGTGTCGGGTGCAGGGGCTATTATTAGAAGGAGAAGAGGTAAAATTTTGTTTTAGAGATTCGCAATCAATATTGTTTTGCCTGCAATTGAGCATAAAATAAAAAAAATAACTTCAGCCAAAGAGTACAACTGGCATTATACTCAGGCCCATCAACTGGTATGGAAAAAAATTATTTTACCAGGTTTCAAAAAATCAATCAAAATTCAAATAAACATAAATATTAAAATCAAAAAATGTATATCTGTATGTCTATACATACATATAATGATTTATGGCCGCTTAGTAACTGACGGTGACTCAGTATAATATCCTATCGTCACGCCGAAACTAAGAGGAGAGAATCACTGTAATAATTTATTGCGGAAATTTTGTGATAAAATTAAAAAAATTACAAACTTACCCAAAATACCCTATGAGCTACAAAAAAAAAAACAAATAATAAATTAATGAGATGGCGTCAGTTTTTAAGAATATATAACAAAAAGAAACATAAAAATAAATTTCAAAAAAGTTCACGCTAGTTGTAAACAATAATTCTGTGAAAAATGGTGTCCACAAGATAATTAAGAACAGACAAAATTTTCTTTTCAAATTTCCGCTGAGTTGTAAGTAGAAGGCCAAATAGGTCGTGTGTCAATTTTAATTAAATATATTTTATATGAAGTGATCTTGACTACGTTTCATCAATTAACCATTGGTAAAAATGAAAACAGGAATTTTACAATTGTGTTTACAAGAAACATTATTAGTTTAACAATGTAGCTTGTTCATTATTTTTATTATAAATACCTATAAATGTATATATTATTAATACATATTTCCCATAATATTTTGTATTATTTTTTATTTTGGCTTATCTACAACGTTCTGCGCTCTATAGAAAATGTGGCGTATGACATGATTGACAATCTCTCGAACATTTTATCTTGGTACAAAAATGTTTTACGTTTTCGTCACCTCCACATGCTATTTTGTCAGAATAAGGTACCCTTCTGTATCTGAAACGAATATGAATATTGCCACAAAGGATATAGGCTATACAAGTCCCTCTACTGGGCACAGGACTCTTTTTATTTCTGAGAGGGTTTTAGGGCAAGGAAATGCCCGCCGCGCTGCTCCAATGCGTGTTGACGAAAATTTCAATTACAAATTTCATTCGTGCTGCCGGGGATCACACCCGAGAAAAATTTACAGCGAACGCTTTAACCCGGAGCTACTAATACGACACAAATAAATACGATTTAACATAATATATAATAAAAATTCTTACGTACTTGAAACTTTAACACTTGAAAGCTCGTGATGCCTAACGGACAAAGCTACAGCACCACACCGTGCAATGTAATTGAACCGCAACATAATTCTCAGTGATGCGCAAGCATAACAGGCAGTATGTCACTTATATAATTGTCACCTCTGCAGTCTATTAATCTTTACACTTTTATAAGTAATACAGATCTTAGTCGCTAGACCGTGTTGACATCGGCTAAAATATCTGCGATCATCGTTTCGTCAAGGTCATTCAGGCTAGTTAAAGCCTTAATAAAAATAATCGACAAAATTATTTTACTATCGGTGAAGATATCGCGTAACATAAATCATTATACTAAAGTAAAATTGAGTACTAACTCCCGTTTTAAAGTCAGTTAATTGGTTTCCACAAGATGGTGCATACAATACGCGCAACTTGTTGACAGTAATTTCAGCTAACGTCATAATACGTTTTTAATTAACTCATCAAAGCACTGTTAACGTCTTTGTGTTACATAATGGGCGCTAAAACGACAACAGCCTCGCATAGTAAGTAGTGAAATCACTACGATTTTCTAAAAACAATTTTCTAAAAACTATTTGGCGTGTGTTACAAAAATAAACAAGTAAATATTACTATACCCATATATGGCAGCAATACTCTATACATGACCGTGATAGCTCTTTAAATAGTGTAAATTAGAGATGATGTATTTACGTTACAAGATTTAATACCAGCTACCATACTTTGAAAGAGGGGGCCCTGGTACGAGCAGAAAATACTTGAAAGTATTAAAATCGCATGCGGGAAGAATTTGAAACACCAGACATAAAAGTAGTTGGGTATGAAAACGAGCCATATCCATATGAGTATAAGGAATACAATCGTATTTCGATAAAAATACTTTGAATTTCAAGTGCTTTTTTTTTTCTTTTACTTATATGCTTGTCGTCATATTTCATCATCAATCATTCTTATTCATCATAGGGTAATACAGAATACGGATCAATATTCCTGTGAAAGTATTTTCAACTTTAGGTGGCGAGTATACGTCGCGAGCACTGCAGGGCTCGGGTACACTAAACAACTAAAAAATATTTTCAAGTATTTTAAAAATTGCTTTTCGACCCTTGTATTTTAGAAAACCCGTACTTAGAAAACATGGTATTGAACTTGCCAAGTATATGTCATCCTTAATGTAAACAACTGTCCATACGTGAAGTAACGCCGCACCTTTGCAATGAAACACCTAAATTCCTAGTAACTGCTCTGGACTCAACGAACTACCCTAATTTCAGGTTTGAGAAAACTTTAACCCCAGCTATTGAAGGCAGTCGGTGAGCTGACCTTTTTTTGCGGTGTACAGAAATTGCTATATTTTGACTCTCTCTCGGAATGGTTTTGATCTCTCCACCTATGCTCTTATCTGCATACTCACAGATACCGTGGACATAAGCAAGTTTGCATTATTGATATGCAGAAGAAAGGATATCACGGAGAGAATAGATCCTTGAGGAACTCTGTCATTAGTCACCATAGGCATGAAGGAGCAGTTTTTGGCAAAAGCTTCGAGAATCTTTTCAATCAAGTCCCTTACTTAGATAATCACACCAAGGGCTAAACCGGACTCTGAAAGCTTCCTTAGCAACTAAACTCTTAGGCAAGGTGAGCTGACTCTTGTACGCGTTAAAGAGACATGTTTGCAAAAGACTAAAGTGCCAGATGTGTTCCATTTTATCAGGCTCAGCATTGAGTTACGTTGCTGAGGGGTGCGAGTTTGAATCTGGGTATTTGTCTTTAGGCAATCCATGTACATAAACATCATCTAGTGGTAGTAGAGAGATGTTCTATGTATACGGATCTACTTCAAAACTTTGATATCGCGATTTAGACATTGTTATGTTTCACTTGTGACGAGACGACAGCGCCGCCACATCACCCCTACACAGACCGGTGGTCGATAATGCAGTCCAATGATCGGCGAAAGTAACTATACTTTGCCAGGAATCGCCTTGAAGTTTGCGGTGGGTCCAGAAGAAGTCAAGTAATCTGCGAGAATGCCGTGAAGCAGAGGAAAGCAGCAAGGCTCAAAGCCGTGCTGAGCACTATAACGCAGAGAGTAGTTTGAAGGAAAAGGAATTCCAGTCCTGCAAAGAACTTTATATAGCTAGATAGCTTGCAAAATCTGAAGGCTGCAGACAATGTCTGCTCGGAAGCAAATGGATGGGTTATTGAGGACGATGACGAAAGTTTGAAGTTGAGTTTTCATCGGTTGCATCATGCTGCGCATTCAAATTGCGCCGGGGTCACTAATTTGGCGGTGGAAAGAAAAGGGGATATCTCCTGCCGTGCAAGTTGTTCAGCCCGGGAAGCGGCCAACGCTTCGTGTGTAAGTACAGTGCTACTCTATACAGGGTTATTTTGCAATAACCGGATAAATTTGCAGAGAATGTTCACAATAAGTAATGTAGCCAAATGATGAAGAAAAATTAATTCAAAAAATCTTAAACATTCTGTCCTTTTTTATCAATTAAAATCCAAATGCGTGGTAATGCATTATTTTAATTAACTGTCTATTAGTTTACTACGCACGCACATATTAAATTTGGGATAATTTCAAATTAAAGTAGAAGCCTCAGACACTTATTTTGAAAAACTGCAATAACGGTATCTCATTATTTATATATTTGAACTTAAGTTTAAAATTTGGCCACTCATTAAGAAATAAGCCTGTATAAGCCGCAGTAACTCGGAAATTTTGGTAGTTTGATTTGTTTCGGTATGTTTTGCTTGTGGCATTCTATCCTAGTCGTCAGAATTTGCATCGCCGATCTTCTTTGTTGAAAATCGGTTGCGGATATCCATGGACTACAGTAGGTACTGAATATCAAGTGGAATGTTTTATTTGTAACTTGAATTTAAAAATAAAGTAGCGACAATACTTAGTACTACTAAAGTACCGATTTGTCAAGTTGTGCTGTCTAAAGTTACGAGATTATTAAATTTGAAAAATATTACTTTTCCTCATTAGGTAACTCAATGAGGTTTACCATTGAGGTAAAACGGAAAATTCTTGCTGAAGTCTCATCGCTTCTTTTCTCAAGATGATTTACAATAAATACCACTGAAGTTGACATTATCTTATCAGCTTATTTACACCGTTCAACAATGTTCAAATTTCATGAATATATAGTGATATTAAAAGCAATATATTATATTTTTAAATCAAATAGAAGCCTTGCTAATTACATTTTTTATCGAATCATTGAAAACAAATATTTTCTTTTAATATTAAATCTAGTAGCTAGATTTACGTCTCGTACATGTAAAATAAATGTTTGCTTTTTTTAAAGAATAAGGGTGACAAATGACCACAGAGTCCACCTGATTGTAAGTGGTTGCTGTGGTCTATAGACATCAACATCTATCCCCGTTTGCGAATCAAAATACAGATGCGTTGTCAGCAGGACTAAGATGAAAAGCCTTTTTCTCAGTAAAATGGGTCATCGTTTATCTACACTCAACATTCTAAACACATCAGCATTAAGCTGCTATTTTAGGCTGCAATTCTGTGAGAGTGTGGTCCCTCCCAAGTCGAGCCGATCCATTCGTGCTACAACTATACTAATTATATTGTTGCAGCATGGCTCTACCACGTATATAATTATAATGCTGTAAATCCTTTCATCCATTACAGCGTCTAAAAGTCTACAGCTAAACAAAGTTGCCACGCTTAGCGGACAGATTGGCAACCGCAGTTTTTTATTATTTTGAGCTACCAAGAAGATGCTGCTGCCCGTCTTGTAAAAATTTCTTTCTGTAACCTCGTATGACATCCACAGGACGGTAGATGGTAGTGGATATTCTTACACCGCCACTACAGTCGTAAATGATTCAATTGATGTTATCAAACATCCTCACGAGATTACAATAATTAAGTGAAACTTTATTTGAAATAATTCTTTATCTTAGTGTTATTAGGTCTATATTACTCCAAATTCTTGTTTTTCCTGTTTTAAAACCGTAACACATTATTGTGACCCAAAATCAATAAGTTTTAAAGTAAATCATGAAACGTAAGCTTCAGAAAGAGTAATTAAACGATGAACAAAACAAGAAAGATTTGTAGACATCGATAAAGCAGCGGTTAAAAGTTGGACCGAGAAAACGTCCAGTCAGTAAACAATGTAGCATCAGATACGTGAGCTTAATTATAGGGTCTATTGTTTATTTTTATACGAAATTAGTATTCATTCATCAAGTTAAGTTTATTTCTAGAAGTTAAGTTCTTATTTACATTTTAGCAGATTTCAAAAAAGCGGAGGATTAATTCGACCGTATAATTTGTTGATTGATGTTACGCGATATAATCGCTAATTGTTCGCCGATTTTACATAAAACATACATAAACACTCACGCCTGTCACCCAGAGGGGTAGGCAGAGACTACGGACTTCCATTTGGCGCGATCCTGACACACCTCTCTCGCCTCTTTCACATCCATATATCTACGCATACACGCTCGTCGGTTAAGGGTACTCCTAATCTGGCCCATTTTCAATGTATCGCCGATCTGGTCGATAAACCTTCGTCTAGGGCGTCCCTTCCCGACCCTGCCGTTCACTTCTGCAACATAAATTTGCTTTGTCACTCTTTCCTCGTTCATTCTTTCTACGTGACCAAACCACCGAAGCATTCCTTTCTTAATCCTTGTCACAACGTCATCTTGCAAACCACACTTTTCTCTTATTACACTATTTCTCACCCTGTCATTCAGATTCAGCCCTAGCATACTCCTTAAAGAACGCATTTCTACAGCATTTATTCTACTCTCATGCTTCTTCTGCCAGACCCAACTTTCACTACCATACATTAAAGTGGGTACTAACACAGCATTATGAATTGCCATACGTGCCTTAGTTGACACATTCTGACTCCTCACAATAGCGTGTAGAGCCCCATTCACTCTATTTCCTGCGTTCACTCGTCGTTCTATATCCTTATCATATCTACCATCCCCGCTAAATAAACATCCCAAATATACAAACTCATCCACTTGCTCAATCAACTCCCCTTCTATTCTTATTTTACATAAAGTTTTACTTTCTTCTCTTTCAAAAACCATCACTTTCGTCTTACTTGCGTTCACTTTCATACCCCTTTCTTTCAATGAACAATTCATTAAAGTAACCATCATTTGCAACTCGGCCACCGACGATGCAAATATGACTTGATCATCGGCGTACAAAAGGCATTTGACGGTTGACTCACCCATTCTCAACCCACATTCTTCAACTTTCAAAGTTTGCAAACAACTGTCCATAAATAGGTTAAACAGCCACGGGGAAGCCACACATCCCTGTCTGACACCTTTATGAATGCCAAACCAGTCCGAGTAGACCCCGTTGATCCTGACACAAGCACTAGAGTCCCTATAAAGAGACCTTAATGCCTGTATCAAGCCAGCGCTCAACCCAAATGAGTTCAGTGTTTGCCATAACACGTTCCTGTCCACTCTGTCATAAGCCTTTTCCAAGTCCAAGAACGCACAAAAAACTTTCTGGTTTTTAGCCAAAAACTTCTCCGCTATCATGCGCATGGAAAAGACTTGATCCGTACACCCCATCCCCTTTCTAAATCCAGCTTGCACATCCCAAATTTTTCCATCAGTTTCTTCCATAACTCTTTCAATTAACACCTTAGCATACAGTTTACCCACAATGCTAAGCAAGCTGATACCACGGTAGTTTTTACAGTCCTGCTGCGACCCCTTTCCCTTATATATTGGGACTATAACGGCTTTGCACCAGTCTTCCGGTTCCCGTTTCAGTTCCCAACATAAATTAAACAAGGTGTGCAGCAAGCCTGCAACCACACCCTCACCAGCCCTTAGCATTTCGAGTGATACTCTATCATATCCGGCTGCCTTACCTGCTTTCATGCTTTTCATTGCTTTCATTATTTCATCTACACTTATCTCCCTACCTCTCTCCACTTCTTCCGGAATTTCTATTTCACTTATTTCAGACGACTCTTCACTCTTAAACACGCTTTCAAAGTATTCCTTCCATCTCTTTAAATTCGAAACTTCATCATTCAGCATGCAGCCATTCTCGTCTCGTATAGCATTCATTCTAGGCTGTTTTGAAATTCCCCTGGCAGTTCTTACGAGCTTCCAGAACATTTTAATATTTTCCTGGAAGTTATCAGATATCCTTCTATCATTTTTATCTATCCTTTCTTGCCTTTTCCTTTCAACAACTTCTTTTACTCTCTTATTTATACGTCTAAAGTTTGCCTTTTTTCTTTCAATCTCATCATTCATACCGCCAGAATTACCAGCTTTAGTTGCTAGTAAATCTAGCCATGCTCTCTTCTTTGCTTCAACTTCCATCCGTACCTCATCATCCCACCACAACGTATTACTTTTCCTTTCATTCGTTCTCTTACTTACACCGCATACTTCGGTGGCTGCATCCACCAGAACTCTCTTAATATTATTCCATACATTCTTCAATTCTAAATCATTCATACATAATTCATTCAACCCACTTATATTTTCCCTCAGTCTGCATTTATACTTCTCTTTCACACCTTCATCTTGTAACCTCTCTATTCTTATACGCTGTAACGCAGTGGTAGACACCGATGTCCGATGCCGCCAACGTCTGAATAGACCATTAATTCGGCATAAGACCAAGTAATGATCCCTACGTTGGACCCCCGGTAAACCCTTGTATCTACCACTGCGCTCCTCATTCTTTCATCCACAATTATAAAATCTATCATGCTTCTATCATCCCCTCTTTCCCATGTATACATGTGAATCCTCTTATGGCGAAAGAAAGTGTTCGCCACAAAAAGCCGATTTTAATTATGCGTTTTTTATTAAATAGACTAGTACTGAAGAAATAATTGCGGAAATATCGATTTAAA
>CAVLGL010000115.1:64564409-64864114 GCA_963668995.1 Parnassius mnemosyne | reverse complement strand
ACGGATGTATATAGGTTGTGTTTACAATTTTAATTTAAATAATATGATTAAACTTTGAGACGACATAGAAAGAAGGCCAATTCACACTTGATTCGTGCACCACTTTCCTATCTGTCCTTATTAGAAACGACAAGCTTAAAGGTTAAAACAACTCCATCAAGCCGATACTATCTAGAAAAAGACGTACATACATGCTATTAAAAAATACTCTCCTTCTGCGGCAGTCAGGTAAAAAAAAGCCTTTGTCAGCCAGACCAGAGGCCTGTTAATGAGAAAAAACAAGAAATTAATTTTTGAACAAAATTTACTTAAACTATAAAATTTAAAGTTGAATTTATATAGCCTATATATACATTCCATTGCTGGGGACAGGCCTCCCCTCATTCCTGAGAGGGTTTTAGGGCAAGGAAAAGTCCGCAAGGCTGCTCCAATGCATGTTGGTGAACTTTACATGCCTTTGAAATGTTTTTCTTAATTTTGTGATATACAGGTTTTCTCACAACGTTTTGCCGTCACCGCCGAGCACGTGGTAAAACAGTCCTTAAAATTGCAATTAACAATTCATTGGTGCCGGTGGGGATCGAACTCAGGTTGCTCGCGTACTGTGAAATTTACATCGAGCGCTTAACCCCTGAGCTACCACGGCTCTACTTAATTTATAATATTACGTATATTATAAATAATATACGAACTGAAATAGAACATAATCTTCACCATCATCATTACATCCCATTCACAAGTCCGCTGCTGAACAAAGGTCAACAAACACGGTCCTGAGCCACCTGCATCCACCGGCTTACTGCGTGTCTTACGAGGTCGTCACTACATATTATAGTGGTCAACCACCCTTCACTGAGCTTACCGGTACGAGGCTCCCACCCGAGAACCTTTGACAGTTCACTGTGATGAGACATGGGTCTAAGACATGGTTTTCACCACAGGTCGTGTAAGAGAGTTTCTTTGCATGATGGAATTTGAAATGAGAATATCCGCAATATAACCAGAGTCGTCGACACAACTCATCGAATCAATGAGCTGAAGTGGGCCAGCCGATAGCTCGAAGAATCGGCAACCCGGGGGTTAGAAATATAACATATTATACAACAAAAACATTACAAATAAGTTATTCATAAAATTCCGAAAATCAAATTTAAAATGTTTCTAGATTGGGCATTTCATTGACAATACGTGGAATGCTGGTAATACTCTAGTGCAATGAGAATCTTTTATATTAATTTAAATTATTAATTATTAAATTTCTTTTGTACGGTGTACATTTAAGTCATATTTCTAAAATACGAAGGGATTTTATATATTTAAATGTCTTTGTTAAAATAAACAAAACCGAAAAACTTCGTCAAATGAACTTAAAATAAAATTTCTGATATTTCACAAATTATGATAACGGTACTATTTGTTTTTTTTTTGGTAATTAAAATTGAGTAATATATGAAAAATACGAAAATATAAAATGCTCCACATTTCCCTCAGAGCACGTCTCGAATCTTATCCCGCGGGATTGTTTCCGATTTTGCGAAGGATTTCAAATAACTCCTTGCTAGTCGAAGCTTAGAAACTCTATCTGTTAAAAGAATAAAGGATAAATGATAAGTTCTATTATTAAAAGTGAAACTGTGATAGGTTTTTAAATATTCAAATATTTTGCAGCAAAAATATTTTGCCTCTGACCGCAAATTATACTTAATACATTTAGGACTTGCGTATAGTTCAACAAGTTTCTGAAAACGAGTCATTTCATCTTAGTTCTCAGGGGAGACAATGCATGTGTATTTCGATTATTAACTGAGGATAGATGTAGATGTCTATGGTCTACAGAATCCACTTACCATCAGGTGAACTGTGTGCTCGTATGTCAACTTTATTTTATAAAAATGATTTTTATGTTAACAAAATATAACAGAATAGGCTCAGAGGCACTCTAGAGACACCTCATTTTTTACATATACTCTAAATGAAAAAGTAAAGTAAAAGTCTACATATTACATCCTATAGGTGAGCACATAATATCTTCATACATTTATGACAGCGTTTTGACTGTAAGAAAGTATCCGCCTCAATATCATTGAAATTGAAATTCGCCTGTCCTAGAAAATTTATTAATTCTGATACAAGCCATAATTTTTTTCTTCGTCGCTGAGAATGTGATAACTCAACACTTAAAATTGCAGTAACCCTTTCTACGTGACATCGCTTCTGTATTTTGTTTTTTAATCACGGTCGAATTGAGGTCCTCCTCCTTTTTCAAAATTGGCTAAAAAAGTTATCAAATACTTGTGCTGTACGATATTCAAACGCCGGGCCATAGAGATAGAACTAGATTATAGCTAAAATAATATAATCTTGTCTTTTTTCTTAGTAAACAATTCGGAAAAATAGTCTACTCGGACTGGTTTGGCATTCATAAAGGTGTCAGACAGGGATGTGTGGCTTCCCCGTGGCTGTTTAACCTATTTATGGACAGTTGTTTGCAAACTTTGAAAGTTGAAGAATGTGGGTTGAGAATGGGTGAGTCAACCGTCAAATGCCTTTTGTACGCCGATGATCAAGTCATATTTGCATCGTCGGCGGCCGAGTTGCAAATGATGGTTACTTTAATGAATTGTTCATTGAAAGAAAGGGGTATGAAAGTGAACGCAAGTAAGACGAAAGTGATGGTTTTTGAAAGAGAAGAAAGTAAAACTTTATGTAAAATAAGAATAGAAGGGGAGTTGATTGAGCAAGTGGATGAGTTTGTATATTTGGGATGTTTAGTTAGCAGGGATGGTAGATATGATAAGGATATAGAACGACGAGTGAACGCAGGAAATAGAGTGAATGGGGCTCTACACGCTATTGTGAGGAGTCAGAATGTGTCAACTAAGGCACGTATGGCAATTCATAATGCTGTGTTAGTACCCACTTTAATGTATGGTAGTGAAAGTTGGGTCTGGCAGAAGAAGCATGAGAGTAGAATAAATGCTGTAGAAATGCGTTCCTTAAGGAGTATGCTAGGGCTGAATCTGAATGACAGGGTGAGAAATAGTGTAATAAGAGAAAAGTGTGGTTTGCAAGATGACGTTGTGACAAGGATTAAGAAAGGAATGCTTCGGTGGTTTGGTCACGTAGAAAGAATGAACGAGGAAAGAGTGACAAAGCAAATTTATGTTGCAGAAGTGAACGGCAGGGTCGGGAAGGGACGCCCTAGACGAAGGTTTATCGACCAGATCGGCGATACATTGAAAATGGGCCAGATTAGGAGTACCCTTAACCGACGAGCGTGTATGCGTAGATATATGGATGTGAAAGAGGCGAGAGAGGTGTGTCAGGATCGTGCCAAATGGAAGTCCATAGTCTCTGCCTACCCCTCTGTGTGACAGGCGTGAGTGTTTATGTTATGTTATGTTTTTTTAAACAATTCTTTGAAGTGATTCAAGCTTAAAAGTCGTTATTTTTCCTTTGAATCGCTTCAAGACAGCGAGAAATGCTCGTGTGCTCAGAACTAGAACAAGTCTAAAGTTGTACCTGAGATATGGAAACTAATGCTTCTACATTAATCACGGATGCTTTACTTCTAAGTTTACTTGGAACTTGTTGGCCCCGTTTACTTCTATCTATGTTTCGAGTTACTTTTAGCGATTAAAAGTTTTTTTTTTATTAATTATGATCGAAAATAATTCTTCGAAATGCTTTTATATATTATTAAATTGATTAATTAAAAAATGTTTAGTTATCAAATTAAGAATATATATTATAGTTACGTTTGTCAAGCGTCAATTATAAAATCTATTAAGGTTTCAAATTGCGGTTTCACTGATCGGTAAAGAGACAGCGAAGGAAACTGCGAAGTAAAACGAAGTGATCATTATATTCTTTGAATATTCTCATTTTCATTATTATTGAGCGAATTCAAATAATCTAATATCCGGAAAAGATGTTACGGTCTGATAGATCCCTTAAAAGAACATATCACTGCAGGAACAGCTACTTGGCAGCAAATAAATAAGAGTGCTAAGTGGTTAATACCGACCTAGACGGACTGCTAGGTAGAAAAGCAGCCCTACCCTAAAATTTATTATCATACCGTAGGAGCCGTAAGAGGTGACAGAGGGAAACTAAAACTTCTAGGAAACTACCGAACCAATTTAATATATTCTTGTTTTTTAGATTGGTTAAGGTGGTCACATAAAAATCTCTGTCCCTAAGAGTGGGAAAATAGGTGTTGAAGATTTTAATGTCACTATTACTTGAAAATCTAGTCGTTACCTGCAACTGATGACATCCCTTAGACCACACAGACAGGTAAAAAATTAACTTTTATTAACATATTATTGAAATACCTAACAATATTGTAAAACTTTGTGACAAATCCATTCAAATCTTTCTCAATAAAGAAAGTGAATTTGCAAAAAAAAATCTCATTTCCGGGTTGTGTTGGGTTTGAGCGAAATTTTATCGTTTGCTTACCAAAATCATCGTCGACTATTTACGGTTCTGTAACTTCTTTAGTGAATAATGTTTATTTTATTTACGTGAATGCTACACAGTCAATTAATAAAATTTAATAGGAATAAAATTTTCAATGCTAAATAAATTTTTTGTTGTACTCTAATAAAGCCGACTGATTCGTGTTAGAAAAAAAGTTAAAATTAATCATTTTAACTTTTTTTCAAACACGAATCAGTCGGCTTTATTGGAGTAGGGCAACACTCACATAACCCTTTTCTTATTGAAGAAACAGCGGCTGTAATTTCTAATGACATTTGAATTTATAATTTGATTCTTCTCTTTTCTCATCTTCTCGTATATTCTGATTTCTTATATTAAAACGAACACCATACATTTTTTATACAGAATTAAGGTGATAAACGAAGACATAGTCCACCTAATGGTAATTTGATACTGTGGCTTACGGAGATCTATATTTACCCTCGATTAAGAATCAATATGCAGATGCGTTGTCAACCCTAAGGAATAAGATTGAATGGCTCGTATCCAATAAAAAGGTTATCCGGTTCTCTACACGCACCATATGAAACACAGCAACATTAAGTTGCTATTCCATGATGATATTCTGTGAGAACGTGGTCCTTTGCCGGTTGTGCCGGCCCTTTCGTGCCAGAACCATAATAATTGTAGCTTCAGCATGGCTCTACCGCGTGAAAGATATACTATCATCAATAATACAACACGTGTTTTGCCTTTAAACGACGCATAATTTATCAATAAGTTTTTAAAGAATAATTGCTAAAATGTTCATTTCAATGTTCTGTGCCTCAAAGTCTATATAAAGTTTGTATTGTCCTCAATAATACAAATTTTATAAGCACCCCAATTTCATATGATACCCGCTCGCAGCTGTCTTGGTAAGTTTTCGCACGCAAACAAAAATTATGTTCTTTTTTCTCTAATTTTCTGTGAACGGTATAAGTTTTATGTCTACAATAACTTAATCAAAAACGATATAACTTACGTGCAAATATTAACGCATTTCTAAATATTATATATACCCACCCAAAAAAAAGATATACACTCTTTAAATACCAAAAACAAACACAAACTAGCGTAACTAGTATCAGTTTCTCGACTCCACAGAGTCAGTAATTCATTCGTAGGGCAATGTTTTTTTTTAGGATAAGGGTGACAAAAGAGCACATAGACCACCTGATGGTAAGTGGTTGCTGTGGCCCATAGACATCTACATCTATTCTCGATTACGAATCAAAATGCAAATGCGTTGTCACCCGTGAGTACTAATATGTAATGCATCGATTCCAGTAAAAGGGGTATCCGGTTCTCTTTACTCACCATACGAAACACAGCAGCGTTAAGCTGCTATTTTACAATGGTATTCTGTGAGAGTGTGGTCCTTCCCCGGTCGAGCCGACCCAATCGTGCTACAACTATACATACTCGTAGTACTAATGTAGTATACGTAGTTTTTACGTGATAGAGCATGGCTCTACCACGTAAAAACTACGCTATTTCAACAAAGTCCCAGAAAATACAAGATCTAAATTGTCTATTACCAAATTTAAATATTTTACTAAACAAAAACTGAATATAACAGTTATCTTTATATATTAAAATTACGTGTCACATTGTTTGTCCGCGATGAACTCCTAAACTGATTGCAATGAAATTTTGCACACTGTGTGCAGTTTGGTCAAACTTGAGAGATAGGATGGTTTGTATCCCGATAAGTGATCCTCAATTTTTTAGTGCACGGATGAACATAGCACTCCCCCAAGGAATGTCACAAAACGAGGTCCTGATCCCGCATCGTTCGACTTTTTGCATTTCTTACCGGTCGTCACTCTATCTAGTGTTGGCCGCGTCACACTTCTCTCACCGGTACGAGGCTGTTTGTGAAAATGTTTCCATATCTATGTCGGTTTTTCGAACTATACTCGTATAACTGACCCATGGTTGCCTCAGCTTACGGATCAGTTAGGCAAAGTCACAACGCGGCCAGTCTCAACGGAGAATAGCCATCTGCGCAGGACAGGATCATAGTGCACGAGTGGGTGCACTCAGTTTCCCCTCACTCTCATAGCCCAATTGGACTGTTATCTGACACGATCGGAGAAATTTCGGCGCAGGACCAACGGCTTAACGTGCTTTCCGAGGCATAGGGATGAGACTCTACCAACTTCGTGACTCTGGGCTGCTATTGAGAATGTCTTCACCAAAAAACCCAATAACTGATTATGGCCCGACCCGGGATTCGATTCGGATTGAAAAAATTATAGCGTGTTCATAATTTTTTCTACCGACTTCAAAAAGGTGAACAGATTTTGATAATTCTTTTCTTTTATTTGAATGTTGGTGATTATCTTGTAGGCCCACATAAATTTGATCAAGTTCTGACTTATAGTTTTTTGAATTATTCTTAATAACTTATATTGAAGTCTGTTTTACTAAATTTTTAATTTTAATTTATTTAAATAAATAATGTACCACGCTAACACAAACATATGAGAAATTATAGGTAATAGCTTAATTATCAGGTCAATTATACATCTGATACTTTAGTTAAACGAAACGGCCGGGCAATGTTTAGTTATGAGAAATAATTACAGATTGAGAGTTGAGTTTCACGAAGGCTTGAATTTAACGCGGTCCTTGGTACCGTTATCTCTAATCCAATGCACCACAGATTTGTCTAATTTGAATGATATTTTATTATTTAAATAAAGTTTTGCTTTCCAAGTATATAGAGGCCTGAGAATTCTTTTCTTAACGCCGAGCAAATCTCTCTCGCCCAGATAATATTGCCTAAAATAAACATATTATTTTTTAAATATCCATTGCCTCTGAAAATTACCTTAATTACTAATTTGCGAACTAAGATCAACGAAAATTATCCCTGAAATTGTAAATTTCAGCAAAAGGATTCATAATTGGAGCACGGAATAATTAATGCAGAATATAATATTTAAGTCCAACATTTAATTTTGAGATATATTGTGTACACATGTATTGTGCGAAGGTAATTAGTATGTAGTGACTATTATGTATTTGTTTGTATTCATATGTATTTATGTAATTTATAAACCTAATTTTAAAATGTATTATGTTATTTACGCTACGCCACGCTCTCACAGGATACCAGCCGAAATTAGCAGCTAGATGCTGCTGTGTTTCGTATGGAGAGTGTAGAGAACCGAAAACCCTATCTATAGGAAACGAGGCATTACATCTAAGTCCTCAGGGATGACAACACATCTGCATTTTGATTCTTAATTGGGGATAAATGTAGATATCTATGGGCCACAGCATCTACTTGCCATCAGACTGTGTGCTCGTGTAGATAGATGAAAATTGACTATTTGGTCATCTGTCACCTTTATTGTTTAAAAAAGAAAAGCAACATGTTTGAATACATGCCTTATTTCCTCCGAGTGCGTTGATTGTAGGAGGAATTCCGAAAATTGGATATTAAAGAAATTCTCTCTTCAAATGAGCACCAGTGAACACGATGCTTTGTGCTCATTGTTTCGTTATTTGCTTCACTCGTATAACATGACATTCCAGTACGTGTAATGAGAAAATGTAACAATGTTTTCTTTATTAGACGTAAAAGCGCTCATCTCTTTATGTTTTTAGAGTTCCACTGTCATACGCCTTGCGGCACTTATAATAGTAATTTATTTTGTATTAAGTATAATAGGTCTATTATTATATATCTATTGGAGGTCTATTGGATCTATTAATGAGGCATTATTTAGATTTAAGGTAATCATCAAATACTATTGAATTTAATAATTTTTAGATACAATATAGACTAGATCAATTCTGACATGGCACTCTTTCTTGAAGTTGCCATATAATAAGTTTAGCCATTTTGAAGATTATCCGGGATAGACAATTTAAAAAAAAATAGTAATTTATTCCTTAGTGGCATGCAAATAATATCCTCGGCCCAAGTTAAGTCGTCTAAGTTATTTCGTTATTACAGACAAACACTTCAATTACATCTATATGTAAAAGTTAGCGACCAGCCCTGGCTTCGCCTGAATATAATCTATTAATGTGGTAACATTATCAATTTTTCGTGTTTCCAAAATGGCCTTCAAGATTTTCTGATGAAAGATAGCCTTGATCACTACTGGCATTGATCCGTATCTATTGGTAAAATTTCATAAACATCGGTCCAGACATTCGGAAGATTAGTTTGAACAGACAGAAAGACAGACACAAATTTAATATAGAAATATATGTTTAGATTAGTTATAAGTAAGAGTGTGCTCGCCTTAAAGCTTTAGTACTTTAGTAGTGTCCGAGTAGCGGCGGTGTAATAATATTCACTACCCCATTACCTTCTGTGGGTGTCGTCAGAGGCGACAGAGTGAGACAAACCAGATGTTGCAGCAGTGTATTCCTTTTAAAAATTAGAAAAAATAACTGTGAGTGCCTACCTGCCAAGCATGGCAACTATGGAAGATGGTCCCTTATGAGGTAGTCAGTGCTAGACGTCTATGTTTAGCTGTGGACTTTGAAAGGCTGTAATGAATGAAATCTTGATGATATAGAAATGTTTTTGACTTGTTTAAGACTTATTCTGAAACCTAAACCAAAGAGAAATTATGTTGTGTACTGTCGTAGTATATTTGTATCATTAATTCTAAGTCAACCCTTTGTTGTGGATAGACTCCTCTCTTTGCACTTTGTTGTAACTTGGAAAAGTACTACTAGTAATTTATTGGTAAAAGCTATAGTAAATTTAACAGTGCAACGTTGTTGTTTGATTTGAATATTACATTTACTAAAGGTAAACGAAGTCGAGCAGTTAATCCTCTCTGCGCCAAAATTTGTTATAATTCAAATATTTTGTATTGTTTTGTTTTGTTGTAAAATAAATAAAAGTACTTTAAATAGTTTTATTAAGATTAATTTTGAATTAATTTTAATCCCAATATGTTTCTTAATGTTTTCATACTAACTTAAATGTATAAAATATTATATTGTTAATTAATGTTTAAAAAGGTTAAGTATTTCTTGCAGGTTTTTTCCAGAAAGTCTTTTTTTACGAAAATCTTAAAGCATACATGTCAATTTTATTTAAAAACAAAGGTGACAAATGAACCCACAGTCCACTTGAAGGTAAGTCTCAGTTAAGAATCAAAATGCAGATGCGTTGTCACTTCTGAGAATTAAGATGGAATACTTCGTTTTCAGTGAAACGGTCTCCGGTTCTCAACACTCTATGTTATGTATAAATTTTAGCATTCTGTACTTTTCTCCATATAAACTTTAACTTTGCCAAGTCTAACACCCCACCGGGCGCGCAATATACTTAAAAAGTTATTTTCACGAATTATAATAATAATAATAAACTTTATTCTTTTCTCTCACAAATTTAGTAATTAACATAAACATACAACATAATATTAATATACTAAAATCAATTTGTGAGAGACTGGTGTCCGTACTAGGATTCCCTGTATGACAGATCACCAGACCCCACCTACAGACCAATCTATAATAATCTAGGTAATATTAGGTATATGACAAACAACAAATATATGAAAAGAAAAGGCTCGCGCGCGAGCGCGCGCGAGTTTTGTTTCGCCTCTACACGAGGCATTCTCAGATGATATAGACTCTACGGTGGCTAACTTAGCGGTTAGCCACGTGTCGTATTATCGTCAGTGGTGTGTCTTGCCTAGTGTAGTGGTGTTGGAAGTAGCGGTGCTGGGATTAGTGGTGACGGGGATAGTGCACGCAATTGAGGGAGGGCGGGAGGTGCTTCTTCATACTAGGTAAGACACATCATTTTATTTTATAACACGCGGATATTTGCGAAGTAAATTTTTGTAAAAGCTTTTATAAAGTAGAATTAATTTTGTTGTATAGATGAGAACCTAAAAAGCAGAAGAAGTTATGTGTATGGCTACTTTTGTATGGTGCAATAGGACAAATTTTACTTTTATTTCTTTTATTTGTTAGACGAGAAGGATCGTAATATGTCAGAGAATGTTGTTTCATAATGTAAAATAAATAATTGGCGGACTGTGAGAACTTTACAGTTTTGGTATAGCTCTTTAGTGGGATAGAGAAATGGAAGAAAGTGACTCACCTTAAGAAGTGCTCTTTGGGCACGTACTAATTTAAGTAGATGTATTTTGGAAGTACCACCCCAAGCTGTTATGCAGTAAGTAATTAATGATTGGCAAAGTGACAAGTAGGTTGATTTTATTATTTTTTCATCTGCCACATGTCGAATATTTTTAAAAATATAGATCATTTTACGCAATCTATTAGTTAGAAGATTAATGTGTGCTTGAAAGTTCAGGTTGCTATCAATTATTATACCTAAGTACTTTATTTTATTTACTTTTTGGAGAGAAGGGCAAGAACAGTTAATAACATCATTATAATTTTGACAGATATGTGCTTTTATATGGAAATTAGGAGGAATAGGAGTGTTAATTTTTTTAAATGTAAATGACATATATTTTGTTTTAGAGACATTCAGCATTAATTTATTATGTGTTAGCCAGTTCACACTTAAATTGAAACCTTTTTGGGCATTCAGGTATACTTCTTCCCATGTATCACCGCTGAATAAAAGGGCAGTATCATCGGCATAAGAAACAAGCGTCCCATTAATCAATCTTGTCTGGCACATGCTGTTTATATAGGTCAAAAACAGGGTAGGACCCAAAATACTACCTTGTGGTACGCCATGGGAGACGGGAAGATCATCACTTATCCAATTTCCTATTTTGACACATTGCGATCGGTTCGTGAGATAACTTTCAAAAAATTTCAGTTGTAATCCTCTGACACCTATCTTGTACAATTTGTGAATTAACAGTGGAATAGAAACCGTGTCAAATGCCCTAGCCAAATCAAGAAATACTGCTATTAATTTTTTCTTGTCGTCCATATGTTTAACGGTATAACTTAAGAATTCATGTACTGCGTCACTTGTAGCTTTACCATTTCTAAAACCAAATTGCGCACCTGACCAGTCTATTATTTACTACTTTTTCCAAGATTTTCGAAAACACTGGCAATATAAAAATGGGCCGATAATTATCGACACTGTCTCTATTTCCCCTCTTATGAATAGGGTGAATCATTGAACGTTTGAATTCGTGAGGAAATACTCCAGTATTTAGAGATAAATTACAAATATATGTGAGTATAGGTGTGAGGATATTTTTGTATCGTTTAATAAGAGAACTTGAAATATTGTCCCTTCCCGTACAGTTATTTTTAAGCCTTGATATAATTGTTTCGACTTCAGAGTCATCTACCGGAAGTAATGCAAATGATTGACTAGATGATATGTCTGGTATGTCCAAGATTATTATATATCTGTCGTGCAGTTCTTAATGGACTTAGTTATTTTTCTTCCTATGTTCACAAAATATTCATTTATATCATTAACCGACTTCCTAGGATCATTAGAAAGAAGTTCTGTGGCTGGAGCTTTGATTTTAGTCGTGTGAGTTATGTTCTTTATTATTTCTCACAGTTTTTTGCTATTAGATTTAGCTTTACAAATTTCCGCCTTTTCATATTCTTGTTTTACCTTCTTTAGTATATTATTACAAAAATTCCTATATCTAGTGTAGGTTGTTCGAAGAATTGTATCATTAGGATGGTTTCTTGATTTAATATGTAAATTGTCCCTATTTTTCATGAATTTTAGCAAGCCACGAGTTATCCAAGGTTTTATAGTTCGTTTACGTCTCGAGACCGTTATGTTTTTAGTACATTTGTCAATAGCTAGATTAAGAGTTTTGATTAAAAACGTAACTGCATCATTTACATTTGGCATTAAGTATACAGGTTTAAAATCTAATTCATTAAAAGTTAAATATAAGGCCTTATAGTCAATTTGATTAATTGTATTGGTATGAAAATTATTTTTACATGTCAAATTTAAGCTAAGGATTATGCTATAATAATCTGTGATGGTAGTGTGAGCAACATGACAACTTGCGGGTAGTTTTGTTTTCAAAATTATGTGATCCAAACAGGTATTTGTATGTGTTGGGATATTAAAACCTGGTAGCATACCATGAGAGGCTAATAGATCAAGATAAATATGGGCTCTAGAGTCTTTTGATGAGGACGATATATCAATATTTATATCTCCTGTCAGTAATATATTTTTATATTGTGCTAAGCCAATAAGTACGGAATTTAAAGATTCAAAGAAAGGGTTTGTATTCTTTACACTTGGAGGGCGGTATATTGCAAGGACGACAGAATTAGCATTTAATTTTATAAGCAAACAATTAGCATCTGTTAGGTTGATTTCGGAGATATTATAATTATTATTTGACTTATAATAAATTAGAACTCCCTCATTTTGTGTTTTGTTATTTGTAGAAGCAGCATAATTATATCCGTGTATTATGGGAATATAAGCAATATTTTGCAACCAACATTCTGTAAATATAATTAGGTCCCAATCAACTTTAGCACGTTCCAGAAGAGTTTGGAAGTGTGGTATATTACGTTTTAAGCTTCTTATATTTTGTGTTATTACTTTCAAAGATGATTGACTGTTATATACTAAATTAGCACTGTCATCAATGCTACACGTGAAGCTCGAAGCCAAAGATAATGCGTCTAAGTCGTTATTAATATTTTCATTAGTACTTTCGCCTTTTACAAAGTTCGTAATTTACTAGTTTAAAATTATGGTGAATAAAAATATAGTGTATTTTTTTATTGTTTACGACGTAAATAATGCAAATGTAAGGAATTATAACTAGGTCATATGTTGCGTAAATTATAACTATTTTATTATTATTATTTAGGTATTTCGGTATAATATTATTTGGTAGTAGTACTTATTTATTCTGTGGTAGTATTTATATTCGACGTGTGGCAGCTGATGGAAAAAATAACTTTTTAGGCTTACTAAATGCGGAATTTCAATATAGAAACCTATAGTTGAAATATTATTAATTCGTCTACAAATAATATGAGTTTTATTAGTATAGTAAAAAATATAACATTTAATAGTTATCTGAGGAACATAAATGCAGTAATAATTCTGTGTGCAAAGAGTATTCTGCATCATACAAGTTGAACGCATCACTTTAAAATATCTATTATAATTATAAATTAACGTTTTTGTAGCACATTGAAAATTTAGATAATAATACTTTAAGACTATAACTATCCATTTAAAGGGTTTAATATGAGTTTGTAGTTTTTATATAATATAGGTAATAGATTTAAATAGCCAAGTAAAATTGTTTGTTAGTTTTATAAATGTTTTGTTTGGTAAAGTTGTGTCATAAGTTTTGATGGTTTTATGCTTATGTAATAAAATGTATTTCATCGTACAAAAAAATGTTAGGGTGTGTGAGATATTGTTCGTATAATTAAATACGAATTTGACGGTACTAAAACAATTCAATGAAGCATCGGTGCATTCTAAACACTTACGACCATTATATAATATACGAGTATGTTTATGGAAATAAATATAAACTTGTTTTGTATTTTTAACGTAGGTAGGCCATTTATATAGACACACATTATTATTTTTAAGTTGTGCAATTTTGTTTGTATATATGATTTTTGTTTGTATGGAGTTATTGTAAGTTATAATTGATTTTTGGAGAAATTCTTGATATGTTTCGTTAAATAAAATAGATAAGGATATCAACATTAAGTAATTATGATATTTTGCTTGACTTTTAGTGTTAGATGTGTATATTATGTAATAGTAATAGAGTATATTAATGTGATATTGAATACAGCTAGAAAGGAAATAACTTATTACAAAAGGTATTAGCAAATAAGCAATAAATAAAATGAATAGTCAAATAGAACTTAGTTTACAAAAATCTTCTTCACTGTCGATTCTAATAGCCGGCATACCATCCTTTTGTCTCACAAATACTTTCCCATGAGCAGTCCAGCAGTTACTATATTTATTATTCTTTGTATATTGTCTTGCAAGGTAGTGAAGTCGCCGTGTTTTAGTTGTTAGGCATTCGGATATATATATTGGTTTCGGTGATCCACCAATATTAAGATGAGAAGTATTGAGTTTTTTATCCTTTTTCTCTTTGTTAAATGCACTGACCGATCTAATAAAATTGTCTTTCATTAGAGTAGTGGTAAAATCGATGACTATATGACTTGGAGTATTCGATTTTAATTGTGATTTAATACGATAAATGTCACGTATCTCATTATCTTGTAGGGGCAGATTTAAAACTTCACTAATATTTCTTACAATTTTACATAACGAAGACTGGTTTTCTGGTTGAGTTATTGGGATATTACGAAACTCGATGGAGGAGGCTTTGGCATTTCGCTCTAGATGTTCTATTTTATTTTCCAATATTTTAGTTCTGTCTTGATATTCTGAGTTTTCCTGCTGCACTTTATTAATTTTTAATAACAAATCATCGTATTTTTGGGCCATAAAATCAATCGACTTTTGAGTTTCGAAATTTAATTCTTTTAATGTTGACATATCAGATTCCAAGCTATTAAATTTCGCAGTTTGTTGTTGTTTTAAATCATTTAGCAGTTCTTTAATTTCATAGCTAACCATATCGCTGTGTCTTCGTTCATACCTTTTGGCAATACACTCAACGTTTTCTGGATCATCAGAATAAATTTTTTCGTTTGCTATATCTGAATCTTGGGTTAAAATTCGTTCTTTAGTTAGTTTGAGGTCATTAAAATTAGGTGGGTTACGCTGACGTGCCATAATGATATAATTAAGGGTATACGTAGGCTTAATTTATTAATATTTAAAGTTGTAGGCCTAAATAAAGCCGTTGGTAATTGAATTTTAGTACTCAGTATAAAAACAATGGCATATCACGTATTGGACAATGGGCGTGGCGAAATAATTGTAAGAAGCAATAATTATTTCGCATTCACTGAAATATGCACTATCTCACTTCTAATGTTCAAGAGAAGGGTGTTGCACAATATCACTATCCTTTTTAAATTAGCGCGTCTCACTTTGTCGTAAAACTATGAACTTTTGAATGCTTGGTACTTGCACTTAATTTATTTTGCGTGATAAATATTATTTTCGCTCAATAGACAGCACAAAAACACGTCCGTACACTACGGCGGTCCGAAGGGAAGGGGATTAATATATAGAAGAAGATAATACACATCTTTGTTTTTAACGTAGCTGCTATTTTTTAACAATTTACGCTATCATCGTTGATTTTGCCTTTTATATCCTGGAATTTTATTACATATTAAAGTATTAAGTGATTTTTCTACTTAGCGCTATGTTAAAATTCCTGCTATGTAAAATAAAAAGAGGGATTGAGTTTCGGAAACCTTCTAGTTTCACTTAAAACAGAAGCTTCATGATGTTATTGACCTACGGAGTAATTATAAAAAGCTATAAAGCATCGTTTTACGCCATACTTAAATATACAGACCGGCGATAAAGACCAACGTCAAATGTGTAATAGACAAGCCACCCACCAAGTGTGGCAACTAAATCAATCCTCCCTACAATAAAAGAGGTCCATGTTGAGTAGTGGACTTTTCTAAACTAGTGAGAAAAAGAAAAACTATTCCATTTAAAAATATTAATAAGTTTAGACTTGTTGTAGTTCGTAAAGATTTATGAAAAATACAATTAAAAAAAGGTTAACAAAAAATATGCATTTTGTAAACATTAGGAACAAGCACAAGCTATTGATACCAGTAACTCGACTTCACAGTCAGTAATTCATTCATGAGCGCTTTTACAACATAGTCAAAGTAAATTTTTTATCAAACAAATACTGTATAAAAATGGGTTATTACAATATAAATGAATACATGTTTAATAATTACCCCTGGGAATGCAGTGATTGCTGTCAAGTTGTTTCGTATATACATTTTGTATGTAATTGCAAAACCTGTGTTTCATATTTTATAATTTTATTTTGAATAATTTAAAATTAAACATTTTGTGTAACCGACTTCAATATAAATTGTTAAGAATAACTCAAAAAGTATTGGTCAAACCTTAACCAAATTTACATGGAACTACATGTGTAGCACCAGCTTTCAAATAAAAAAGAATCATCTAAATCGGTTCACCTAATAAAAAGTTATGAGGTAACACACATAAAAAAACATACAGTCGAATTGAATACCGGCTTCTTTTTGAAGTCGGTATGAAAAAAATCTATTCTGTTCTATTCCGAAAATACCTAGCAATTCAGGTTACACGATGTTTGTTAAGAGAAGTATCTGACATTCATATATTCGGTAGGAGAGCTTTCTCTCATTTTCTTCCTGCTGTTTTTCATCTGCAACCGCATGTAGGAGATATTATGGTTGGCATTGCTACGATAAAAGAGATAAATTTTTAACAGGCTTCTTGAATACACACTCCGATGACTTTTCAAGGTCACTAACAAACTATGGCATAATGGAACAGATAGCAGCTCTTCATTGGGTTAAAGTATAGACGTACTTCACATTTTTTCGAAATATTTTATTTATTTTATATTTTTATATTTAATTATTTAGGGTTTTCTAACGATGTGTTCCTTCACCGCGGAGCACGTGGTAAATGAACACTTAAAATTGCAATTAACAATTTTATTAATACCGGCGGGGATCGAACCCAGGTTGCTCGCGTACGGTGAAATATATAGCGAGTGCTTAGCCCCTAAGCTAACATATACCCTGTTCGTGTTTCCCTTACATAAAATTTTAATGTAATTTCACTTATTAACGTGTTTCATATTGGCTTTAACGGCGCATCGCTGACGCAGTAACACTCAGCGTTGCCTTTATTTGTGTACTCTTGCGAACTAACCTCTTACCAGCCAGTGAATCCACAAACTAAGCATCCTGTATAAACAAGACCCCTAACGATGGTTTGTACTGCGAGGATGTTTGTAAATGTTAAGCTGTTTTCCATGACGCAATGCTTGCTTAGATCGTTGACTGCTCAAGCGGATAGACATATGTAGGGAAACTTTTGTTATTATATTTACCTTGAATGTTACGTAAGACTGTGGAAATAAAATGTCATAATATTTACTATGCATAATAATAAAATGTCATTCTGTTTCAGTTTCCCTTTGTCACCTCTCACAACCCTACTAATATTATAAATGTGAAAGTTTGTTTGGATGTTTGTATGTTTGTGGCTCAATCACATAAAAACTACTGAACGGATTTTGATGTAAATTGGAAAAAATAATTATAGAAGACAAACTAAAATATAACAGCTGCGTGTAAAATTCTTGTGTAGGGAATGAAATTGCTTGACTTAATATTGTAAAAAGTATTTTGGTATAAATGAACAACAATCAAAACTGCGCCTTAAGCAACGAGCGGACCGGAAGTTATCTGTAAGTCTTTACAAAGGATAAACTGCTTATTTAGAGGTGTCATCTTTCAAATAAATTATATCTTAAGAAAGAAGCGACGAAGTTTAATTTCTTTTCAATTTGGGTGCTAAATACTTTTGTGATACATTTTTAACATTTTTAAATAATATTAACACCCACCCTCCTCCCGCTGTCAAGCGTGGCAACTATGGCAAATTCCTCCTGAAAGTAATCTATGGGGAGGCCTATGCTCAGTAGTGGCGCTTGTTGTCTGCGAGATTCAAGCCCATGGAATATTAGTGTTCTAGCTCATTTTATAAATGATACAAAATTGCTAAGTTTAGATATCATTACAGTCACTTTATGTTCGATTAATCAGTGTATTATGTATTTTATATTTAAATATGTGTATTTTTATATTAAGAAATATCAATGTTTATACTTATAATAATTCATTAATGTATGTATTAATTAGATAATAATTAGTATGTATACATAGGTACTTTTTAATTGTCTTCTTTTCGCCTTACGTCTTATATTTTAATGGCAGAGAACTCTTTTAACTTTGTCTTTTGATTCTATACTGTATTTGTAGGTTAAAATAAATAAACTTATGAAAGAAGGAGAAAGAAACAAATGGTGATTGTTAACTAAGACACCTTTATTTTTCCTCGATGCTGTTTAGAATAATCAGTTTAAAAACATATAAGCGAAAGATGAAATCTTATAAATGATATACATATTTGTCAATTATGCACGAATTCATGGCTATAGCTTTTAACATTCCGTTGTAAATCTTCCAGAAAACTGTTAACATACAGTGTAAAATATGTTTACAATGATAAAGTTAAGTAGAAAATATTTTTTTGGTCGGCTTCTTACACATAGGCAAATTTTAATTTAATGTTAATTTCGTTGTATTTGTTGTTATATCGCAAATTTATTTTTTATCTAATATTCTCTACTGTGAGGAATAGAACAGAATGGAATAATTTTTATTCAATACAGATCATTACATAGGGGACGCCCTAAACTTCTTCCGCCTCGTACCGGCGGACGAAGTGTGTCCCCCCACTAAATGGAGTGACGACCTGGTAAAACATGCAGGAAGTCGATGTATGCAGGTGGCTTAGGACCATGTTTTGTGGCATTCCTTGGGGGAGGCATATGTTCAGCAGTGGACTTGTGATGGGCTGTATCTATGAGGATGATGACAGATCATCATCATCGATACTTTCAATAAGAATTACACATCTGATCTATATTGAATAAAAAATTATTCTGTTCTATTCTATTCTATGAACCACCACAATACTGTGACATATATTGTCTACAAAGTCGAGTAAGTAAAAGACCAAACATGTTTTTGTCTGCGATAAATTGCGGAAAAATCGCTTGAAGTCAAACATAACCATATATATAATATATAGAACGGTTATATGGTAATATCATCACCATATAACCGTTCTATAAAAACTGTAGATATAGCTCTTACAGGTCACACTTACGATTGCCTGCATACTGATCGGTTTGGTTCTCTCTGCTGCTGCGAAAAGCTACAATGTGTAACGAACTATAAATATTTAGGGTTGGTTATAGATAATCGTTTCTCATGGGACTCGCATGTTGAATTAGTGTGTGGTAGGCTTAGTGCAGTTTTAGGTAAACTGAATCATATAAAATATGTTGTGAACCGAGGAATCATGTATATGCTGTATTATGCCCTGGCAGACGCAACGATCGGATATGGCTTAAGTGCATATGGACTTACTTTCCCAACTTATCTTAACAAAATAAAGTCTATACAAATAAGATTCTTAAAGATATTAGTTGATCGTAAAACCAAAAATGCTATAGATAAAAATTATGAAATGTTATTTAAAATTTGCAAAATTCTTCCCATAGACAAGAACGTAAAATCCATCATCATATTAGAACAGCATGGTATGGTAACATTTAAGAAACCTAAGACATATATAATGCCGAAGCGCCAAGTTACACAAAGGAGGAAATATCTCATACCTAGGGTTGAAAATTACTTTGGACGACGTACAAGGCAATGGATAACTCCGACCTAGTGTAATGAGGTTGCTGGTATTTATGACGAAAACATAACTAAGTCGCAGCTCAAAACAATCTTGAGGAAACATTACCTGTCGTTGTGTCCTTAGTAGTGAATGTTTCTTTAATTATGTGTATGTTAATTTAAGTATTTATAAGTAACTTATATTGTTATATAGGAGTGTGAAACGATAAACTGTTGCGTTGCCGACAAACTGGCATACAGTTTGGCAAAGTTTGAAATGCAAATTATGTAACACTCTATCTATGAATAAATAAAAAAAAAACCCAAAACTTAGAGAGAAAATGACGCTTAATCTGTGGGGTGTCTGTTATAATGTGTGCCATTCTGCCTTTCAAGAGTGGCAATTATACTTAAACCGCTAGAGGCCATTATGTGTGAGTTGTTTACCGACTAAGAATAAAAGATTTCTTGCTACTTATGTTATTCTATATTTCTCTATAGGAATAGTTGCCTAAAGGCAAAAGACGTGTAAAGGACTAAGTATTTTATCTTGTAAACATAAATAAATTTAAGGAATGGCTATCAAATAGTGTAAAAACATTAAGTAAGATATGAACGTTATTTCGACTTAAATATACTAATTTATTATTTGTAGAATATCGTGGGAAAAAATAAAAGGAAAATCTCAATAAAATAGAAATGAGCTCGATAACTTTTAAGAAATTCAGCTGATATCCGTTTTCATAATATTTAATATTTATGATTCATAATACTAGTACATAATAATATACATTACACTACAACGTGGTAGAGGCATGATGCAGCTATATGTTATAGTTGTAGCACGAATGAGTTGGCTCGACCGGGGAAGGACCACGCTCTAACAGAATACCAACGTAAAATAGCAGCTTAACGCTGCTGTGCTTCGTATGGTGAGTGTAGAGAACCGGAGACCCTTTTTTACAAGAAACGAGGCATTCCATCTTAGTCCTCACGGGTGATGACGCATCTGCATTTTGATTCGTAATTGGGGGTAGATGTAGATGTCTATGGACCATACCAACTACTTACCATCAGGTGGACTGTGTGCTCGTTTGTCACCTTAATTCTAAATAGTTATCTGTATTTTTGCCACTAAATTGTATTGCTTGCATTTCCGAGTTTCATTTTATAGCATATAGAGGCTGTGAAGCATTCACTATAAGTCCTCAGAATGACAACGCCTTCTTCACCTTTCTTGAGCGAAGTTGACTGCAGGTGTCCATGAACTGTAGTAGCCACTAACTAACAGGTGGATTGTAAGTTCGCTTGTGATTTCAGTTTTATAAAACAACTCACGTAACAGTCCTTAAATAGAGCAAGTATACACAAAACATGCTCAGTAGTGAAAAATTCTTTACAGAAAAGTCGTCACGTAATGTCGCCTTACGAAATTATTTATTCAGTTGATAAGTAGGGACGCGCAGTACTTTACTCACATACTTTACACATAGGAGTACAAGAATGTTACATTGTGCTCGACTACTTGACGTGTTTATTAAACCCATACATCAGGGTTACTATGTGGTTCTGTATATTTTTATTATTTTAGTAAAGTAGTTAGTTGCTAACAAATAAGAATAGTGGTTGTAGTTAGTACATTCACAAACGTTACGCCTGTAATTCATGAGAGGGCAAACAGAGTCTAAAGAGCAGCATGCCACCCAGACCACGTTTGGACAAAATATAAATGAGAAGAAATGAAAAATTATGAATGAAGAATAAGTAGTACAATAGGTAGCTACAATAATGCAATCCTAAATATCCCATTTATTACTATTACAAGCCAGTACTATCGACCTGATGTTAAGTGGTGACGTAGCCGAAGATGTTAAAGCGTATAAATGTAGCTTAACAAAAGCATATTTAGACACTTGAAGACACCTAAATTATAATAGAATTGACAGATAGATGCTAGCAGATTATTCCTCTCTTTTTTGTACCCATAATAAACGACGAAGCAGACTATTCGGTCCGCATGCGTGGTTGGTTAACAACAAAGGGGTGGAGTCAGCCGAGCATCTGGTGGTCCGTGGATCCAGTTTATAAGTCGTCAACGACATGCTAGGCATGTTACATTGTGGGCACATTATCTTTTTTTAGTTCTCTACAAAGATAAGTCGTGAAGCTATTGAAATAAAAAAAAAAACATTCAAATTTCATTAGAAAAACATGAATGGACGCATCCATCTTCTGTGAATCGCATAATAAGTAAAATTAAACGCAAAGTAAAGTATACCATTGCAAAACTTTAAGATACTTTAATCTCGTTTTGCAAAAATCGAAACAAAAACTACCATTTAAAATCTAGGGATAGGCTAGGGTTGACTGTAGCATCAGGACGTTAAGCACCTTCATCATCAGTGACCAAGTGTGCTGTAAATCACACAAAACACAATTAAGCCCATCAAGATGGGGTGAGAACCTGATGAAAGATGTAGCATGTCGATGGGTTCAGGTGAACCGGAAAACCGTTCTTTCTAACATTATTAAAGGTGCACCTATGTTCATCAGTAGACTTGTGATGATGAAAAAACCGTTCGCGTTCATAAAAAAAAAATATTAATGAATATAAGTTAAATTCAATTCGGCTGAAACGAAATCGAATATAATAAGCTCAACAAAGGATATAGGATTAACAGGTGAATCAAAACCTATATATGTTAACGATCATCTTACACCCAAAAATAAGGCTCTATACAAAAAATGTAAGCTGAAGGCAACAGAATTGGCGTACAAATTTGTATGGACAAAAAACTGTCAAATCTTTACCAGAAAGAACGAAAAGTCACCGGTCATATCAATAACTTCAGAAAAAGATTTATTGAAAATAGTTTGAACACATTTCAATTTATATTTAATAACCATATATCACTAATTATTGTTATTAACAAGTGTAGTTGTTTAATTTATATTCATATGCTCAATTGTTTATTTCTTGCTCATTGTTACACTTTATACCGTTACTCACACACACATATCATAATCCAAAATTATCTCTTCACAGTGATGTTACTAATAGCTTTCTCTAATTTTTCAGTGAGATATAAATTTAAAACTAGGATCACGACAGAATTGGTAAACCAAATTAACTATCATTTTATTTTAACAGATTATAATAATACTATTACTTATATTCCTCTTTCATTAAAATAAGTAACGCATTAACTCTATATTACCAAAACGTTCGGGGTTTACGAACCAAAGTTAACAAACTAAACCAAAATATATTACTGAATGATTATGATTTAATTTTACTAACAGAGACATGGCTAAACGAAAGTTTTTCATCAAACGAAATATGTGATAATCGGTATGCAGCATTTAGGTGCGATCGCAATAGCAATACATCAGGTAAAGTCATTGGAGGGGGAGTAATGATATGTGCAAAACGCCTCTACCAGCCTCAAGAAAGATTAGAGTTTAGTAGGGATGGCGTAGAACTTGTATGGATAAGTATTGCAGCTCGTACACTGAGCAATACGCAGCGTTATGCCCTCCACGTTGGAGTTGTATACATACCTAGCGGTCCAATGCAATCTTATCAATTGACTCTAGTACAAGATTCGCTCTCTGCGGTTATGTCTGCCCACCCACAGGATTATATTATCTTAGCTGGCGATTTTAATTTACCAAATATTAACTGGACATTAACAGGACCTGTACACTCACGCTTAGGTACCTGTGATATTCAAACTGCTTCCAGTAACTTTATAAATAACTTGAAATTTTTAGGTCTTAGTCAATACAATTTGAAAAGTAATAGTAGCAATCATATATTAGATTTATTAATCAGTAATACACACCTAATGACTTCCGATCCACATACACCCTTACTATTAGAAGATCATTTTCATCCAGCAATAGAAGTAGATGCTTCTGAAATTTTAGTTTCTGATCGAAAATCTAAACCACAAATTAGGCATAACTTCTATAAAGGGGACTATGAAAGCATAAATAATGAATTAGGTAATATTGATTGGGTATTCATATTTAGTAATAAATCAACCGAAGAAAGCGTCGATATATTATATAATGAATTATACAAAATCATAGAAAAATTCGTCCCAAAGTACATGTTATCAAGACGATATAACTACCCGGTATGGTTTTCAAAAGCACTAATAGCCGTTATTAAAGAAAAAAGTTCGGTGCACCGCAGGTGGAAAAAGTATAAAAATCCACGTGATTATGATGAGTTCAGGTTACTGAGAAATAGGCAACATAAGATACAAAAGGAGTGTTATAATTTCTACATAAAGAAAATGCAAGAAGGTATTATAAAGACTCCCAAACTGTTATGGACGTATATTAAATCTAAACATTTAAAAACTACTGGTTATCCAAAAACTCTTCATTTAGGCACAAATAAATATACAACAGATGAAGAAATCTGTAAAGGGTTTAATGAATACTTCGAAAGTGTATTTACAGATCCAGCCCCATCATACAATTTTTTCTCCACAACTGCAGTTAATAATAATGCTGAGTCTTTGAACTCGTTAACAATTACGAAAGAAGAGGTGTTAAAGTCTTTAAAAAATTTAGAGAGTTGTAAAGGGCCAGGCAGCGACAAAATACCCCCTATTTTCTTTAAAAACTGTGCTGATAAACTTACTTTGCCACTAACCATATTATTTAATAAATCTTTAAGTGAAGGCGTTTTTTCATCCAAATGAAAAGAAGCGCACATCATTCCTATCCATAAAAAAGGCACTAAAAATAAATCGACCATTATCGTCCCATCTCAATCCTAAATACATTGGGGAAGTTATTGGAGAAAATTTTATATACCAATTTATATCCAATTGTAGCACGAGCAATTCCTAATAAACAACATGGATTTATGAGCAATCGTTCTACTACTACTAATCTTAGCATTTTTACCAACGACATATTAAACAGCATGGATGTAGGTGCACAGGTTGACGTGATCTATACGGATTTTGAAAAGGCCTTCGACAGAGTGGATCACGTTATCTTGTTGCATAAATTACAGGTATTAGGTATCAATGGAGACTTACACCGCTGGATAAAATCATATATATCTAATAGGAGACAAGCAACAATTGTTGGCGGGTGCAGATCAGACTTTATAACTATAAGGCCTGTTGGTCTAGTGGTTAGTGACCCTGACTGCTATGCCGGAGGTCGTGGGTTCGATTCCCACCCAGGACAAATGTTTGTGTGATGAGCACGATCATTTGTTCTGTGTCTGGGTGTAATTTATGTATAATATTTATGTATTTAGAAATATATAAGTATGTTTATCAGTTGTCTAGTACCCATAACACAAGCTCTGCTTAGCTTGGGACTAGATGGCGTTGTGTGATAGTTGTGGAATATTATTATTATTATTATTATTATAAAATCTGGAGTACCACAAGGTTCTCATTTAGGCCCACTCCTCTACAATGCTTATCTATTTGATATACATTCATATCTTAGGCATTCTAAATTTCTAATGTTTGCTGACGACAAAAAAGTTTACTGTAACGTAAGAAAAATTGAAGATTGTATACTCCTTCAAAATGACTTAGACAGTTTAGCAAAATATTATAACATTAATAGAATAAGCATCAATGTGGAGAAGTGTAATCAAATAACCTTTACACGTAAAAAAAATCCGGTATTATTTCAATATACAATAAATAATATTCCCCTACACAAATCTTGTAGGGTTAGGGATTTAGGAGTAGTTTTGGATTCCAAGCTCACAATGGTGGACCATATAAACTGCATAACAGAAAGAGCATATAAAATGCTAGGTTTTGTATTTAGAGTGTGCAAGCCTTTCAGTAATATCAAGTGCATAAACGCCATTTACTTTGCATATGTAAGAAGCTTACTCGAATATGCGAGCTGTGTATGGTCTCCACAGTACGCAAAGCATATTGATGCCATTGAATCCATCCAGAAAAAATTCATTAAATACCTAAATTTTAAAACGAGTCCAAATTGTGTTATCTACGAAGATAGCTGTCGTTTTTACGGATTTCTACCATTAAGATATCGGCGCGAGTTGCTCGATATGTTATTTTTGCATAAATTGCTCACAGGTCAAATAGATTCTCCGGAGCTGCTATCGATGATATCGCTTAATGTACCTTCAAAGCGCACTCTTCATACAAATAAACGTTTATTCCATGTACCTTTGTCGCGTACCAGTTATTCATCAAACTCAGTTCTGTCTAGGATACTACATAATTACAACACGAAATTTTCTGATATAGATCCCTTTAATTCGACCACATATGGTTTTAAACAAGTCGTCATCAATAAGCTTATGTAACATCAATATAGCATGTTAATTTATATAATACTAAAGCATTTTACACACACATACCTCCACACACACAGACACACACACTCTCTCTCACAAACGCATATACACACACATTATGTATATATATATATATATATATATATATATATGTATATATATATATATACACATACATATTTTTAAATTATTCTTTCTGCTCGTACTCTTAAGTTATGATTTTTAAGTAAGAAAACTGTAATTAGCTTTAATTTAAAACTAAGTAAAGGTTGTATACTATTATTGTAATCATGCCGTAGTTTTCTAATACATAAATAAATAAATAAGAAAAAAAACTTTTGGTAGCATTGACGGACAGAATATTTGATTTATTACATTTCGGGTGTGAGTTGATACTGCAGAGTAAACAAAGCACTATTCGGAAATATTGGAACTTGCATTGATTTATAGTCCAAGCAAAGTATATGAATGTGTTCCTCGCTTCAATTATTATTAGTTGTAAAGTTTATGAAATTCGTTCAATAATATACTAATATGATGTAAAGAATGCAACAAATATAAACTTATTAAGGGTACTTTTTCAACATTACTTAAAGACAATAAATTAATTTGCATGCCTGCAGTTGATACTGCTGAAAATTTACACTTTTTGGCCATATGAGGAAGCATAAAATCGCTCTATTGACTATGGCAGATGCTATATTCGGAGTTTTTCTGTGTAATAGGCTAAAAAATAAGGATATCATCAATGGAAGCAAGTAACCGATATAAGCCAACGGATAAGATATATAATATATATATACAAGATGTCCCAAAAGAGTCGACGACAAGCCGGAATCAGGTGATAGGACAAATCATAACAGTTACAAGAAAAATATAAATAAAAATCTTAGTCATATATTTTTTAAATTACAGTAATTTCTTTGTTTTTTGAAAAATGTACCCTGTGATGGTTTTTTAACTCCTTTAGCTACAAATATTTACTTTTTTTTCAATTTTATGTTTTTTTTTGTGTAATCTTGGATAGTGCTTGTGTAACCTGTTGTTTTTAATTCTTAGCAAACTGCTCCAACTTAGAAGAAAATGTCACATTTATCCGAACCAAGAATTAAAAATTAATACTTCGCCCAACTTTAACTGACCGTACTAAAAAAATGTACTACGCCAGTTTAGCAAGTAACCTTAAAAGTTGACGCATTTAATAAGATTCTTGAAGAATAAGACCACCGCACTACTGCTCCACGCCTCCGGTGTAGTGCCAACATTGAGGACGGAATTAAAGAGCTTCTGAAGAACTTCAAGTACTGGTTTTCCACCCGCTTTCAAAAACTCCGCTGTAATTCCATCCTCACCTGGGGCATTGCCGTTTTTAAGGTGCTGGAGAGCCATTCTAATCTCGCTCAGACTGATGTCCCGGATATCATCGGAATAGTGCCGGATAAGACTCGCTGTTGCATCGTTACTCATACTTACGTGTGGCTCCAACGATGATGTGTACAGCTGCCCATAGAACCTCTCAATCTCACTCAAAATCTCAGGTGTCCCGGAAACGACGCTGCGACACTCGGTCTTCAGCTTCGACAGTTGGCACTTTCTGGCAGACAGATCTCTAGCAAAGACTTTGGAGCCCTGGTTCTGCTCGATCGCTTCTTTAATACGAGCAGTATTAAAGTTGCGTAAGTCCCGCCGCATGCGCTTGGAGATCTGTCTGCTCAGTTGCCTGTATGTTGTTAAATCTACTGAAGACTGCAGCTTTATATCTCGTCTAACAGCCTTGAGATTAAGAGTGTGATCGGAGAGTTTTTGTGTTCTTCTGCGGCGGGTCTTGCAAACTTAGCTCCGACCACATGGACAGTTTCCACAAGCTTATCATTCATATCATCCACTATATTGCAATCTTATAGGTACTGAAAACGGTTTTGTAGCTCGTGGTGAAAGGTTTCGGGACATTGGATTAGAGCACGGGGGGGGGGGGACGGAGCGTTGACTTCATTAGATGTGACTTCTTTAATTTAACGTTTAGGTTCAGTGTGCCCCTCACCATTCGGTTATCGCTGGCGGTTTTCACCCTCGCGATCACTGACACATCACTGAACAGTTGTCGTCTGGTCGTCATAATGAAGTCAATCTCATTTTTTGTGGAACCGTCGGGGCTCGTCCAGGTCCACTTTCTGTAGGGTCGCTTCTGGAAGTAAGAGTTCATCATAAAGAGTCCCTCTTTCTCCATGAAGCTGCTGGCCTCTTGGGTTCCGTTGCCTTATTCCGAAATTCCCTAATTTCAGCTCACCGTTCTCTCTTGTGCCTAGTTTTACGTTGAAGTCTCCCATTTACACCGTGCAAGTAATAAAGTAAAAAAAAAATTGCATACGGCATTCTTGTAAAGCACACTTTTGGATGGGGCAAAGTTCTATAGAGAATCTGGCAGTCTCTTTTAAAATTAAACGCAGACAACGTTCGAATCAAGAAATTTAATCCTTTTTAGCTTATGTTTCAAATCGTTTACCTACTCTGAGTATAGTCATACCCCGACTCCGCTTCGCTATTCACTTCGACCTCATATTGACTTCACCTCGGCGTCTTTTTAAAGGAACTAAGAAGACAATACAAAACAAACTAGATAGTATAAAATTAATACATTAAATGTAATATAAAACTCAGAAAACTTTTCCAATCAAGAAATTTAATCTGTTTTAGCGTATGATTTGAATCGCTTATCTGCGACGCAGAAATACTTCGTTTTTCTATTCCACTAAAGAACTACTAAGCCTGTAAAGTTTTCACAGTCCGCCAATTATTTAACTCGAACTTCGCACTACAAACAGTCTCTAAATGGGGCGACAACAATTTTGTGAGGTTCAACGCATCCAAGACACAAGTGTGTCCTCTCTTCAAGCCAAGATTAAATAGTTTTTGTCAAAGCAAAGTTAGTGCACCTCACCATCTTCGGTTGATCTCTAATTATTAGATGAGATAATAGGAAGGAAGCACTGGTTTAGAACTGTTAAAAAAGTATTACTAGATATTTTTTCTCCATTGGATCCATGTAGGTTAAAGTTCCTAAAGGAATTGTATCCTTGACTATTCTTAGACTAGTCCTCCACTGCTGGTCATATGAGAAAGCTCAAGGTCACTCAGCGAGCTATGGAAACTATACTTGGTGTTTCTATGCGTGATAGACTTAAAAATGAGGATATTCACAGTAGGATCAGGTTTAGTAACCTGAAGTGGCAATGGGATGGCCGTATAGCTCTAAGAACCCAAAACCTATGGGGCAGAATGGTTTTCGAGTGGCAACCTTTTACTGGTAGGAAAAGTTTAGGGCGGGCTCCACAAGATGGAGTGACGACCTGGTAATACATGTAGGAAGTCGGTGGATGCAGGTGGCTCAGGACCATGCTTTATGGCATTCCTTGGGGAAGGGATATGTTCAGTAGTGGACTTGTGAAAGGCTGTAATGATAAAAGGATGATGAAGTGATTTTATAGTCCACCTGATGGTAAGTGACTATTGCAGTCTATGAACAACTGCAGCCGAACTCAGACAAAAAAGGCTTCAATTGTCAGGTCTAAAATGGTTAGGCTCGTAATTGTACTGGCTTTTTACGCCCTTCAGACTGAAACACATTGGTATGAACTCATGAAATCTTTCTTGCAAGTTTCATAGGCCAATGAAAAAATTTTACCCACATGCACAACGCACGGAACGAAAAACAAATATTTACAAGGAAATAGGAATTGTTGGTAAAATCAAATAACGATAATCCTTCTAACAGTGACGAGGGTGCTCTTACTACCTCAGAACTATTTTACCAATAAGCTTAAGCATGTCGGCATTAAACTACAGAACGATGTAGTATTGTTATATAACAAGATATTAATAAGAAATCCATTAACACACCGGAGCCCTATTTTCAGCGGCATTCTTTTGCAAGCTGTAATAATGATGATGATGAATAAGAAAAACAAATAAAGCAAAACTAATTTTTATTACCAAGTTTAAAAAGTAACTAGCCCTATGATAGGCAGGGTAAGTGAAGATGTTAAAAATTAATTAGTAAAGGTTCGCGTAATAAAGTAAAATGATGTTTTACCTAGCTTTAAAAGCACTTCCCGCCCTCCCTCTATTACGTGCACTATCCCCGGCACCACTAACCCCAACAAAGCTACTAGCGGTCAGCTATCGCTTCACATTAGAATGCCTGTTTAGTCATATCACAATATTATCGACGGTGGTGTGTCTTTCCTAGTTAGTGGGGGTGAATGGGAAAGTCCTTGCTTTCACAGATTTCCAGCAAAAAATAACTGACTATTGCTGCTGTTTTTTATACGCTGATTAAAGAGAACCGGAGAACCTTTTACCTGAAACATCTGCTTTTTGATTCTTAATCAGCGATAAATGTAGATGTCTATGGATCACAGCATCCATTTACCATCAGGTGTTGCTTCTTTATTACCCAAATTCTATAAAAAATATTGAGTATTATAGTAACATTGCATTGGTGGAAATATATATTAGCATAAAAAATACTATTGCCTTAATCCGGCGAATATCCTGTATGGAATAAACCACGCTCTGTAAGACACCTAAAAGCGTTTAACCTAATATAAATACAAAAAAATACAAAATAATTTTTTACGGTAACTAAGCCTTATAAAATTTTGCTTGTGCCAGGAAGCACTGCTCTTCCGTAAATTCAAGAAAAACAACTTCCTTCTGCGTGAATCCCATATATCTGGTGCCCTTTGACCTACAGGGCCCAAATTCAAACTAGACCGAGTTACTACCTCAAGGTATCTACATACGAGCAAATTTAAAGTCAATCGGTCCAGTGGAACGGAAGTTATCGTGTCGGCATACAGACTAACAGACTGCCAGCTATAAATGAGATTGACTTCATAATGACGACCAGACGACAACTGCTCAGTGATGTCTCCGTGATCGCGAGGGTGAAAACTGGTACCGATCACCGAATGGTTAGAGGCACACTAAACCTAAACGTTAAGTTGGAGAGGTCTCGTCTAATGAAGTCAACGCTCCGTCCCCCTCGTGCTCTGTTCCAAAGTCCCGAAACCTTTCAGCTCGAGTTACAAAACCGTTTTCAGTGCCTAGAAGACTGCAATGAAGTAGACGATATGAATGACAAGCTCGTGGAAACTGTCCATGCGGTCGGAGCTAAGTTCTGCAAGACCCGCCGCAGAAGAACACAAAAACTCTCCGATCACACTCTTAATCTCATGGCTGTTAAACGGGAGATGAAGCTACATTCTTCAACAGACTTGACAGCATACAGGCATCTGAACAGACAGATCTCCAAATGCATGCGGCGGGACTTACGCAACTTCAATACAGCTCGTATTGAAGAAGCGATAGAGCGGAACCAAGGCTCTAAAGTCTTTGCCAGAGATCTGTCTGCCAGAAAGAGCCAACTGTCAAAGCTGAAGACGGAATGTGGCAGCATCGTTTCCGGGACACCTGAGATTTTGATTGAGATTGAGAGGTTCTATGGGCAGCTGTACACGTCATTGTTGGAGCCACACGCAAGTGTGAGTAACGATCCAAGAGCGAGTCTCATCCGACACTATTCCGAAGATATCCCGGACGTCAGTCTGAGCGAGATTAGAATGGCTCTCCAGCACCTTAAAAACGGTAAGGCCCCAGGCGAGAATGGAATTACAGCGGAGCTTCCGAAAGCGGGTGGAAGACCGGTACTTGAAGTCCTTCAGAAGCTCTTTAATTCCGCCCTCCATGGTGGCATTACACCGGAGGCGTGGAGCAGAAGTACGGTGGTCTTGTTCTTCAAGAAAGTTGACAATGCTCTCTTGAAGAACTACAGATCGATTTCCCTTCTGAGCCGCGTCTACGTGCTGTTTTCGAGAGTCATTACGAATCGTCTCGCGCGCAGACTTGACTACTTCTAGCCTCCCGAACAAGCCGGTTTCCGAAAGGGCTTTAGCACCATAGACCACGTACATACCCTTCGGCAAGTTGTACAGAAGTCCGAAGAGTACAATTTGCCACTATGTCTGGCGTAGGTGGACTGTGAGAAAGCCATTGATTCCGTCGAAATTTGGGCGGTGCTGCAGTCCCTTCAGCGGTGCCAAGAAGACTGTCGGTATATCGAAGTGTTGAAATGCTTGTACAGTAGGGCTACGATGGCTATCCGAGTACAGAACCAGAGTACAAAACCTATAGGTAGTAACCTAGAGGTGTAAGACAAGGTGACGTCATATCCCCGAAACTCTTCACCGCTGCATTGGAAGACGTTTTCAAGCTTCTGGACTGGAAAGGATACGGTATCAACATCAATGGCGAGTACATCACTCACCTTCGATTTGCCGACGGCATATAGTCCTTATGGCAGAATCGCTGGAAGGCCTAAGCACTATGCTCAATGACCTCAATAGTGTTTCCCAACGGATAGGTCTTAAGATGAACATGGACAAAACAAAGATCATGTTTAATGTCCATGTCACACCTATGCCGGTAGTTGTTGGGAGCACTAAGCTCGAAGTTGTTGACGAGTATGTTTACCTGGGGCAAATAGTCCGACTAGGTAAGTCCAACTTCGAACGAGAGGTCAATCGACGGATTCAACTCGGCTGAGCAGCGTTCGGGAAGCTACGACACATCTTCTCGTCAGACATACCTCAAAACATTAAAACGAAATTGTACAACCAGTGTGTCTTGCCAGTGATGACTTACGGAACTGAGACGTGGTCCTTCACTGCTGGCCGTATGAGGAAGCTCAAGGTCGCTCAGCGAGCTATGGAGAGGGCTATGCTCGGAGTTTCTCTGCGTGGTAAAGTTAGGAATGAGGATATCCGCAGTAGAACCAGAATAATCGACATAGCCCAACGAATTAGTAGCTCGAAGAACCGACAACCGATGGGGAAGAAAGGTTCTCGAGTGGCAGCCTCGTACCGGTAGGCGAAGTGTAGGCGACCCCCCACTAGATGGAGTGACGAACTGGTAAGACATGCAGGAAGTCGATGGATGCAGGTGGCTCAGGACCGTGCTTTGTGGCATTCTTTGGAAGAGGCCTATGTTCAGCAGTGGACTTGTGAAGGGCTGTAATGATGATGATGACGATACATATATGTATAAACTAACATATTTATATTATATCATATGTGCAAATAAGTTAGTTTTTTCTCTTGTGGTTCTACCCATAGCTCTCACCACACTACCAAAGGTTAGCTGGCAGAGAATGCCTTTCCGGCATTAAGTTCGCCTTTGTACCATTTTTTGTTTGTTTGAATGAATAAAGAATTTTGTATCTATTTATCTAGTATGCATGTTCCAACTTGCAATTAAGAAATTAGTTCCTCCTACAAATTCACATACAAAAACTGAATAAATGATCCCCATTCAGGCTCTTCCACATTTCAGGAAATATTTGTAAAAATTATAAATCTGAACAAATTTACATCCGCTTAGACGCTGCGCAAACATTTTTTATCCAAATGTTTTTACAAAAAATGAGGAAATTCCTACATTCGCCAGTTTGCTGAATCTAGTAGATATGAACGGAATGATTTAGAATCGTGTTTTATTTTGAATTTATGAGTTGAGAAAAATGGTAATATTTTGTTTAATTATTGCCAATGTTACATTATTATTAATACATATTTCTTGATGTTAATAGAAAGGTATATCATTAATAATGAAACTGTTTTTTTAATCAGTTACTTTATGACTTTTTAACAATGCAGTAATGAGGCATTCCACGTTAGGGCTGAGAGAAATAGTGCATTAGCATTTTGGTTCTGAATCCCGCTGGCAACAAAGGGTAACTGGTGGTCTGATAGTGAAAAGGGAAGAAAGGAGTTTAAACATACAATTAATTGTAACATTTGTAACAGTTGTAACAGTCTTTAGGACAGTAGTGGTTGTAATCATGGTTATTTAGCTAAAATACTTTAGTAATATTTGATTTAAAATTCGTTTTTTTTATAGGATATGGTGACAAACGAGCACACAGTCCACCTGATAGTAAGTAGTTGCTGTGACCTATAAACATCAACACTTATCCAACACTTATATATAAAAAAAGAAAAAAAAATATAGCTGCAGCAAGGCTCTACCACGTAAAACCGTACCGTCGTTTCACAAACCTCGAATATTGGGTAATAAATATTTGTTGAACATATACGAAATCAAATAATTATATTAAATGTTACTTAATATACGTGACTAACATAAGAATTTAATTAAATTGTACGTGAAAACGTGGCGATTGAAGAGAAAAATAAGTTCAAATATTATAAAAAAATATTTTATGAAAGATGTGATGTGTTTACACACACTCTCCAAATTAAAGTGCATTACTACATAATTCGACGTAATGTATGTACCTAATGTGTTTTTCCTTTGCATGAGCTATATGAGCAACGAACTCAACGTTACATACTAACTTTTTTTACTTGGTAGAGCCATGCTGCAGCTATATTAGTAGTATAGTTGTAGCACAGAATACCAGCGTAAAATAGTACCTTGACACTGCTGTGTTTCGTATGGTGAGTGTAGAGAACCGGAGACCCTTTTTACTTGAAAAGAGGCATTCTATCTTAGTCCTCACGGCTGACAACGCATGCGCATTTTAATTCGCAAACGAAGATAGATGTAGATGTCTATGGGCCACAGCAACCACTTACCATCAGGTGGACCTTGTGCTCGTTTGTCACCCTATCCTATATTATTAAAAGAACTAGGCGTTACTTCGCGGAAATCCATTATATTAAAGCTTTTAAAAGTTACTTTGCAAACATCCGCTTGATAAAATAAAATGATGTGTCTTACCTAGTATGAAAAGCACCACCCGCCCTCCCTCAATTGCGTGCACTATCCCCGTAACGACTAATCCCAGCACCACTACTTCAAACAGCACTACAATAGGCAAGACACACCACTGATGATAATACGACACGTGTTTCGCCTCTACACGAAGCATACTTAGGCGATGTAGTCTCTGCGGTGGCTGACCGTTAAGATCACTTAACGGTTAGCCACCGCAGAGTCTTCGCAGAGAACACTTAACAGATTCCACAAGGAAGTTGTGCCAGGAAGAAAACATTTTCTAAATCGCACAGTGGTGGACCGCAAATCATCCGGATGGTGTGAATGGTATCGAGACTACTGCCGCGATGTACATTCGTTAAATTTGGTGGCTGGGATTAATCCGAACAATTCCTCAGAGCACTCCTCGTGGTAAATCAAAAGAAAATGCAAAAGCATGCAACATCTTTTCGCAGCGCCAATGAATCGAGCCGATCAGAAAGGACTCGTTCGCCAACGATTCGATTCGAGCCGCTCTACGCTGTATGCGGTCAAGTGAAATGAGCAGGCATTGGGGAGCCGCAGCCCATAGATTGGAACAGTATTACATGTGAGGCCGAATCCGCGCTTTGTACAGTTGCAGGCGTTGTACCGGCATTAAATACTGTGCCGCTCTGCTGAGCACGCCAAGCTTTTTCGAGGCAAATTTGGCCTTTTCTACGACCACGAAACTGCATGCTACTCGATATGACGACGCCGAGGATTCCGTTACTGGCTAAGGCAAGAAAGGGAGTGCCTTGAAACTGAGGAGATACGACAAAGGGATTCTTTTAAGCGGTAAACGTGCATACTTGTATCTTCTGAGGATTAAACTGGACTAGATTTAGTCGCCCCCAATCCGAGATTTTGTTCAGCAAGTTTCGACTTCAGACACAAGGTTTTTTCGTTACTTGGCGACGTTTTCCCGAGAAATATTGGCACGGCCGGTGTATAGAGCATCACCAGTGATGTCATTAGCAAGCAATGAATGTTACTGGTTTGCAACATGTCACTTGGTGTGTTGTTGATAGCACGCAGCCTTGTGGCCGGAGCGTTGTGAGCGGAGCGGAGCGGACAATTACTAAAACATGACGAAGTAAATAATGCTATATCTAAATTAGTTTAATGATAATAAATTCCTAATGTCAAACAATTAAATACTGATGTAATTTTAAATGGAGAGAAACTGAGTCTTGTAGATACCACCATTTTTCTTGGAATCACACTAGACGCGAAGCTTCAATGGAGCCCCCATATATCAAAACTAGCAAGCAGACTTAGTTCAGCAGCATATGCTCTAAAAAAGATTAGAAGTCTACCCAGTGTTGAAACAGCTCGACTAGTTTACTTTAGCTATTTCCATAGCATAATGTCGTATGGTATTTTGCTATGGGGACATGCAGCTGACACTGACACAATTATATTTGTTTTACAGAAGAGGGCCATAAGAGCAATTTATGATTTAAAGCCTAAAGAATTGCTGCGACAAAAATTTAAGGAAATTAATATATTAACTTTGGCCTCTCAATACATTTATGAAAATGTAATGTACGTACACAAAAATAAAAGTAATTTTACAAAAATAAGTGGTATTCATTCTGTAAATACTAGGAACAGACACAAGCTAGTAGTACCAGTTACTCGACTCCATTGAGTCAGTAATTCATTCTTGGGGCGATGTATACGCTTTTACAACAAAATTCCAGAAAATATACAAAGTTTGACCTGCTCAAAGTTCAAAAACTTTATTAAACTAAGTTTGTATAGAAAGGATTATTATAATATTAAGGAATTTATGGATGATAATAACCCCTAGAAATGAGGTGATCGCGACCAAGCTATTTCTAATTTGTAGTGTTGTTAATTTGTGTAACATCATGATTGTAAGCTGTTATTTTTAAAAAAAAAAGTCCCGCTGGGTTTCTTGCTGGTTCTCCCCAGGACAGAGGTTTTTTCTGAACCAGTGGTAATCAAGCAAAAGAGTGACTTTCAATAAGTATTATTTATAATCTATATTGAATAAAAAAAGTTTCTGTTTCCGTATCGTAAAAAAAGTTTGATTTAAAAGTATCGTTTGCTTTTAATATACCCAAGGAAACCCGTTGAACATTGCTGAACAGTGTAAACAAGCTGATAACGTCAACTTCAGTGGTATATATTTATTGTAACTTATCATGAGAAAACTAGCGGTGAGACTTAATCAAGAAATTTTCCTTTTACCTCAGTGTCACGAGAAAAAATAATATTTTTAAATTTTAATGATCTAACAACTGTAAATAAAACAACTCGACAAATAGGTACTTTAGTAATACATAGTATTGACGCCAATTTTCTTCATTTTAAGTGACAAATAAAATAGTCCACTTGATGTTCAGTAGCAATTTCAGCCCATGGATATCCGTAACCGATTTCCAACACAGAAGATTTCTTCACCATTTGGCTACATTACTTATTCTGAACTTTCTCTGCTAATTTGGCTGGTTATTGCAAAAAACCCAGTATAGAATAGCACTGTACTTACACACAAATCGTTGGCCGCTTTCCGGACAGAACAACTTGCATGGCAGGAGATATCCCCTTTTCCTTCCACCGCCCAATTAGTGACCCCGAAGCAGTTTAAATACGCAACATGATGCTTTTGAAACCTTTGAAAACCCAACTTCATGTTTTCGTCATCGTCCTCAAGTAACTCATCAATTTGCTACCGAGCAGATATTGTCTGCAGCCTTCAGATTCTGCAAGCAATCTAGCTATACAAGGTTCAACAGGACTGGAATAACTCTTCCTGTTCTTTCAAACTATTCTCTGCGCTACAGTGTTCAGAACGGCTTTGAGCTCTCCTCTGTTTCACGGCATTCTCGCAGATTACTTACCTTCTTCTCGACCCACCGCAATCTACAAGGCAAATCCTGGCAATTGTACGTTAGCCGACAACTGGACTGCATTATCGACCTCCGGTCTGATTAGGGGGTGATGTGGCGGCGCTGTCGTAGCGCCACAAGTAAAACATACCGAAGACTTAATCACGATATGAAAGTTTTTAAGTAGTGCCATATATATAAAACAACTTTGTACCACCACACGGGCTGATCACCTTGCCTCATCATCATCATTACAGTCTTTCACAAGTTCACTGCTAAACATAGGCCTTCCCCAAGAAATGCCACAAAACACGGTCCTTAGCCACCTGCATCCATCGACTTCCTGCATGTCTTAACAGGTCGTCACTCCATCTAGTGGGGGGTCGCCATACACTTCCCTAGCAGTACAAGGCTGCCACTTGAGAACCTTTCTTCCCCATCGGGTGTCAGTTCTTCGAGCTATATGGCCGGCCCACTGCCACTTCAGCTTACTAATCCGTTGGGCTATGTCGGTTACTCTGGTTCTACTGCGGATATCCTCTTTTCGAAGTTTATCACGCAGAGAAACCCCGAGCATAGCCCTTTCTATAGCTCGCTGAGCGACCTTGAGTTTCCTCATACGGCCAGCAGTGAAGGATCACGTCTCAGACCAGTCATTACTGGCAACACGCACTGGTTGTACAATTTCGTTTTCAGGTTTTGAGGTATACCTGACGAGAAGATCTGTCGTGGTTTCCCGAACGCTGCCCAGCCGAGTTGAATCCGTCGATTGACCTCTCGGCCGAAGTTGGACTTACCTAGTCGGACTATTTGTCCCAGGTAAAGATACTCGTCAACAATTTTGAGCTTAAGGATAAGGATGACATATACTTAGCAAATTCGTCCACGTTTTCTAAGTACGAGTTTGTAAGAATACCAAGGTCGAAAATCAGGTTTTTAAAATACTTGAAAGTATTTGTTAGTATTCAGTCTAGTTCGTTTACGTCTCGCCCGCCAACAACCGGAGCCCCGCGGTGCTCGCGACGTGTTCTCGGCATCTAAAGTTGAAAGTACTTTCACAGGAAATCGATCCGTCTTCTGTGTTGTCCTATGATGAATAAGAAGCTAATTGTATAAGTAAAAAAAATACTTAGAAGTTCAAAGTATTTTTAATCGCAAATACGATTGTGTTCCTTATATGTACATATAAAGTAAAAGTACTTTTATATCTGGTGTTTCAAGTTCTTCCCGCATGCGTCTTTTATACTTGCAAGTATTTTCTGCTCATACCAGGGCTTCCTATTTCAAAATAAAACCCTGGTTTTAAACCGCGTAGCGTAAATACGTGGAGTATTGATGCCATATATGGGTTGGTACTACAAAATTTTATATCAAATGCCAAGAGACATATTGGTAACATCCATAGTAAGATTAAAACAATCTTGTATGTCACTTATTTTAATGTTTCAGTTCATTGTTTATTTTTGTAACATATGCCAAATAGTTTTAGTTGTGTAGAAAATTGCAATCACTACTTCACTAAGTAGTGAAGTGGTGATTGCAATTTTCTACTCAACTATAGTGAGTACTATGCGAGGCTGTTGTCATTTTAGGGCCATTATGCTACAGTAAGACGTTAACAGTGCTTTGATGAGATAATTAGAAACGTATTATGGGGTAAGCTGTAATGACAGTCAACAACTTGCGCGTATTGTATGCATCATCTGTTGGAAACCTATTAGCTGACTTTAAAAAAGGGAGTAGGTACTCAATTTAATATTAGTCTATGAATGTTACGCAATATCTTCACCGATAGTTAACTGATTTTGATAACTATTTTTATAAATTAAGCTTAAAAGAACTTCATTCATAATCCTAAAGGTAAAGAAATATCATCGTCATCATCATCATTACAGCCCTTGACATGTCCACTGCTGAACATAGGCCTACTACCACCAAGGAATACCACAAAGCACGGTTCTGAGCCACCTGCATCCATCGACTTCCTGCATGTCTCATCAGGTCGTCGCTCCATCTAGTGGGGGTCGCCCTACACTTCGCCTACCGGTACGAGACAGCCACTCAAGAACCTTTCTTCCCCATCGGTTGTCGGTTCTTCGAACTATATGGCCGGTCCACTGCTACTTCAGCTTACTAATCCGTTGGGCTATGTCGATTACTCTGGTTCTACTGCGGATATCCTCATCTCTAAGTTTATCACGCAGAGATACCCCGAGCATAGCCCTCTCCATAGCTCGCTTAGCGACCTTGAGCTTCCTTATACGGCCAGCAGTGAAGTTGACCACGTCTCAGATCCGTAAGTCATCAACGGCAACACGCATTGGTTGTACAATTTCGTTTTCACGTTTTGAGGTATGTCTAACGAGAAGATGTGTCGTAGTTTCCCGAACGCTGCCCAGCCAAGTTGAATCAGTCGATTGACCTCTCGGTCGAAGTTGGACTTACCTAGTCGGACTATTTATCCCAGGATAACATACTCGTCAACAACTTTGAGCTTTGTGCTCCCAACAACTACCGGCATAGGCGTGAGATGGACGTTAAACACGATTTTTGTTTTGTCCATGTTCATCTTAAGACCTATCCGTTGGGAGACACTATTGAGGTCATTGAGCATAGTGATCAGGTCCTCCAGCGATTATATGATATAGTCCTTATGGCAGATAAGGACTATATCGTCCGCAAATCGAAGGTGAGTGATGTATTCGCCAATGATATTAATACCGTATCCTTTCCAATTCAGTAGCATGAAAACGTCTTCCAATGCAGCGGTGAAGAGTTTAGGGGATATAACATCACCCTGTCTTACATCTCTCTGCAGTTGGATAGGTTTCGTACTCTGATTCTGTACTCTGATAGCCATCGTAGCTCTACTGTACAAACACTTCAGTACTTCGATATACCGACAGGCAACTTGGCACTGCTGAAGGGACTGCAGCACCACCCAAATTTCGACAGAATCAAAGGCTTTCTCATAGTCCACATACGCAAAACAAAGTGACAGATTATACGTCTCTGTCTTCTGTACAATCTTCCGCAGGGTATGCATGTGGTCCATGGTACGAAAGCCTTTTCGGAAACTGGCTTGTTCGGGAGGCTGGAAGTCGTTAAGTCTGCGCGCAAGACGATTCGTAATGACTCTCGAAAACAGCACGTAGACGCGGCTCAGAAGGGAAATCGGTCTGTAGTTCTTCGAGAGATCGTTGTCGCCTTTTATGTAGAACAAGACCACCGCACTTCTGCTCCACGCCTACGGTGTAATGCCACCATGGAGGACGGAATCAAAGGGCTTCTAAAGGACTTCAACTACCGGTTTTCAACCCGCTTTCAGAAGCTCCGCTGCAATTAAATCCTCGCCTGGGGCCTTGCAATTTTTAAGGTGCTGGAAAGCCATTCTAATCTCGCTCAGACTGACGTCCGTGATATCATCGGAATAATTTCGGATAAGACTCGCTCTTGGATCGTTACTCACACTTGCGTGTGTTTCCAACGATGACGTGTACAGCTGCCCATAGAACCTCTCAATTTCACTCAAAATCTCAGGTGCCCCGGAAACGATGCTGCCACATTCGGTCTTCAGCTTTGATATTTGGCTATTTCTGGCAGACACATTTCTGGCAAAAACTTTAGAGCCTTGGTTCTGCTCGATCGCTTTTTCAATACGAGCTGTATTGAAGTTGCATAAGTCCCACTGCGTGCATTTGGAGATATGTCTGTTCAGTTGCCTGTATGCTGTCAAGTCTGTTGAAGAATGTAGCTTCATCTCCCTTCTAACAGCCATGAGATTAAGAGTGTGATCGGAGAGTTTTTGTGTTCTTCTGCGGCGGTTCTTGCAGAACTTAGCTCCGACCGCATGGACAGTTTCCACGAGCTTGTCATTCATATCGTCCACTTCATTGCAGTCTTCTAGGTACTGAAAACGGGTTTTGTAACTCGAGCTGAAAGGTTTCAGGACTTTGGATCAGAGCATGAGGGAGACGGAGCGTGGACTTCATAAGACGAGACCTCTCCAACTTTAGGTTCAGTGTGTCTCTAACCATTCGGTGATTCAACCTCGCGATCACTGAGACTTTACTAAACAGTTGTTGTCTGGTCGTCATAATGAAGTCAATCTCATTTTTTGTCGAACCGTCGGGGCTCGACTAGGTCTACTTCCGGTGTGGCCGCGTCTGGAAGAAAGAGCTCATCATAAAGAGTCCCTCTTTCTCCATGAAGTCAGCCAGTGTCTGGCCCTTTGGGTTTCGTTGCCCTATTCCAAATTTCCCTACTTTCAGCTCACCATTCTCTCTTGTGCCTAATTTTGCATTGAAGTCTCCCATTAACAACTTATATTGGGTTTTGGAGGAATGCATGGCTCTAGAGATATATTTATACATTTCCTCCACCTCCTCATCAGGGTGTGCTGAGGTTGGTGCGTAAACCTGTATGACCTTCAGCAAATACCGTTTGGTGATTCTGAGTATATCGTTGACACACTCTAGATCTTTACAACGTTGTTAACGAGAGACTTGTGGACGATAAATCCGACACCTCCTTGGGACAGAATGTCGCCGTCCCGGTGATAAAGCAAGTTGCCGGATTCGAGGATTACCGTGTCCTCTCCCTCTCTTCGGACTTCGGATAATCTTATAGTTTGCCAGCGTAACTTGTTTATCTCTTCTTCCATCTCGACAATCTTCTCGTCAGTCCTCATGGTGCGTGCGTTGTATGTTGTCAGGTCGAGTCGTCGTAGGTGGCAATCGAACCTCCACCGGATATTCTTAGCAACCCCTGCCCCGCCGTTACCATGGTCGCTACCGTAGCCAGGAATAGTGAGGCCGCCGGGGACTGGGGGCCGTCTCTTCGTAACTTTATCCATTTGGGGGGTATTTGCCATAGTAGCCACACTTGGCGAGCGGGTTGGCAACCGCAGTTTTTTATTGTTCTTTGCTGTTATCAGGAAGATGCTGCTGCCCATCTCCTTCCTGTTTCCCTATTTCGCCTTTTACGACACCCACGGGAAGATATGGGGTAGTGGATATTTTTAACCGCCACTACACGGCAACGGTAGTGACGTGACGACGACAGTACACTGGGAGGTAAAGCAGATGACGTCCTCAGTGATCTTACTCATATTTTACGAAATTTTAAAAATATTGGTCTTGAAACAAATAGCAATAAATGTGAAATATTTTTTTCCAATAATTTATCTACTTCTCATAGAGACAGTTTAATTCAAAATTTCAATCACGTTTCTCCAGGAATAAAAACTTTCAGTACGGAATCACTATACCTGCTAGGTGCCCCGTTGTTTTTCGATAGTATTAAACATATTTTAAAAACAAAATTTGATCAGATTTTAAACCACGTTGATAAATTGTATAAATTAAACCCCCACATAGCTCTTACTATTTTAAAATATTGTCTCCTTGTACCTAGATTTACATACTTACTTCGCTCGAGTCCAGTCTGAAAATGTTCGGATATTTTAAAAGATTTTGATAAATATCTTAAAATAGCTATAGAAAAAATTCTAAATTTAACTTTTAAATACAACAGCCTGGACTCAAGCTACTTTACCTATAAAATTTGGTGGCATTGGTGTGAGAAATCTTTCTAGCATTGCATTTCCTGCTTTCCTTGCTTCCGTGTAGTGTCAGTGACTTATGTAACATAATTTTAAATAATAAAGTAGACCCATGCTTTGCTACGGAGGCAGGGCAGACATGGCAAACGCTCTGTTCCGGTGAAAATGTTCCACTGGAAGTTAACCAACAAAAACAGTGGGATATTTCGTTGGTACGGGGCGTGCAGAAAGATTTGTTTCATAATTTCCAAAGTGACCAAGATAAGGCACGCCTTCTAGCTATTTTGACTAAGAAATCTAGTCACTGGTTACACGCTTTACCATCAAGTAAACTCGGCACATTACTTGACGGAAAGCTTGCGTATTGCCGTAGGAATCCGATTAGGAGCAGCGCTTTGTCAACCTAATGAGTGTCCCTGTGGCAGCAGCGTCGACAAGTTTGGGCTCCACGGACTTTTATGTAAGAAAAGCGTTGGTAGGTTTTCACGACACAGTTCTTTGAACGATGTCGTCCGAAGGGATCTTGTCTCTATAAATGTTCCCTCGGTTTCAGAGCCTTGTGGAATATTTAGAGACGATGGCACGAGACCCGACGGTATAACATTGGTCCCTTGGGAGAGAGGTAAATCCCTTGTATGGGATGCTACTTGCGATGACACTCTGGCGGCCTCTCATCTCAGAGCTACTCGTTTAGAGCCGGGACGGTATCAGAGGCAGCTGAACTGAGTAAGTGGCGCAAATATGAGTCTCTCAAAGATGACTACATATTTGTGCCATTTGATGTAGAGACTATTGGTCCGTGGGGTCCACGTGCGGTGAAGTTCTTAAAGGAACTCCATGCGCGATGGTCGTTGCTGCTGATGATAACAGGGCTGGTTCTTTTCTCGCTCAAAGGCTAACTATAGCCATTCAGCTGGGAAACGCAGCCAGCGTTCTTGGCACGATACCGCGGGGTGTAGGAATATATGATAATTAAGTTTCTAGTTTTAGTTTTTTTATTATTATTATAGTTTTTAATATTGTATATAATTAAAATAATAAAAACATTTTAAATTAATAATTTTTACTTAAAAATCTAATGCGATGCCAAAGAATTTCCTGATTTTACTATACATATAATTATTAACAACAATCTATGCTCAATAATAAATGTTCTGACAGCCTTTTTAAGTGTTTGCGAACTTTACATGTCTTTAAAAGGTATTTGGTTTTTTTTCTCAAGCATGCAGGTTTCACCTTCAATTCACCGCCAAACACATGGTAAATCAGCTCTTTAAATTGCAGTTAATAATTTCATTTATGCCGGTTGGGATCGAAACCTTTTGAGATTGATCGCATACTATGAAATTAAAGCGCTCATGAGGCTCTCCTAGGCTAGATCCGTGGTACCCTCTCTTGACAGGCTCGCAACAACTAGTCAAGGCTGGATCCACATTCCACCATATTGGTTTATTGTATCTTAAACGAAGAACAAATACGTCAGCTTGGCCGAGGAGGGATCGCGCTTTCACAAAATACCAGCTTAGTACTGCTGTGTTTTGTATGATTAATGTAGAGAACCGGAGAACCCGTTTAGTGGTATCAAGAGACTTATACATTCAATCTAAGTCCCGATAAGGGACAATTCATTTAAATTTTAATTCGTAATCGATGTAAGATGTGGGTGTCTATGGTTCACAGCATCCACTAACCATCAGGTGGAACTTTTTTTTATTTTTTATTTATTTATTATTAAAAGTACAAACTTTGGTTTTTAATATGCATATTCCCGCAAAACTGCTTACGCAGTTTATCTGCAGGAACATTTGAGTCTCATTTACATAATAATGTTAAAGTTAAGCACTAAGACTAGCCAATAAGTATTGCTTTAGTTTATTTTTAAATATGTTTTTTACTGGTTCACGTCGAATATCCTCAGGTTGAGAAAGTATGGTAGAAGTTTCTTTAAAGTTCTGTCCCCGTAGTAATTATTTACTTTAGGTACTACAAATTTGCTTGCAGATATCGACCGTGTATCCTGACCATGCTTAACTAGTATTAGAGTACGTTCTCGACAGTTGTAATTATTTAAGGCAAGTAAATACTTATGTTTTAAACTTACTGGAAGTATTTTGCAGATTTTGAACAATTTTGTGTAATCACCTTTACAGATATCTTTAGTTTTTTTATTAACTAGTAACTTTAAAAATCTAATTTGTAGTGCTTCAAGCTTATCAAAGTAGATTTTGAATGTAACACCGTAACTGTCAAGGGCGTATCCCAAAATCGAATCTACCAATGAAAAATATAAGCATTTTAAAGTAGCAGAAGGAACTTTAAAGCTTAAGTGATAAAATTTGCTTAGAAGTAATCTTAACTTATTACAAATATAATCTACATGGCTGAACCACGAGAAGTTAGTATCAACTTTAACACCGAGGTAGGTTACACAATCCACTTTTTTGATAGGCTCACATTGACAACTATTCTGACCATTATGGAGGCATTCAAAGTTATGACTATACATTTGAGGAGGCGAGTCAGTATAACACATATAAGGTGACTGAATGATAAGAAACTTGGTTTTATCTGAGTTTAAGACGATGCCATTATCATGAGACCATTTAACTACCGAATCTATATCTTGCTGTATTAGGTGACACGTCTCCACTAGATTGGTACCAGCCCGTAGTGTACATAGGTCATCTGCGAACATGTATGCAGAGGAATACTGAAGAACGCCACATAGGCTATTAACATGTAGTAAGTAGCAAATAGGCCCACACCCCGAACCTTGTGGCACCCCGCATTTCACCTCATGCGCCTCACTAAGCGTGTCACGAACCTTTACACGGAAAATGCGCGATGTGAGATAGTCACGGAACCACTGGTTAAGCGGCTGTCCCACGCCACATTCGTCCATTCCATTTAAAAGTGTTTCGGTATCTAACTTGTACTCGTCTATCTCAATAATTGTTCAAAAAATCTAATAAAGTAAACGGGTCGCTTTACAAAATGATGAAAACTACACGCACATTGTTATTTTTATGAACTTTTTCAGTGTGAAATACCTTTTGCAATTAAATACACATTTAACCCTAGAAAGATAACCATATTTTGACTGTCACAAAAGATAACCATGCGCTTCGGAGGCGCATGATATATTAATAATTTTTTTTAACGAAATACCTATTTATTGTGTTTATTTACTTGATTGTTTTGAAATGTGGTTAATGAACTAATAATAAAAAACTTTTTTTAGTGAAATATGTTATATATTTTAAACATTAAACTTAAATCAAAAAAACCTCTAGAAAAAATCAACAAAATTAGCAGTCTTCTGTTTACAAGAACATAGTATCAAAAAATAATAATTTTTTTCTTAAAAACGAATTATATTATTTCTTACTAACTAATCAACTAAAAAAAAAATCAGTCAAAACTATAATCGTTTGGCTCAAATTTGGTTTGATAGGCATTCAAAACAAACATCATTTTTGTGTTCGCCGCAAACTGTTTTCCTGCATTTGACGCAAGTCATCTTAGACATTCTCTTTTTTTTATTAGTGCAAAAGGTGCAGTACCGCCTTTTCTTGGCTGGAGGTTCTTCTTCATTATCTGTATCGTTCTGCACAACCGGTTTTGGAAGAATATTTGCGATATTATCTCTCACATGCTTTGGCAAAGTAGGAGCTTCCAGTCTTTCCTTCATCCACGATTCAGATAACTGGGCGCTTAACTTTTTCATATAACCCCTTCTATTTAGAGGCTTTTCATTTTTCGCAAGAATGTTGTGACAATATATAACATAAGAATTGACGAATGCTATGTTCAGAATGCCATAAAACATAGACATTGGCCATCTATTGGTTTTCCTCGAACATGACATTGAGGAACACATTTGATCGAAAGTGTCCACCCCGCCTTTGGTCTGATTATAATACATTATAATTTCAGGCTTACCAGTTATTGGGTTGATGACACCGTCTTCATCACACGATGATAGCAGGTAAACCATCTTAGAGGGCTTCGGTTTGTACGAGACTAGGGTCAAACATCCATCGTAGCAGAACATTGACGTGCCTACCGAACGAGACCGAGTGTTTTTCAGTTCTTCGGGGATTTCTCGTTTATTGGATCGTAAAGTGCCAACGAGGGTTAGTTTGTACGGTTCCTGAAGTAGGGATTTCGCGAGAGGAACCGAAGTGAACCAATTGTCACAAGTTATATTTCGGTTTGTGCCATGCAAGGGCCGAGACAACTCCTTTACATAAAATTCTCCTTGTGGCATCCCATTAGTGTTCGTAGCTCTGCCAATATACGGCATTGCATTTAGCATGTACTTTGTTCCGCTGTCACACAGCATAGGGATTTTAATTCCATATTTACTGGGTTTATTGGGGATATACATGCGGAACGGACACCGTCCTCGAAACCCTAATAATTGCTCATCTATTGTGACATGCTCTCCTGGTGTATAATTCAGTTTACACTGATTTACAAATAATTCCCATATTTTTCTAATGTGTATGAATGGATCTTCATGACGTAAAGAGGGTCGTATAGACTTGTCATCAAATCGTAGACATCTAAGCAGGAAATCAAAACGATCCCTACTCATCACTGCCACGTACCGTGTACCTGAAAAACTACTATCGAACAGCTCATCAGTAGACAAGTGATTGTCTTTCATTGCTGCACTCAAAGTCAGTATCGCAAACAAAGCTTGGACTTCTGTCACAGACGTATCTCTGAAAGTGGCTTTGATCATGTTATCTCGACGTTTCACAGAGATCTCAACATTCGTCCAACGGACGACCTCATCCACTATTTCGTCGGTAACAAACAAATTAAAACATAAGATTGGGTCACATATATTTCGACACATGCGCGTTGGACCTCTACTTGTGCGAATAATATTTATGGCAGATGTCCTTCCGCGACTTTGTCCTTTTATTGTCGACCAGCAATGTTGGTTCTTACCCCTAAGCACACGGCGATCAGGAACAATTATGCGGTGGTCACGACGGGATGATTCCGAAGTTCCAGTGGGCTCTGAAGATACAGGCGGACTTATATCGTCTTCATTTTGTGTATCATTCAATTGTTGTGGCACCTCATCATCTATAAACTCGTCTTCGAAATCACTCTGTATGTCATCTTCACTCAAATTATCTTCTATCTCACTGTCACTTCCTTGCTCTCGTTCATGCTCGCTCTCGTCCTCTTCAGCGATAAACCTAGATATTGCATCATCAGATAGTGTTCTCCGGCTCGTCATGATGAAGGCGAAAAGATTTTATGCTAAAACAAAGAAATAAACAGTTATAATAAACATTTTATGTAAGTATAAACAAATTCATACTTTCACTAAAAGTTACAATAAAGATAACCATGCGCCTTTGGAGCGCAACACTTAGTCATAACTGCAAAACTATGGTACTTACCGCGTAAAAACGGCCGTCCCGCGACTTTGTGCACCGACCACTGAGCTAACTTATAAGGACAGGTAGATAAGCGCGCTCATTAGAAAGAGACAGCGATGTCAAACCGACGCGGGCGCCTCTGAAGCGTAGGTTATCTTTCTAGGGTTAATCACATAACCTTTGAGAAATCCAATCCTCAGCTTTATCCTTGAAAGGGTTTGTTTAGGCCAAATATGGACATTTGAAATTTGCATCCAATAACACTTGCCTCGGTGCGTCATCCGATGGTTTTGAGGAGGCCAACGGGGGGGGGGGGGGGGGGGGGGGGGGGGGGGGCTGCCGTGTGCCGCTTCCCGGCATTCGGCCGCGTGGGCCGGCAACAGTGTCTTGACCGCCGCGGCCTTGTCGACTAGTATTGTTTGCGACCGTAAGTTGGTTCGGCGCGGCCCGTGTGGTTAATTGTGCGCGTCGTTTTGAATTTACTATTGAATATGGATCTCGTTAAGACCGCCTCGAACGGAGTTGTCTGTTTTGAGCGTTACGTGACAGCGAGGCCTATCTTGAGTTTTGAATAAATAAATTAACTGATTGCCATTGTTTAGGCCAAACAATTAACATTTGAAATTTGCATTCAACACTCGTGTCCGCCCGCTGACTTTGTAAAGGTCACCGTTACCCCACTCCCGTGTGCGTCGCTCGGCAGAGGGTGCGGACGCAGAACGCGAGTGCTTTACAGTAGCTTGAGTGCAGCGGAGCCGTCGCAACGTAACGTATTTGTGGTGACCGTGGCAGCGATTTAGTGCGATCAGTTTTGGTTTCAAGGTCTAGATTAATTTTTATTTATTTATTTTATTTTTATTTTAATAAGGATAACAACAGCGTATATCACTAAATACAATTTTCAATTTCACTTCAAGTATGCCAATAACAGTCATCCACATATTAAATCTAAAGGTAAGCCAGGTACAATTATAATAAATAAAAACAATGCAAATTAGACCAGCTAAAACAGCTTAATAAAATAACAGTAATAAAAATTAAGTAATATTAGGTTTACTAACACTTACATATTACGCCTTACTGATAAATTGATATGCGATTTACTTCTCGAGTATTTTTTTTATTAATTTATTTATATCATGGCATATTATATTATATCTATCATACATATACATATATACATACATACACACATACATATATATATATATATATACACATATATATATATATACATATACATACATATACATACATACATACACACACATACATATACATACATATTCTAAAATATTACATAGTTTACTTATTATTTAAATATAGATACCTACAGAAAGTGTTCTTCATAATGTACCTTACCTGCATCCTACGTAAATGGTTACAAATACAGGTAATTCAAACAACAGAAGCTGTGTTCAAAATGAATGCACGTACCTTGTTTGTAAAATCACTTTTACTGCCTATAAAGGGATCGATGGTATTAAATGTTTTGTTATAATTTGATAACAATCGTGTTAAGATACTATTTTTACCGTAAAGTGTGGAGTGACGAGGAATACACAACATAGTTTCCTTGGTGATTCTAGTACGTTTTTTTTGCACATTAAACGTGACATTATTCAGTAAATCCGGACAGTCAATACCTTAGCGTAAAATATCATATAGAAATCCCATATCTAACAGTCCTCGTCTTTCTTCGAGCGTAAGAAGGTTATAGTGTCGGCAGTCATCTAAATATGATGAGCTATTATGTTTAAATTTATAGTTCAGGTGTGAAATAAATTTACGTTGAATTCTTTCAATATTGTTAATGTAAATTTTAAAAAACGGTGACCAAACCTGGCATGCATACTCAAGAGTGGATCTTACATACGAAAAATAAACTATTTTAAGACTTAGTAATTCCGTAAATGGAAGACATGTGCGCATGACAAATCCAAGATTACGAAAAGATTTACTACATATACTATTGATATGATCACGCATGGTCATGCCGGCATCAAAAAGTACGCCTAAATCTCGAACAACTGTGACCCTCTTAATTAAAATTCCATTAAAATTATAGGGAAATACTATTGGATTCAATTTCCTGGTGAAAGATATACACTGACATTTAGATATGCTTACATTTATGCCGTTAGCTACGTAAAAGTTATATAAAGAGGCAAGATCTTTTTGAATAGATTCGCAGTCTTCAATAGTACGAACACTGAGAAATATTTTCTTATCATCGGCATACAGTAAGTGATGGCAGTTACTTATAAATTTATGTATATCAAATATATATGCGTTGTAGAATAGGGGGACAAGATGAGAGCCTTGAGGCACGCCAGATGGGATAGTAATAAAATCTGACCTGTATCCTCCAAGAATAACTGCCTGAGATCGATTCATTAGATAAGATTTTACCAATCTAAGCAGATCTCCATGAATTCCGAGCCCCTGGAGCTTTTGTAGCAAGACAACATGATTAACACGGTCAAAAGCTTTTTCGAAAGCTTTTGACAGTGTTAATGATGTTGTGCTTTGGACAGCACGCTGTCATTTTTTTTTGTGCGGGAACGCGGAGTAATTTAAGCGCGTCTAGTAAATATACTGTCTAGCATTCGTAACGCGTATTCCTTGTTTGAGAGCTTTTCCAGGGACTTCTTGTGTCTAACTCAGAATCTGTATAAGGGTATTCGACAATATTAGCTACTACTGCGGCATTTGATATTCTAGAAATAATTGTTGCCACGCGAAACGGTAGTGAACTTTGATCCGGACATTCGTGTACGTGCGGTGTTACGTTTTTGCTTATAGTAACGGGATTTCGTATAGACCGACATTCTGTGTTTGTGATGGGTGTTACGCTTTATAACAAATTAGAGTTAGTAGCTTCTGGAAGTTAGATAATTGTACGATAAAGTTAAGGACTGTCCTCGGGACGAACGAAGAAAGTGAAGTTTTAATATTCTCCCTGTTGAATGGCAGTAGGATAGTACGCCCCCCCTTATAGTTTATTGTGAGAACATATTCCACGCGGCCATATTGAGGCCCAACCTACGTCTACTCGTGAAGTCTTCTGCTGAATGGGCCCCAGAGGATTTGAACTTTGCTGGAGCAGCCGTAGTCCGTAACAAAGTGGTAGCAGAGCGTGGTTCCGGGTTCGATTCCCCGGTTGATCGCGACCATAGTGTTTGATAAAAATTAAACAATTCTGGTGGCAGGGAGCGTTGGTTTGATTGGTTTAACTTTGTGTCTACAATCACGCCCGTCCGTAATTCGTAAAAATATTTTTTTTTTGTACGTAATAATAAAATTATTTTCCTTTGTTGCTTACTTATTTGGTTAGCGGGTAGATTTGAAAAGCCGCGCCCGTTTAGTGCGCAAGCGGGAGTTTATCTAGAGGTATGCGTGATGTAGGTAGATTGTTATTATCACGTAATCGGTTAATTATCGTTGTCGGATAGTTGTAGTGGATTACTTATCGAAGAGTCGATTTCCGAGCGAGGTATTTTTTGTTGATCGACCGTGATGTGTATCTTCTTTGTATTGTAATTTGTATTTGAGCTAAAGAGTAGTAATTTGTATTTGCGCAATTTGAATTTAACTTGATTTGATCGCACTAGTATTTGTTATCTGTTGATTTGATTTGTGTCTTTTCTTTTGTGCTAACTTGTATTTAATTAATAAGTAGTAGTTCGTATTGGTGTAATTTCTATTCATATCGATTTGATAGGAACTGCATTTGTTAACTGTTAATTTTTTTTGTATTTGTAATTTCTTATTTTTGTAATTTGTGCTCGAGCCGCGTCGTAATTTGTATTTAGTTGTGATGCCATCACCCAAGCTACAAATCCGTTGCCTGCGGACTGAACTACGCTGGGCCACCAAAGCCCCTGCTTTGATAGGCCGACCGGATAGGGTCCATAACTTAATGAGGCGGCTCGAGCAAGTCGATGCTCGAAGGGCCGCAGTGGAGGAGGCTTACGCTGAGCTCGAGGATTCGGATATAGAAAAGGGAGTCCTCGACTCCTGCTTCGCGGACTACGAGCAGTTCTTTTCGCTCACGGACGAGTTGATCGAGGCTGAAGGCAGGTTTGCCGAGGAGGCGCGTGATGCTCGGATGAGTGACCTGCCCGAGTCCTCTCGGAGGTGGCCTCAGCCGGAGCTGTTGGGACGACTCCCAACTCTGGACCTGCCAAAGTACTCCGGGGTCCTTTCCGAATGGCTGACCTTCGTTGGTCTTTTCGACAGCCTAGTGGACGCCCGGAGTGACTTGACCCCGACCCAGAAGATGGCGTACCTCCTGGCCTCACTGGAGGGGGAGGCCTTGGGCATCGTCGGCCACTTAGGATAGTCGGACGACGCCTACCAGACTGCTCGGGACCTCCTAGCCAGAAGATACGCCGACGTTCGGCGAATTGCGGACGAACATGTTAAGCAGCTCCTAAGCCTCCCGCTGCTGAGTGACCGGGCCAGACTACGTCCGGACCTGTTGAATCCAGTCTTGCCGGCCTGTAATACGTTGAGGCGGCTGGATTTACCAGTGGGAGAATGGGCCTTTTTGCTGCTCCGCATCGTGCTGCTTTCGACCTTCGAATACATTTTGAGGAGAAGCACGACGGAGATGGGGACTCCAATGTTCCGCCCTTCAATGACCTGCTGCGGTTTTTGGAGGAGCAGTGCCGGCAAATTGAGAACGCGGCGGGCACCGTTGACGAACTACGAGCCGTGCCTAGTGAGAGGCGGAATCCGCCGGGCAAGTCGTCGTCAACTCCCCCCCCCCAGGCCTATCGGAGCTCCCGAGGGAGGGCGTCGCTCCCTACCATCTTACAGTGGCCTAGCGGCCAGAGAGGCGCACCCCTGCTCCTATTATCGAGCACCTGATCACCGGGTAACATCGTGCCCGAAATTATTAAGTAAGCCGGTTCCGGCGAGGCGAACTATCGCCAAGGAGCGCCGCTGGTGCTACTCATGTTTGGAAGGGCACCTCCAGCGAGACTGTCCGCACCGGCGGCCCTGTCTGCATTGCCAGGGCAACCACCATGCAGTTTTGTGCCTGGGTGCGAACGGCGTCTCCTCTCGGGGCTCTGCCAGGCCCTCGAAACCCACGGGCGGGGGCGCTCAGCCAAGGCCTCTGACGGGCGACTCTCGGCCAGCCACCAGGCCCCTAAGTTTGAAAGGGGTCCCTCCCCCGACCAGTCGGGGGGTAATTCGCCCAGGGGCGGGTGTGTCATCACACCCGCTCAGCGTGTGGAGAGGAACTTCACGGCCACTCATCAGTCCGCTAGACCCTCCTCACTCCCGTTAGCTGAGTGGCCGCGACTGGTGTACCACCGTTCCCCATTTGAAGGAGGCGGCCCTAGCTAGCTGCCGCCTTAGCTCCCACCACGGCTGCCTCCACTGAGCCTTGAGCCGTCAACAGTCCACTTGTCAAACTGTTCTGTTGCCGACGGCCTCATTGAAGGCGTACAACCCGAGTGGTGACTGTTAGCGGTTTGCGCTCTATTGGTCTCGGGTTCACGCGGTGTGGCCTCCACTTGGTGGTGGGAAGATAAGGGCCCCCTTGGAGCATTGAATCACGCTGTCGAGGGGTATTAGATTTGGTTTTTGTCGAGTACTTAATAAACGACGCTTTAAATTAAAAATAAAAATGCTTTTGGGTTTACCGCGAAAATTTTCATATTTGTAGCGGTTGTGATTAAAAGGTTGAATTTAATATGCTCCTTTAAATGCTTGTGCGTATGTTTTGTAATTGTATTTGCTCATTGCGTCTGTTTTGCTGAAAGGAAAATTTGAATTCATTTGAGGACGCGCTGTTTGGATATTGGTGTAAGTTATGTGATTGTGTTTAATCATTTTGCTTGTGAAAGGGAAGGCTGAAATTGGATAACCCTATTTGTGCCAAATGGAATAAGAGTCACTTCTCTTTTGGTTTACATTTTGTTGGCACTGTCTAAGATATTTAAATGAGAAGTAGGGCTATCCCATACGTTTATTTTTTTGTTTAATTTGCAAGTTGACCTATGTGCATCGGTGATTAATTTGTTTGAATTAATTCTATAGTTGGACATTGATGCTTTTCAAAAATTAGTTGAAATATGAGCATAGGACTACCTGTCTGAAGGGCTAACCAGTTTGTAGATTATCAGATGGAAATCAGCTGTCGAACCATTTGGTAAATGATTATATGGTGGATGGCTTGGTTATGCCTATTTGTTGAAAACTCATACTAGGGACTATCTGTGCGTTTCGTTCGGCTCTCCACAGACGACGTTCATGGAGAATTTGGGGGTGCTCTCTGCACTGAAGCTTAAGAGGCCACTCTGGGCCGCTTCGTGTCGCGTCGCTGTTTGCAGACCTGATCCGGTCGGATTGCGGAACTAATCATAGGGGCACAGATAGGTGTTTGAAGGAGGTCGTCGGACTTCTGTCTAGGAATAGGACTTATTTATGTGCTGCGATGTCCAGGAAGGGCATCCAGTTCAACCCTCCGGCTTGCCTGCGTTGGGGCTGTAATTTTGAGGCGTGGGTTAGGATTGTAAGATCTAATGGGGTGCCTAAGGTGGCCTAGTTTGGTTTTAGGTTCGGTCTTGCAACTTGCCGTCGCGACCCTGTCCCGCTGACCGGTTTTCTCGCGGACCTAAATCCTTATGGTCGGGACGGGGGTTTGTTCACGCCCGAACGCTAGTTTCAGAATTTGATGCCAGAGGGCGCTCGGCTCGGCGCCATACCGGTTTTGACGTTCGGTGGAGCGGTGTGGCGAGGGCGCGCGAGCGCAGGAGTCGTTTGCCAGCTGTGCTTGGGACAGCACGCTGTCATTTTTTATTGTGCGGGAACGCGGAATAATTTAGGCGCGTCTAGTAAATATACTGTCTAGCATTCGTATCACGCATTCCTTGTTTGAGAGCTTTTCCAGGGACTTCTTGTGTCTAACTCAGAATCTGTGTAAGGGTATTCGACAATATTAGCTACTACTGCGGCATTTGATATTCTAGAAATAATTGTTGCCACGCGAAACGGTAGTGAACTTTGATCCGGACATTCGTGTTCGTGCGGTGTTACGTTTTTGCTTATAGTAATGGTATTTCGTAAAGAACGACATTCTGTGTTTGTGTTGGGTGTTACGCTTTATTAAAAATTAGAGTTAGTGGCTTCTGGAAGTTAGATAATTGTACGATAAAGTTAAGGACTGTCCTCGTGACGAACGATGAAAGTGTACTGTGGACGACTCTGCGGAAGATCACCACAATTTGGAGCGGAGCTAAAGTACGAGCTGCTGCCGACGGCAACGGTCTCATAAGGTCTACCACACTCAGTCACACACGGATACACATCACTAACCCTTATTTCCCATGCACCATACAACCACATGCGACCTGACCGAACCCTGAGGGACCAGTCGCCTTGGATATAGGTAACTAAGCTCGGTTTTAATATTCTCCCTGTTGAATGGCAGTAGGATAGAACGTTCCCCCTTATAGTTTATTGTGAGAACATATTCCACGCGGCCATATTGAGGCCCGACCTAGGTCTGCTCGTGAAGTCTTCTGCTGAATGGGCCCTAGAGGATTTGACCCTTGCTGGAGCAGCCGTAGGCCGTAACATAGTGAAATAATAGCATAAGTTTTCAATTGGTGAACGCCCACTGGAGGCATCGCACATTTAGAGAAAAGCAGCGCCTGTGGATCTGCTGTCCGTCTTCATCGGGGATGTCAGGTTACATTTATACACACTTTCGCACACTACTTACATACACGTCACTTACCACCTGACTGGTACCCTGTGTTCAACCCTACCTCCGGAACTCGGTAAGTTTTGTTTGCTTGTCAGCCGTTTTAGAATAATTATCCTTAGGCCATTGGGCCCCGCCCTCTGTTGCCCGTCGAAGACTCATGGGCCCTAATATAGTCGACTTTTGTCGGGGCGACTAAGGGCGGGAACAGGGTTGAAGAAATGTTTCGCCCTAATGGTTCGCCTGATGGCCTCAGAAACTTTATTAAATCAGTCGTTACTTTGCGAAATGGACATATTGGCTGACAATAATCGCATACGTATGTAGTGTTAATAGTAAAAATATGTAATAAATTTTTTTGAAACAACTGATAATCCTCGACATCCATTTCCATTATAGCCCTTAAAAGATTGGCATCCCAGTTTTTTATTATTTTTTGTTGTTAATTATAATATGCTACCTAACTCCTGGTTCAGTTTTTCTGTGTCACGACACCCGTGGGGCGACATGATGTAGTGGATATTCTTACACTGCCAATATACATAATGCTCTTAGGTATTAAATGTATGAAAAAATCGGCAAACTGCGAGTCGGACTAGCGCATCGAGAATTCCGAACAAATCTGTAGGTATGTAAGTTTAAAATTATTAAAAATATTTTTATTATATGATGTAACTAAAAATTTATGCTTTTCGCAATTTTCCTTTATCTGTTCTATAAAGCGTTGCTTTGTACGAAATTTCAAGATTCTGAATTCACTAGAAGTACCCTGTAGGTTTTGATTCCCTTGCGAATGTCGAAAATTTACGGCATAAACGGCTGTATCTTTTGATTGCGTTGGCTTAAAAGGTTGATTTTTTTCACAGTTCTAAGGGACAGTAGACTTGAGTATTTGATATGAATATCAGCTTGATATCTCCACGCGTTCCTGGGAAAAAGGGTCTTGACAGACAGACAGACAGAGAGACAGACGCACAACAAAGTGATCCTATAAGGGTTCCATTTTTTCCTTTTGCGGTACGGAAACCTAAAAATCAGAAAAATTATGAGTCTCATTATGTTCTATCCGAACTTTTACTTCTACGTCATCAGCCCAATTTATTGATTGACATGGATCTTTACTAATTCATAAGGTTTTTTTTTAAATTACCGCGCTAGGCAGGCGGATTGCAGATTTTTGCCATTCCACCCACTTGCCCCGATCGAAGTGATATGCTAGAGGTAACTTTGGACAAAAACTAGTAAATAATTTAAGAGTAAATGCAAATACTTTATTAAAAAAAAACAATGAAAATATATTGAAACAATTTGACATGAAACAAAAAAAAATTGTCGTGAAAGTACCATTACAAAACTATAAAATAGAAGATACGATAGGACTATATAAATATAGGATGTGAAAATGTGAAGAACTTTTAATCAGCACTTATTGTTTTTAAAATTGAAATTAAGAATATTATTATTTATCACACATACATTTTAAAATAAAATTGTAACATGGGATAAGTAAAATAAAATATAGTTTCATGCCAGTTTTTTAGGCATAATTTATCTTTTAATTATCAATACAATGAATCTTACATTAGTTAAGCCACTGAAGATTTGCAGGATGCCTATTTATAATCAATAATATGTAATTTAATGATGCAAGTATCAATTGATTAACACTACTCAATAATTTGAGAGGATTGTCAATATTTGTATTATATGCACAAATATATATTGTGATATATATATTGTGATCTAAATACAGACTTTATTACCACAGTATAACAGTACTATTGTTTCGTAAATATTGCTATTATTGTAATCCAATGTCTATCAGAGATAATATCGAGCCTAGATCAAGTTTACACATTCTACTCCATTACGTTCTGAAATGTACTGAATGTTTATTAGCACAAGGTTTGAATTGGCCGTTGATTGTAGTTTTATATCGCTACCTCACGTAGCGATCAACTTATTCAAGAGCTATATTCTAATGCCCTAAAAGATATTCACAGAGAAAATAATTTAGTTATCAAGTTATACACTGCATAATGTACACGGTGCTTCTTCACCACTTATTCAATTTTAATTTCATAGTTTATTTTATGAATGTCTATTCTACTACAACCGTTATATGAATAAAAAGTGCTGGTTATGCTGTCACGGTTCTTTGCATTTCTTTATCCGTAGAACTCTTGTCTCTATAAAATATAAAATACTAGCTGGCCAGGCAGACGTTGTTATGTCTTTAGCGGAGAACGGTTACTTATCGGCATAGAAACTATCCTATTTCTCAAGTTGGACCATAAATTTCATTGAAATAATTTCAGTGGTTTAATAGTTTATCGCGGACAAAAAATGTGACACGTAATATTTATATATATTAAGATTTAATATTTATAAATTTAAATCAATTGCTCAATTGCTTATTTATAATAAATAAATAAATATCCGGCACTTGAGCACGGCCAGATCGATTTAGATGATTATTTGTCAGTGTTTCACTAGATCTATAGATGGTTTAGATTTACTATTGGACCCGGTGGGTGGCGCATTTGTCAAGATCTAGAAATTAGCGGGCGGATCACTAGTATTTAAATATAATTTTATGCTGTTTAATATTTCCTACGGTTTTTTGTATATATTTTCGCTAAGAATTTATCTTTCTTTTTTCTCAAACTTCAATATATAGATATCATGACTATAAATTGTACACTTTGGATCACATTATAATTAGATGTAATTTGAAATATTTTAATACCTTGGGTGAAATAATAATTGAATTATTATTATTAAATAGAAAAAAGTAATGTATCTTTAAAACTATATTAGCAGAAAGTGCTATTGGGAAAAATAATAACAAATGTAATTGTTATGTTTGTAACATTAAATAGTTCCAAAAATCAAAAAAATCTACTGAACTTGCTGCACTGATGAACTAGAAGCGGCCTTTTTATAGAAAATGCCTCAAAATTAGATAGAATAGAATAGAATAGAATAGAATAGAATGTTTTTTATTCAATATGGATTATTACATAATACTTATTGAAAGTCATTATTTTATTTACCACTGGTTCGGAAAATACCTCTGTCCTGGGAAGAACCAGCAAGAAACCCAGCGGGACTTTTTTTTTAAACATAATTTCACTTAACAATAATTTTGTTTATACAATTTTAAATGAATTTTCATAGAACCAGCATGGTGGCGATCACCTTATTCCCAGGGGTTATTTTCATTCATGTATTCCTTGATATTATAATAACCCTTTTTGTACAGTTTTTCTTTAATAAAACTTTTAAACTTGTTTATTGACAAACTTTGAACATGTTCTGGGATTCTGTTGTAAAAGCGTATACATTGCCCCATAAATGAATTACTAATTCTGTGGAGTCTTGTAAGTGGCATTACAAGCTTATGTTTGTTCCTAGTGTTTAAGGTATGAACATCCTTATTCTTATTAAAGCTATTTATGTTTTTGTGTACATACATTACATTTTCATAAATATATTGCGATGCCAAAGTTAATATGTTTATTTCTTTAAATTTTTCTCTAAGGGACTCTTTACAATTTAGATTATAAATCACCCGTACGGCTCTCTTTTGCAAAACAAATATAGCTTCAATATCAGTCGATATTTGCTATAGCTGTCATGCTTAGTAGGCGGATAAGCAACCGCATTTTTTTCTGAAAGAAGAAAGAAACGTTTATTTTGGTACAGCCCATTGACGCACTCAACAATTTCTAATTTATAACAATAATACGAAAGCTTAATAAATTTGGCTTTGTATTTCTAAGGCACGCCAAAAAGTTCCATTACTCAGCATGATTTGTTGCAAAACCAAGTCTCTGAATTTCAGTCATGACCAAAAATATTAGTTTTGGAAAACGCTGCTGAATTTCTAGTTATTATTTGGAAGACACTGCTGCCCATTTCCTGGTTTATTTCCCTCTGTTGCCTCTTACGACACACACAGAACGATATTCTTACACCGCCTTTAAAACTATGTATTGACGGAATAACGTATTGAACTTTTATTCAAGGTAAAAGGTTTAAATTCCTACATATTCTCATAAATATAACAAACCAATTTTATATTATTAATAGGTCATCGCGGTCTGAGCGCGCGAAGACCTATCAATAATCTAAGAAACCAATAATATTTAATCTATACAAATTTTCAGCCTCTAGATTAAAACTTAAAACGCCTTTATGTGTGATCCTATTGTTGGTAAGTACTTGGCACTCGCACGTATTTATTCGAAAGATAAGGGAGCTCCTACATTTGCCGAGAGTCAAATGTTTCTATAGACAAATGGTGCGTAATTTTAAATGTGTTTTATCTTAAATGCCAAAACTGACAGAAATATTAATCCACCGTGAAATTACTAATATTGCATCGTAAACTGTTGTAAACGAGAAGATTTGTTATTTACTTTGGGGTGGAAAATTGTTGGTTATTTTGAGCGGAAAAGCAAATCGAGTTTAAGGTGTATACAAGAAAAATGATTTAAAATCGGCTACTTAATAACCATTACAGTGTAGTGACTGTATAGGAATATCCACTTTTCCATATCGTCAGATATCATCTTCAAAAAGAGGGAAGCAAATCAGGAGATAGACAGTGTCTTCCTTATAACAACTAAAAATTAAAAAGTGTGGTTGCCAACCCGCTTGCCAATCGTGGTAACTATGGCAAATATCCCTCCTATGAGGCAATGTATGAGGTAGGCAAATGTTCAGTAGTAGACCTTATTAGGCTGTAACAGCAACGGTAACTTAAAAGCCAATGGAAAATAATAAGGAGGAATTAGCGTGAGATTAAATATCAATTTTCGAACTGTTACCTTCGATTTTGTTAGTAAATTTAAGTCGACCTAAGTGATTATTAATTATAAGGTGTTTCTTAACTTTCCAACTAGTGATCGTGGTAACCTCTCGACTGCTTCAATGGTAACCATCGTGGGGTTTAATCCTGCAGAAGGGATTCGTAGTACAGTGTAGTCCTTTTAGGGCTCCGTGGCGCAGTGGCTTAGCATTGAGTTGCAGCGGTGAGGGCGGCGGGTTCGAATACCGCATGGAACTAGTATTTGTATGGCCTTAAAATAATTGTCCGTGTCTGGATGTTTGTTCTTGTGAAATTTATGTTTGTAAACTGCCATATGATACAGAAGAAAATCACAATGTGAAAGTAAGGGCTTTATGAAAAGGGAAATATAAAAAAGAGAGAAATCTGGCATGACTTGTAGGAATGCTGACTTGTAGGAATTGCCCACGTAAAACAGAGTTAACGTTATAGATTTCTCGTAACATCTGATAGCTAATGAAAGTCATATTTAGTTCTCCATGCTCTTGGTTTGTAATGCATTCGGATAACATGATTTTGCAAACCTCCTATACTGTATTATATGACAAAGCACTATCCTCGATTATTAATTGAAATGAAGAGTGCATCATCACTTCATGTCACCTCCAGCAGTGGACTTATATGGATAAAGAAGAAGTAGAATTTGTAAACATACTGAAACATATGACAAAGACTTAAAATCTATCTTGCCTTATTTGTTACTGCAATAATATATAAAATGCTTAGTGATAATGTTCCCCTGAATGGAATCGAACACTACAACTTTTTGAATATATCATCTGAATACCAGGATGTAATGGTAGTAGCTCAATGTTTCTGTGTTCCGTATGGTAAATGGGAACCAGAGGCCCCTTTATACTGAAAACGAGGCATCTCACCTTAATCGACAGATAAGAAAACCCTTTTTTCCAATTTATTCTTTATCAAGGAGAGATGAGATGTATGAGTCACGGCGTCCATTTACCGTCAGGTGGACTATGTACTCGTTTCATACCACATCATCCTTAAATAATGAATAAAATAAAGTTCTTTTTTGAATTGCAAATTATAATATCAATTTTATGAAAAAATTGTGTTGGGTCAAGATTGTGTGATAGACCGTAAAAAGTAGCAAAAATTATTCATATTCAGTAAACACTTTATATATTTTTGCTTACGTGAATAGTTCAGTTACATAGCAGAAAAGGCATGATAAACACACGCCTCTATAAAACAAAGCCGTAAAATGCTCCATATTCTAGATTTAGCATTTATGGGCTATTCCATTAATTACTAATTGTAATATGTATTATCTTAACCACAAGAGTTACAATCGAGTCTTGGGAAAGGAACTTAAGCTTTTTTACTTTAAGCGTAGAAAAAAGTGGACGTATTAGTTCTTTGAGTAAGAAACGTGAAAGTAAATAGCTTTATATTTAAAAAAAATTTAAAACATAGTATTTATATTTAAAACATAGTATATTGAAAAAATAAATATTAAAAAATTACAGAAAAGAAGAAGAGCCACGATGCAGCTATTGCTGTAGCCCAAATGGTTCGCTTGGACCGGGGAAGAACCACACTCTCGTGAACGTGGAACGAAAAAGGAAATATAATTAACTTTGATTGCCAATGATGAGGTAAATTAGTCGTAAATTCTTAGTAATTTTATAATGAACCATATTACAGAGAGAACTCGCAAGAGTTGTAATTAAATGTGGTATCATCTCATTGAACATGATTCTGGTTTCGTTCGAGTGGTTTATTTAAATAAACTTTTATCAAAAATTTGAAATTCCCCTAATTACTTCGCTTCCCGGTACTGGCATAAAATTCGTTAATAATTCAGTTCTGAATGCGTTTTACTCGTCCAATTTTAAATAATTAATTAAAAATAAAGTAAGTTGACGTGGTACATAATTAAAAATCAGTCAATGATTAATAATTATGCCCGGAACACACCAAATCTGTTCTGTGTTCAGTGTGTGTGAACGCTAACGGACAATCTATACATTTTCATATTATATTAAAATTGCTGAGCATACAAAGCAAAGCATATATTTATTTTGTTAAGTTTAGATTTTTAAATCATAAAAAAAATAAAAAAATAAAAATTGGTATGATTAATTTCAATAATTTCATCAAAGAATTTTCATTGCAGTGTAAAGGTTGTCATATGTCAAGTCATATGTCAAATAAAGTTGTCATGTCATTCATCATCATCAGGTTGTCATATATTTTTACATTAAAACAATGGGAATGGATCTTATTACTAAACAAAATTATTTGCACATTGATAACCATGTTAAAAAAGAACAACATGCTAGTTTATTGAGCTGATTATCATGAGGCTCTTTATCTACCGTTTACAGTCGAAAGCTGGGGCCACATTCTCAACAAAGCTTATTGAATTTGTGCATGTGACCTGGATTCAACAAAACCATGCTGATTATGTTTAATGTAAAGCTTAAGGTGATTTTGAAAAGAGGGACATACTACTACAGCTTCAACGATCTTTGCAAAAGTAGACAAAATCGAGATAGATCTATAATTGCTAACCAAACATTTATCATCAGACTTGTTTATCAGCACCACGTTAGCATCTTTCCAATGTTTGGATAATATACCAGTGCGTAATATTATATTACATGTTATGTAACACAGCGGGTTGACTAACGTGACGGCACACGATGATATGAAAAACGGCGGTATGTTATTTGACGCAGCCCCTTTAGATTGATCCAACTATTGTAGTTTTCTAAAGAGCGTTTCCTGTCTAATCACCGTTGCAAAAACAGTCTGTAATTATTAATAGCATTTGATGAGGGGTAATGATAACCTTCACAAACGTTGTTACTGCGACAGTTTTTATCATTATAATATTAAAAAAAAATATTATAAAAATAGTACGCTAATAAAAAATTCTTGGTGAAGATACCACATATTGTAGTGCCGTCAGATATAGTAACAATTTCATTACGTTATGTAGTTTCATTACTCAGGGTAGGAACCATTTCCCACACGCTTACTTTTAGCGAATGTCAAAAAGAATTTTTGATTAAAAATAAGATCCCTTCCCAATTTTGAAACGTAGAAATGATATCTGTCAATTACCAAAACTTCACAACGCTAATAATTTCAAGTTCTAATTTGTCACGCGGATTTCCATATAACTTGTAATGCCATCGATGATTATTCTTTTCATTTAGCTTTCGAATCAAATTACGGTCAAACCATGGTAGGAAACGCCCTTTATGTATACATACATACATATAAGGTATAAATTTACCTAAAGCTACCCATATCACATCTATTAGATGTCTAAAAATTTTAACCCAGTGTAGTTTTAATAAGTGATCTTTGCTTGAATCGTAGTCAGCTTTGAAGAGGTAAAATTTTTTCGTGTTAGTTTTACACGGAGACTTTTTATTTACAGTTAGTGAAGGTACTATATCCAAAGGAGTATGTTGTTTGTAAATTTTGCTAAAGAAATTAGTTGATTTAGAAACTGAGCACATCCGAATATCTGTCAAAACTAAATCCAAAATAACATTTTATTTTTGACTAGCTGACCCGGCGAACTTCGTACCGTCTAACAGTCGATTCTTTAATTTCTTTTAAATACTTATTCTGCTATTCGGGACACTCGGTCAGCTAGTAAGATAAAAAAAGAAAAAAGAAAGTTGATAAGTCAACAATTACATTATGTTGAATAAAACTATTTTTACGGATTTTATAGCGTTTAATTAACTTAATTAAACGCGATAAAATCCGTAAAAATAGTTTTATTCAATGTATAGTGCCCGCGTGAATATAAGAAATCAATTACATTATGTCAAAAAATAAAAATTATAAAACACTATTGACAAATATTGACATTAATACTTGTACGATACTAACGTCACTCAATTGTGTTGCCTTTTCGGAACTCCTCCACTATCACTTTTTGTAATGGTATTAAAGTTTAAATTGACTTTTAAATATTATTTCGAATCTTTTGTAAAGGAATATAGAAAAGTGTTGTTTTTAGACTTTTAAGGTAATTTTTTAAATTTTTATCTCCGTAAGAACCATCTTCGTACTTCAAGGAATATTAAAAAAAATAATTAGCCAATTCTGTTTAGCAGCTCTCGACATTTGCGCTTAGCAACACATTCAGCGATTCATTTTTATATTATAGATGATGTTAAAAATTTATGTTAACTTACAAAGTCAACAAGGTTTCTGGCCAAACCAGATGCCACATAACCACATAACTATTAAAATTATCCTTTAATTTGCCAATTAATGTTTCTTAGATTAAATTTACCTAAGATAAACATCCAGAGGTTTTTTTTCAGAAACAGAATTACAGTTGTCTAGAAAATGTTCGAGTACTCTGTAACTAACCGGAGAGGGCAAATAAACGGCACACAGTGCTATATGACGCACTGACCCGGAAGATGCCTCCAAATTAAGCCACAAGTCTTCACATGTACTCTCCCAGGAGATTATTTTCGCAATAAGAATCTAATGCGATGCCAAAGAATTTCCTACTTTTACAAAACATCTAGTTACGAACAACAATCTATGCTCAATAATAAATGTTCTGACAGACTTTCAAGTGTTTGCGGACTTTACATGTCCTTAAAATATATTTGTTTTTTTTCTCAAGCATGCAGGTTTCCTTACTGTTTCAATTCTCCGCCAAACACATGGTGAATCAGCTCTTAAAATTGCAATTAATAATTTCGTTTATGCCGGTTGAGATCAAAACCTTTTGGGATTCATCGCTTACTATGAAATTAAAGCGCTCATGAGGCTCTCCTAGGCTAGATCCGTGGTACCCTCTCCTGACAGGCTCGCAACAACAAGTCAAGGCTGGGTCCACATTCGATCATATTGGTTTATTGTATCTTAAACGTGGTACAAATAGGTTAGCTTGACCGGAGAGGGACCGCGCTTTCACAAAATACCAGCTTATTGCTGCTGTGTTTTGTATGGTTAACGTTGAGAACCGGAGAACCCGTTTAATGGTATCAAGACATTCAATCTAAGTCCCCAGAAGTGACAATGCATCTAAATTTTGATTTGGAATCGATGATAGATATGGGTGTCTATGGTTCACAGCATCCACTAACATCAGGTGGAATGTGTGCTCGTTTATCTCAATATTTATTTAAAAAATCTAATAACTTAAACGGGTCGCTTCACAAAATGATGAAAACTTTATGCACATTGTTATTTTTATGAAATTTTTTAGTGTGAAATACCTTTTGCAATAATTAAATACACATTTACTCACATTTGAGAAATCTAATCCTCAGCTTCATCCATGACAGGGTTGAAGAGATGTTTCGCCCTAATAGTCTGCCTAATAACATCAGAAACTTTATTGTATCAGTCGTTCCTTTGCGAAATGGACATATTGGCTGACAATAATCGCATAATATGTATATATAAGAAATGAAAATATGTAATATGTTTGTGAAATAACTGATACTCCTAGACATCCATTTCCATTATAGCCCTATAAAGATTGACATCGCAGTTTTTTTATTATATTTGTTGTTAATTATAATATGCTGCCTATCTCCTGGTTCAGTTTTTCTCTGTCACGACACGCGTGGGGTGATATGATGTAGTGGATATTCTTACACTGCTATTATTACACATAATACTCCTAGCCGGGAGGAGGCTTTCACTTGAGAAACTTTCGTTTCTTTTTTGGAGTGACGACCTGGTAAGACATGCAGGAAGTCAATGACTGCAGGTCGCTCAGGTCTGTGCTTTGTGGCATTCCTTGGGGAAGCGTATGGTCAGCAATTGACTTCTGAACGGCAGTAGTGATGATAGTGATAATGAAGTTCAACCTGACCGTTATCGTTGATAGAGGTATCAGTAGTATAAAATGAAAACAACCTAATTTGGCCTTCGATATTGGTGAAATAAACAGTTGCATAAAAAGTGAAACCTAGCATTCGTCCTACCGCTGAACATAATTCCTTTAATTATCCTTTAATGTTCCTTCCCTAATTTTTGCGAAGACACAAGAACTCAACAATAGTTTTTACTTTTTCGAAATGTCAGTTTTTTCCGATTCCGGCCGCTGAACATATTAAACAACATGATACATATTGTAAATCTACGTTAAAATCAGCAGAAAAATTGTCATCTGTAACTTATGTCCTATAGGATATATCTACGATTTTTGTCATTTAGTCTTAGTGAGATCGTCAAAAAGTCAAGACGCATTCGTTTCATATATTTAAGCAATATTTTTAAAGAAAATATACCCGGTTGTGCATTTAGATATTGTAAGTCACGATATGGAGCAAAAAATGAACGTGATTTCGGTTTATTATCGTAAATATAATATATATTTACCGAATAATCTTTAAATTTTATTATTTCTAGAAAATTTATTTTTATTGCAATAAGCGCCCTCTGTTATACAGTAAACGTCACTATTTAGTTACCAATGTTAAAGTAGTTATATATGTAAAACAGTCAATGATACTGTACCCATACCAAAAAAATGACTTGCATATACTAAATATGCTAAATTGCCTACTTTATGTGGAGCAAGGGTGGGAAATTTTTTTTAGGCATGCTGATGAGTTTTGCTGTGTTGCTTATGAGCATGCTGACGATACTTGCTGTGTTCATGTTTAGCAATACAGCAAGTCTTCTCTTTTACATACCAGGCGTCATTGGCTGGTGGTTTTACACCGGGCTTCATTGTCTGGTGGTTTTCAAGGACAAAGCCAATATAGATCCTCGCTTACAGTGATAGGAGAGTGCTATAGGTTTCTTACATTAAAAGCGATTTGTATTGTTAAAGATATTAGATACAAGAAGTTGTAGGATAAGCTTGAGTTAGAAAATAAGGTAAAAACTTAAAATAACAATTTTTATTGACGTGGGTGTCTTCAAGTACTGCAGCTGATGAAACGTGAAAAATCGTGAAACGGCTTTTTAGTTCAGTGTTTTCCTAAAATATTTTAAATTTGAAGTGTATTTTTGTAATAGAAACGAATTTAAAAACATAGAGGCGCTCTTTTATTGGATTTGGCGTTTCTCGATGTGTCTTTAATGCCGACCGATCAATCATATACTATTATTATAGCAGCTAATGGACCGAGTGACGTCATCCAAGATGACACCAAGGTGGCAACAAAAGTGACTGCTGTTTGAATTGATTCTTAGTTATTGGAAAGTAAATATTTTATTTCATGACACAACAATTTTATGCTGTTTAATATTTCCTATGGTTTTTTTGCAAATATTTTCGTTAAGAATTTGTTGCAAATTAGTTAAAGTTTGTCTGTGTAAGTAAATAATCCTTATGTCTTTCTCAAACTTTTGTATAGCGATATCATGACTATAAATGGTACACTTTGAATCATATTATAGGTAGATGTAATTCGTAATATTTTAATATCTTAGGATTGAGGGGAGAGATTAAAAACACACACGTACATACAAAAATCATCCATTAGGGTATATTTGCCATAGTTGGAATGTTTTGCCGCCGGTTGACAATCGCAGTGTTTAACAGACGGTACTACTACCAATCTCTTTGTAAGGTTTCTTTTTGTCACCTTTATCTATATTTGGTATCTCTTTCGCCGCCACTATACGGAAATAAATTAAACAAACGCAATTTCTAAGATTTCACACTGGATTATAGCAAAATAGTTTAACTCTTACATTAAACATTAAAATGATATTTGTATTAAGTAACACAATCATTAATACAGCTTTGATCGGGGATTACAAAAGTAAATAAAATTTTTAAATTGTTATTAAGGACCATGCTACAGCATATTGAAAAATCAATAGCCTAAAATATATTATATACAATCGTCTAAAATATAACAAGCGAACCGCCCCAGTTTTGCCTGGATAGGATTTATAAATGTGGCGTTATTTAGATATTAAACTATCAAATACCATATATTTTATCCTTCAAGATCCTTTCTGGCATTGTTCTCTATCTGCTTGTAAAGTTTTATCACTATCGGCTAAACTATTTCGAATATAAGCCCTAACAGCCGTACAAACAAACAGATAAAAAAATAAAAATATTTTTTTATGCCTTAATGCCATGCAAATACCCTTAGATCAATATGAGCAGTTATTTTCACTTTACATCAAACACTTCAATTTTATTAATAGCATTCAAATCTTGACTTATATAACAAATGTTCAAGTTGTATCAAACTCGATCTCTGAAGTTACCTAAATTATTAAATGGCGAAAATGGTTAGAATTAAGCAAACGCGTCACTGTGAAGTTTCTTGCAGTGCCATGTTGTCGGTCAAAAATGCAAATTATTCGTCTTATCAGAATATTACAGAATGTTTGTGCAAAATTGTATTGGAATTTAAAGGGTTGAAATTATCTTCAATTATGTCAAGGAAAATCATATTATAAGTTGAAATTACTTCTGTTATTGATATATTTACTATTAGAAACCATCTCTATTTTTATTTGTTCCAATTTCTCCAATTTCAAGTTCTTTATAACATACTCCTTGACTATCGTTTGTGGGCTCAGATTATTCAAAATAAAAATTAGATTCATTTTGTTGACGTGCTGTTAGAATATCCACTATTGTCCTGTGGGTATCGACGGAAGAGGCGACGGAGGGAACTGTACCTACCAGGAGATAGACAGTAGCTATTTTTATTATTGCCTGATAACAGCTAAATAAAAATAAAAAAATGCGATTGCCAAACGAATTTTTATGCGTGAGAATCTATGTGGAGACCCATGCTAATCAGTGGAATTTCGATAGGCTGTATCATCATCATCATCATAACAGCCATTTACTTCACAAAGCACGATCCCGTGCAATCTGCATTCATTGACTTCCTGAATGTCTTACCATATCGTCAATCAATCTAGTGAGAGGACGCCCAACACTTCACCTACCGGTACGAGGCTGCCACTAGAGAATCTTTCCTCGGCATCAGTTGTCAATTTTTTGAGCTATATGGCTGGCAAATTGCCACTTCAGTTTACTAATCCGTTGGGCTATGTCAGTAACTCTGGTTCGACTATGGATATCTTCGTTTTTAATTTTATCACACAAACCCCGAGTAAAGCCCTCTCCATAGCCCGCTGAGCGACCTTGAGCTTCCTCATACGGCCAGCAGTGAAGGCCCACGTTTCAGATCCATAGGTCATCACTGGCAACACGCACTGCATATATAATCTTGTTTTGATGTTTTGAGGTATGCCTTACTTACTGTCGTTACAAATATTTGTGGAATACTTTATGTCGCTTACATTTTAGGATATGACCACATATATTCAGCAAGTCACTTGAACTTTTAACTGTCTTTTAGTACATAAACACAAAAGCGTCCTCTATTTGCTCCAACATTAAAGAAGTTTTAAGCTACATTTCCACCAGATATGTACGAGGACGCGTAGCGAGGGATGTGTTTGTTAAGAACTAATATAATCATTTACCTAGACTCGCTCAACACAGCTCCAGTGGAAATGACTCAGCGGAAAGAGGCATTTGTATATACAAAACAAGGGAAAGATGTGTGGGAGGAATGTGTTGCGAGGGATGTGTGCGAGGGACGTGTGTGAGGGATGTATTTAATTTTAATTTTAGCCTTAAACTGTTTTCAATTTCATTGGCTTCACCGCTTTCAATATTAAAATGTTTTTGTATGATCCGAAGGGTTTACAAAAATAATTGGGACAAAAAGGATGCGAAACGTTAACTCTAACTTCATTATTTCATTATAGTGCTTGTTTATCTCACTTAAAACAAATTAACTTCTTTCTTATTTATAAATAAGAGTCATAAGCATTCACACGGCCCATGTTAGTAAAGCCAAGTTAACTGGATGTTGTGATCCATAGAAATCTACATCGTTTTTATAGAATAAGGGTGAAAAATGAGCACACAGTCCACACAGACTACATCTATCTTCGGTTAAGAATCAAAATACAAATGCGTTGTCAATAGAGAATAAATATATATAAATGTCTATGGGCTACTATATCCAATTACCATCAGTTGTAATGTTGCTTGTTTATTACCTTTTTCAAAAAACCTACCCATATTCAAGCACATGTACTGACTGGACCCAAAAAGTTGTAAGACGTGAACAGAGCGTAAATGTTAGGGTGGCCTAGTCCCTGAAGTTTGGCTAAAAAGGCGAAAATTAATAATTAAAAAAAATAATTAATAATTCAAAGTCACTTCATAAAGTATATTGTAGTAGACAACGCATCTGCATTTTGATTCTTAATCGAGGAAAAGTGAAGATGTTTACTGACCACATTATCTACTTACCATCAGTTGGACTGTGCTCGTTTTTACTCTTATTCTATAAAAAAAAAGGATGAAGATTAGAGAAGGCTTTGCCCTGAAGTGGGACTATAGAAATAAATAATTAAAATTATTTCATATTGACTTTATAAATTTAAGTATATTTTAGCATAAACTAGCAGCTTTCATACGAGCCACTGCTGAGCTATTCATTTAAAATAGTGTTTTGAAGCAGAGAAAAGCTTGGCGCACTGCTGCTTGTATTCAAATTAGAGCATACACAAGCGTCTGATTTTTATAATACAAATATTATTTCAATATTAAAACTTTAACTAAAGGATTGCCGGTTTTATAATATGTTTTCGACATTCTTACATTATATATTAAATTTGAAGCAGATAGGTGTTTTATTAATTAAATAAAGTATAACATAAACTAAGAGTTAGTTCCTAGAGGCAGAGACACCGGACTTCCTTAACGTCTATATATTTGCATATGTGGTGTCAGTTAAATTACTCTTTGGCCCATCTTTAATATATTCATCTAGATCTTCCTTGCCGAGTTTTAAAAAATAAAGTAAATTACAATCTAAATCCATGAACAACGTCATATTTTTAAAGAATGAGGGTGACAAACGAGCACACAGTTAACCTGATTGTAAAAAAATGCCGTAGCCCATAGACGTCTACAACTATCCTCGATTGAGAATCAAAATGCAGATGAGTTGTCATCCTTGAAAACTAAGTATTTGGTTCTCTACATTCACCATAGAAAATTAGCTGCTGCATTTAGCTGTATTCTGTGAGAGCATGGTCCTTTCCCGGTCGAGCCGACTCATTCGTGCTACAACAATAATTTACCTGCTGTTAATAAAACACTTCAATAAAGCAATCACTGCTATTTGGTAGAAAAAGGTAAGAGAGTGGTAACTATCCAGATGGACACTGTACAATGAGGTAGTTGTTTGTTTAAAAATAAACTTCATTACCCTTCAATAGCTTGACTACCTGGCTGTATATGAATATGGTAGTAAGAATATTAGACCTAACAGACTCCAGCTAAGTTCCCTATACCTAGCAGTCCCTAGCAGTCCCTAATACCCTAGCCCTACCATATAAATATGTATACATAGTTTAGATAAGTACGGGATGCCTGCAACATGAGAACTAAGGTATCAGACGGACAGACACAGGATTTCAGGGCAAGGTGATGGGATTCTCTCACTGCCAGTCAAGCAGACTCACAAGACTGATCAGAGGTTTTGACGGCTAAAGTTGTCTTGATCGCAGTAAGAGGGAGGTCTTACCAGGAGTCTCGGCGGTAGTAACAATGGTGTCGTCCAGCGTTAAAAGGGATTTTATTAAAAAGGGATGTTATTAGTAAATCATTAAAATTTATACAATTGCATAGAGGTCAATACAGTTACTAATTTCCGTCATTTCTAAGGTTATTCAGCAAACTATTGGTGTACGTGAGTTCTGGTAACGTGGTCACAGTGTCGCTGAGTTGCAATGCACAACGCAGAACAGATTTCTAGGCAGAAGAGACGTCTTGTCACCTTTTTATGTTAGTTATTGTTCTTTTTTCATTCGTTTTTTTTTTTAGTTGTATGTATAGATGTATGTATAGATGTATGGAAGAAATTAAACTAAACATTTGTTACATGGTAGAACCATGCTGTAGCTGATTGTATCATGAATGGGTCGTCTCGAATGGGGAAGGACCACGCTCTTAAAGAATACTAGCGTAAAAGACGAGCTCAACGCTTCTGTGTTTCGTATGGTGACTTTAAAAAACTGGAGACCCTTTTTACTGGAAACGTAGCTTTCTATCATAGTCTTCAGGGTGGCAATAGTTATTTTAGTTTACGAAAGAACTGACTCATTGAATTAGGTTGTTACTTTTTAGTAATTATTTTTTATAAAGTGCTGTTCTTTACAATATTTCCCGTCACTACCAAGTAACTTGCGTATTTAAAATTTTAGCCGAGCGCAAGTCTTTAGGCTGTTATGACTTTCATATCAAAATATTTACCACCAGTTAGTACACATAATACATTGTAATTATTTGCCACAAGGTGCCATTGCATAATTTTTTTTTCCGCACTCTGTAACTTAACCGTAAAGTAATTATTGTGCACAAAGGTTGCGACAGACACTAATCATAATAATCGGCTTGATAAAAAAAATCATAATTAATGATGATATCATAATAAAATGATATAAAACTTATATCTATGTAGAAGGTTTTTGTTCAGCAGTGGTCTTTGTTCAGACTTTTATAGGCTGTAATGGAGGGATGGATATAAAACTTATATCAAATAAAAAGGCCTGTTGTCATATTGAGAAATGTTTATATTATCAAACTCTACGATCTACTCTGCGATCTCCAATTACAACGGCCACGAGTCTGACAAGCGGAGGCCAAGCGTAGATTTTACTTTTATTTAAAAAGAAGTAAAATTATATGCCAAAGGGGCTAAGTTCAGTCCAAACGACGTTCGGGGTTATAGGTTGATAAAATATTGTTGAGTTTAGATATGAATAATATGCATTGTTTCATAGCAGTTTCCGTTTTTTAGACATTTTATATATTATAGCTATACGAGCTAAAAAACTACCTGATGATATGTTCTTATGGCAGCCCATAGACACCTGCAACAAGCTTCAAAGTAAGAAAATCTGCAAAAATAAGTGAGCACCTGATATGATGCTGACGTTTTGTTAAGCATAAAGTGAGTCTCTTTTAAATTTCTAATATTGTTGAAAGATATGATAAAAACCCTGTTAGATATTTAGAATTGCACGCGAAAAACCTCTTTTGTGAATTTAATTACACAATATCCCGCATAACCTGCAAAAGCAGCCCCGGTTTTTATTCGTACTAGCGAAATCGCAACAAGCTACAAATGAGTTTCTTGAAGTATGAAAATTACTGGATGAGCACCGGAAGCAATGTTGTTCTAGTTATTTCCAAGCACTTTGTATCTTAGTTTGTTTGGCCGCATAAAATAAATTTTCTCGCAGCTTATATATTTTTTTCTTATTTTAAACTGTGATGAATAATATCTAAAAAAGCAATATATAACACGCAGTAAGGTAGTAAAGAGCTTGGTTTACATAATATCTATAATATAGTTATCATTCGATCGGTTTACGCTATTATGGCACGATTACCGTAATGCCACACAAGATTTGTCAAGCATGCTTCATATCTTGAAAGCGAGGCATTCCATCCTGTTCCTAAATTATGATACATAATCGAGGATATATGTAGAAGTCTTTAGGCCACAGCATTCTCTTACCATCAGGTAGACTGTGTGCTCGTTTCTCACCGTAATTCCATAAAAAGAAACTATTTAGTTATTGATGAATCAACATTTATTTTTATAATAAAATATGCTGCTAGCAATTATTTTCTAAAAAATAATAAAAGACATATCTATATACAAAATGGGAAATTTCGTTTGTATGAAAGTAATCTACTTTTAGCGTTACTTTCTTTAGTGACGAAAATTCTGAAATTTTAGATATTTGTGACAATATCTCAAGTAAGCCTATAGAATGAGCCCAATAGCGTATAAGCCAAGTTGCTGTAATAAATTAGAGACCATTTGTAAGCGGAGAGGTCCCTAAGGAACGGTTTTTCTCATCGGTCTAGCGTCATGATTATATATGTTTGCTGTACCTTATCGCCTTTAACCGAAGAAGCATAATGACACGAAGTAATTTTGAAAACAATAACTTGGCTCTTGTACTACGTACATATTAAGCCATAATATAGTTATTTTACGTCATACTAATTAGAAATTTACTGTAAGTATTTCTACAAATCTATATTAAAAAAAATCAATTGCCGCATGTAGTACTGGACTGATTTTGTTGAATTTTTGTGTGTGGTTCAGTGGTTCCATGGATCGTTAATATTCACAATTGGACACGGTAGGTGGCGCCGTTGTCGAGATCAAGGCATTACCCGTTAATATTTAGAATCAGGATGACAAACGAGCACATAGTCCACCTGATGGTAAGTGGTTGCTGTGAATCATAGACATCTACATCTATCTTCGTTTTCGAATTTAAATACAAATGCGTTGTCAGCCGTGAGGACTAAGATAAAATGCCTCTAAAAGTAAAAAGGGTCTCCGGTTCATTACATCAAACATAGCAGCATTAAGCTGCTATTTTACGCTGGTATTCTGTGAGAGCGTGGCCCTTCCCCGTTCGAACCGACTCATTCGTGTTACCACTATACTATCAATATAGCTGCAGCATGGCTCTACCACGTATGAAAATTAATTTTAATTTATTACAATAAATAGTGTTACACAATCTTATGAAGGTTGACTTGGACGTATGTATGTACATAACTATGTATAATAAAAGACTCTCCGATTACTGCTTACACTTTTATTCGTCCTGAGGCTTTAGTTTAAACTCTATATATTATACATTTATTTGGTCTTAATCTATGTTTCGTCACTAACCCAACCGTCTCCCACGGCTGTCTCCCACTTCATGCCCCTTTGCTTCGTGCAACTGCCCACATCCCCTCTCTTACTGTAGTGTTGTGCCATTCTAATTAAGTTAATTTACCAATAAAATGTCAATTGCTTAAACAGAAACTATACTCTTAGAAAATTAATTAAGTGAAAACCTAACATTCGTTCATCCTGACTTCGTGCATGTCCTCATGCACGGTTGAAAAGAAACCTAACATTCGGTCAGATGCACGAGGCCTACAGATAATTTCACAGTATTAAAACAATAAGATAAAACTTACATTAGGTACATATTATTATTTCTTACTAATTAGCTTAATCAAAACAATCGGACATTGCTATAATCTTATGGTACATTCAGAATATAAGTTTAACAATAGCTTTTGGTATGTACTTAATATATTGCTCTTTGGACCCATCAATTCCCATTGAGCAAGTAAAACATAACTTCGCAGTTTTTTTTGTTAATCCATTACAATTTTCAAATGAGTCCCATTAGTAAATCCATCCATTCTTACGAACGGGACACATTTGACAAGCGAACACAGTGCAGAACACTTCACTTTCCCGGTTACAAACCCATCCATTCTCATAACAGGCAAAAGTAAAACGATAAACTGTGAACCCATCCATTCTCACAGATATCTATGCTCAACACCTATGTCGCTAAATCTTAATCATAACAATATTTGTCCATCCATTCTCATAACCGGCACAAGTAAAACGATTAACTGTGAACCCATCCATTCTCACAGATATCAATGCTTAACACATGTCGCTAAATCTTAATCATAACAATCCTTGTTTTCTATTCATCTATCTATCTATCCATATGTACGTCATAACTTAACATAACATATTTTGTAACAAAATATTTACCATGAATGTGAAACTTAGAAGGGAATAGGTAGAAAAATTGTTAATAAAATTGTTCACAACTGGTACATTTACGACATTTTTGATGTAATTTTACAAACTAAAATAACAATTTAAAATATTATTATTTCTTACATATTAGCTTAATCAAACAATCAAACATTGCTATAATCTTTTGGTACGTCTCAGAATATAAGTTTAACAATAGCTTTTGGTATGTGCATAATATATTGCTCTGTGGACCCATCCATTCCCATTGAGCAAGTAAAACACAACTTCGCAGTTTTTGTTAATCCATTACAATTTCCAAATGAGTCCCATTAGTAAACCCATTCATTCTTACAAACGGGACACATTTAACAAGCGAACATAGTGCAGAACACTTTACTTGCCCGATTACAAACCCATCCATTCTCATAACCGGCACAAGTAAAACGATAAACTGTGAACCCATCCATTCTCACAGATATCTATGCTCAACACCCATGTCGCTAGATCTTAACCATAACAATCTTTGTGCATCCATTTTCATAAGCGGCAAAATTGACCCAAGGCGACATTTGGTCAGCGGCTACAGCTGTTTGTCGTTTGTTCTTGGTACCCGTTCGTCAGCGAGGTCTCGTTCTACTACACGGAGTCGCTCACGTTCGTTAAAACTCCTAATACTGTCACAGCGGGTGCGGCTACGTCTGCTTCTGGTCCTATCATCATCCCTTCGTTGTCGGGACTCCCCACGATCTGGAGTCTCCAGACGACGAGGTTGCGATTTATCTTCCCTCTGCATTTTTTCTGCAACTCACAAACAAAAGCAACTATGAATACATTCAATGACTTGAAACTTTTCCTAAGTAGGTATCTCGAAAACGGCCTATGTTATCTAAAATTTAACAACATTTTTGTTACTCCTTTTATCCCAGCATCGCAGCGGTATCTAGCATTGGGTAGTCTTAATTGGATTGGCATAACACGTTAGGTAGCGCCATTGTCACATTTGACCTACACTTTTTAATTTTATTAATAACTAATTTACTTTATTAATACGTTACCATAAGAAGAAGTACAATAATGACCTCTTTGTTTAACTACCACTGGTTTGAAGTAAAACTTCTGTCCTGGTAAGAACCAGCAAGAAAGCATAAAAATATAAGAAGAACCCAATAATTACCGAAATAAGTAAAACAAATGAACAAATAATAACATAATTTAAAACCTGCTAACAAAAACGGCTTTGTCGCACGGCATTTGTTTAAAACATTTAATGTTATTCACGACTGTTCCCTTATGTTACAAAAGGTTTAAGTTACAGTTCTTTAAAGCTGATAAGATTGTCGATAAGTAGAAACAATAACAATAACATTTGGATGTTTATTTAGTTTTGTACAGCTCTTTGTTTCTAAGGGATCTTGAAAAAGTGTATTTACTGCCAATAAATTTGGTTTTAGGAATGAAAAAGCGTATGATTTTATTTTATTTTTATGTCATCATAATCTGTATAACACGCTCTTCTTAAAATGAACCGAAATGATGTATGTAATCATTAAAATAGTTCTACTTCTTTATCCGCAAACATTTGCTAAAAATTCTACAGGAGACAGTTTGCGCGAGCCTCCTTGTAACCTCATTTTCAAAACCTTTTTGTGAAAATATTACAGCGTCTTCTTTATTTTTTTATATACAGTTATATAGATAAAACATTTTGAAATAATATTTTTATGAATATACACGCAATAAACTATCTATAAAAGGCTAAATATCTCAGAAGGTAGATCTATTTGAAATTTTGACCGTTATAAATTGTTGGCGTATGTTGGTGTTTTGTTTATCTATTTTTTATCAATTGAAACACAAAAATTTTCTGTTGTTGTAACTTAAATCATTCTAAAACATTATCTAGCAAAAATAATTAACTTTTTTTTTCCAGTTTTTGAAAGAAAATCCAACAAAAATCATAAATACAAAAAGATAACAATTCGCAACTAACATCACCAACAACGCGAAAGTGAATGCCAATTTTTTTAATTTTGTCTATGTAACCGAGTGAGCTTAATACTTGAGAATACTTTTTACTTTGTTCAGAATTGAATAAAATAGTTTCTAATTGAAAATATACTGTCGTTCTATATTTATTAAGACGAAAATAACAGCGCGGTATAGCTGTATGAATTGGTTCCCCCGGTACTCAACGGGTTAAAGCCTAGGACCATTTAATCATAAACGAGTCAATAAAATTGTTTACAATAAAACTTTTTTTTTTATCAGAAACATATACTTACAGATATAATAAAAGAAACGGGTACTTACCACTTCTGAAGTATAATAAAAGACTCTCCGATTACTGCTTACACTTTTATTCGTCCTGAGGCTTTAGTTTAAACTCTATATATTATACATTTATTTGGTCTTAATCTATGTTTCGTCACTAACCCAACCGTCTCCCACGGCTGTCTCCCACTTCATGCCCCTTTGCTTCGTGCAACTGCCCACATCCCCTCTCTTACTGTAGTGTTGTGCCATTCTAATTAAGTTAATTTACCAATAAAATGTCAATTGCTTAAACAGAAACTATACTCTTAGAAAATTAATTAAGTGAAAACCTAACATATGTAATGGTGTTGATATATGTATAATCAACCGTTTCGGGATGTCGGATAAAAATGATGTGTTCTGCTCAGTTCTAATGGGACCTCCTACCCTCCCTCAATCGCGCATCCTCAGGTGAAGTAGACCCTGAGGAGGATCCGCAGAGTCTACTTTACCTGAGGATGCCTCGTGTAGAGGCGAAACATGTGTCGTATTTTAGAGAGTGGTGTGTCGTGCCTAGTGTGGTAGTTCTGAGGGTGGTAGTGCTGGGATTGAGGGCGACGGGTATAGTGCGCGCGATTGAGGGAGGGTGGTAGGTCCCCTTAGAACTGAGCACAACACGTCATTTTCTTTCTTTACGCGGAATTAAGCAAATTGCTTTATACCAAACCCATTATTATGTCACAGTAAAAGTGTAGTGGCAATGGCCTGGTCTAATAGCTCAAAGAACGGACAACCGCAGAGGAAGAAACGTTCTAGGCTGGAAACCTCATAAAGGTAAGCGAAGTGAAGGGCAGCCCTCCACTAGATCGAGTGACCCGGAAAAAGATGCAGTAAGTCGATGGATGAAGGCATTTTTAAGGAGCCTCACGTTCAGCAAGGAACTTGTGATGGGTTGTAATCAATGAATGACAATTTTCACAATAATGGATAGTTAAAATCACTACACCAATATTTAACGCTGTCTGAAAATATAAAGTATTCTTATTCTTTATTCGTATCCGTTATGTTAACACTTAATGACATACCATGATATACGACAGAATATCATACATGTGCAACAAGAGCGGTGGATATTCCGAAAAGGTAATGGTCCTCATTACCAGTCGATTTAACATGTAGACTATGCAATATTCATCGGTTCAAAAATTATTTGAAGCTTGATTAAATTTGTGGAAAATCTAAGCTGCAGTGATCAAGTTTTACGACAACATTTTATTGATACTAATTCAAAACTGGACTGAGAAAAATAATCACACTGAGAAACAAATAAAAAGTCGAATAAAAAGTAAGTAATGAAAATCGATAACATACAATCAGTAAATCGAGTAAAGTACTTATATGGTATATGTTGACGTACTTAATGATCTGATAAGATCTAGACACTGGGGAGAAATGTGAGACACGCACCTTGTTAATTTATTTCTTTATTTATTTTGTATTACATTACGTATAATATAATAATACATCTCAATTTTTATATATATAAAATGACAAAAGAAAACTTTATCGCTTAAATGAACTCAGATTCATCATTCATCAATATCAAGTTCATACATCTAATCTATTTATCTTCTTTAGCATAGAACTTCAAAAGATCCTAAATATCTGTCATAACCAGTAAAACTGTTTCAAAAAACTGATTTTGGGTCACAGTTAGTGTTGCCAGGTCCAAGGGGTGAATTTCGGGACGAAACGTTAAAATAATCGGATAATTGGTTTTCAAATCGGGACAGTTAAAATGGCTACAAAAATTTGTTTTCTGTATTGGCTTTCTGTAGCCAATTTGGCCGCCATGAGTTATATAAGTCTCTTTGAGGAACGATCTGTCCTTACACTACTACTACACAGAATTATATGTACGCGGTTGTGAGATGTAAGCAACAACATACGCTTTAGAGTTTCGGATTAAAATGAAAATAAATGAATATATAAATAAGGTCGTATTAGAAAAATAATTTTATAAATAGTCTTTTTTTTATAGGATAAGGGTGACAAACGAGCACACAGTCCACCTGATGGTAAGTGGTTGCTGCGGCCCATAGACATCTACATCTATCCTCGTTTGCGAATCAAAATGCAGATGCGTTGTCACCCGTGAGGACTAAGATGGAATGCCTCTTTTCCAGTAAAAAGGGCCTCCGGCAACCTGCACTCACCAAGCGAAACGCAGAGGTAAACCTCTACTTCACGCTGGTATTCTGTGAGGTCGTTGTACCACCCCGGTTCGAGCCGGCCCATCCGTACGACAGCAAAAGCTGTCGCGTGGCTCTACCACTGTTAAAAGTCTCAGGTTTAAACTATCATCTGTTTCACGAAACTATACCATGGAGTTATTCCATATACGAATTAAAATATAAAGGATGGAATTTAACAGAAATGTCAATTTTCGCGAAGACTATGACTTATTTCGTTAGAAAGATTTTTTTTTCAAGTATAATACTGTACTGCAGACCGAAATTCGATCACGGCGGCCAGTCTCAACGGACGTCGTCTGTGTAAGGTGCAGTATTTCTACCCTTAACCCTCTCAAAGTCCGATTGGATGGCAATTTGATACAACCGGAGGGAAATTAGGCGTAAGACTGATCGTTTGCCTGCTTTCCGAAACACGGGACTCTGCACTGCTACTGACTATTTCTTAACTGACTAACCCAATAATTCATTTTTAGCCCGCGATTAAAACCCGGGACCTATTGATCAGCAGCCGTGCTTATGACAACTAAAGCATTCAAAGTTTCGTAAACTATACATACATAAAACCCGAAAAAAATATTTATTAAAAAAATATGTTTTAAGCCAGTTTAGTTCCAAGATAATAAGTTTACGTGATGCTGTATGTATAAAGACGACACTGAATTGACAATAAAATAACTCTCGCGGCTCTCTAAGCTTACAAATGAAACAATTTATTTCCGCCGACTCATATTATGAGAGATTAACCCACTTATGCATTAACTGGATTTTAATTTGTGAAAATTCACGTTGAAGTAAGAAATACATTTTTTATAAGAATTCACAAAAAGATTTAAACGGGTCAGAGCTACACTCTAGTTGTTTGATAGCTGCAGCACAAATGGGTCAACTTGACCAGGGAACGACTATGCTCTCATAGATTACCAGCGTAAAATAGCAGATTAATGCTCTTTTTCGTGTGGAAAGTGTAGAAGTCGGGTGACTCTTTTTCTGGAAATCCGGCATTCAGTCTTGGTCCTTCGGGATGCATCTGCACTTTAATTTCTAATCAAAGACGGATGTAAATGTTATTGTCCACAACATCCATTTACCATCACTGACTTCATGGACTGGGTACCCGTTTATTATCCTCATTCTATAAAAAAAATTCAATCAAGCTCTTTGATTTCGTTTTTATTAGTATAATCTTTGTTTTACAGTATCTATTGTGGAAACATGAGCGACCCTCTTCAAATCGATAAAATTGAATAGTGAATGATGCTTATTCTTCGTTGTGAACTAATTTAAGTAAAAATTGAAACGAAAAATTACAATATTTAAATCTTTTTTTTTAAAGGATAAGGGTGACAAACGAGCACACAGTCCACCTGATGGTAAGTGGTTGCTGCGGCCCATAGACATCTACATCTATCCTCTGTTACAAATCAAAATGTAGATGCGTTATCACCCGTGAGGACTAAGATGGAATGCCTCATTTCCAGTAAAAAGGGCCTCCGGCCACCTGCACTCACCAAGCGAAACGTAGAGGTAAACCTCTACTTCACGCTGGTTTTCTGTGAGGTCGTGGTACTACCCCGGTTCGAGCCGGCCCATCCGTGCGACAGCAAAAGCTAACTATAAATATACAAAATTTGTTTTTCTCAAAGAAACATTGAATTTTTTGCCGTCGTGTTTGTCTCCGGCAATATAGGAAAAAATATCTCTATTGTGAGAGGAGATTTGAATAAATCTTAATAATTGTTTTCAGAATATTTATTTAATTATCTCATAAAACTTTATTTATATCTGTTACCTTTGTATTCAGTACAACAACTTTGGAGTAAAAAAAATTGCGTTTATAATGGAAATTCTTACCGAGAATTCCTGGAACAAATCTGGGTCTATGTATCTACACAAGGTCTATAGAAGGTACATGTCAACTCACTGGGTTATCCGTAGAGAAAGTAATCCCAATTATTTTTATTTAAAAATTATTTTTATATGCAGGATTCAAACCCTTGGCTCACAGAGCCGCTTCTCAATACGTATCCACTGCGCCACAGAGCCGTCGCCTAATAATTTATACATATTCATTAGCCTGTAGATGTCAATGCTATGTCCAGATTTAGACATATTCCATTGCAGGTAGTACCAAAAAAACTTAGTTAACTAAGTCAACTAACGCGAATAGACTTGCGGGTCTTCTCCTCCCACCGGGCTTAGTCAGTTTTTTAGTGACTCCTCTGGACAACGATATCATTCTAGGGGGGACGCCCTACACTTCGTTCGCCGGTACAAGGCCGCCACTCGAGAACCTTTTTTCCCCATTAGTTGTCGGTTCTTCGAGCTATATGGCCGGTTGTTTGTTGTCTGGTTAGGATGCTTAAATATTTATAAAATATATAAACATAAAAACGATAAAATGTAATATATTATCAATAGAATAAATGTAATTAAATATAAATAATTAGCTAAACCCCACCAGACAAAAGTCGTCGGCAGGGGAGAAAAAAATCAGCGGATATTGTGGATGGTATCCAGGAGTACCACCTTCTGCATCTGAGCCCGGAGCGGTTACAAAAACGACTACAGAAATAATTTCTAATGACAAACCATCTAAATTCTACATGTTGGTTATCTCGTGAGCCAGTTCGAGATATGTTTGTTTGTATTGTTATTGTTTTTCAATAAATAAATTTATATATAATGTTATAGTTTTAACACGATATATAACATAAGATTTCATAATTTAGATAAACAAACATTCTGTCAATTCAAAAAATTCATAGAAACAGGAGCTATTTAGCGTCTAACAAAGTCAATGCTCATAAAATTCAAAGCACATACATACTACGTGAAACTTTGCGAATCATAAAATGTTTCGGAATTGTGTTTCTGACTTAGGGAATAACTTACGAGTCTACGCCAAGAACATGTTTTATTTATTATAAAACTAAAGTGATAAACGTGTTGACGATCCACCCAATAGGAAGTAGCTACTGCAGACCATAGACATCTGCAAACAACAAAGGCTACAGATGCGTTGTTAGCTCTGAGGACTAAGAAACGTCCCACGGCCTGTTATTATACTGGCTCTCTTTACACTTCAGACAGCGACACAAAAGTTCAAACACTACTATTTAGCGGTAGAAATAGGTCAGGCGGTGTAGCCTACCCAAACCTACTCCTAGGCAGAAAAGAGGTCGCACCATTTAGTATGAAGAGGGATTATAACCGGGACGTATTACGGTAAGGTTAAATTGTATTTTAAATAAACTAATCTAGATGTTTAGCATATGCTGTAGAACTAAATCTGCTTGCTAGTTTAGATCATATATTGTTATGGCATAAAAACTTGATTATGACGATGTAACTGATTTTTATTACTGCCGCAAACGCATATACATTCAAACACACACACATGCACACTCACACATGCACACACACAGATGCATATATCACAGATATGCGATAGTGATTAGCCCTTTCTTTATTAATTTTTGTTTTCTAGTTTTAAGTAGTTCTGTTTAATTACTTATAATGTATTAAGGAATATATTAATAGTACAATGAATGGAGAAGCCACCGGCTCCTAAAACATAGTTAGTAGTATATACCTATAATAAATCTGTAGAAAAGTCGTGTCTGTAATCCTAATATATACTTGAAAAAACAAGTCCAGGGGACTAAATAAAGAGTTCTGAAGCCAAATTAGTGGTTTTTAGAATTTTTTTCTGTCTGTCTGTCTGTCTGTCTTTCTGTCTGTCTGTCTGTCTGTGTATTCCGGATTCACGCAAAAACTACTGAACCGATTTACATGAAATTTTGTATGTATGTAGTCAATAATCCCGGGCAACTTATAGACTACTTTTTATCCGATTACGGAACTTTAAAAAAGAAGGTTAAGTATTTTATTTCCTTTAGATGTTAATTTTCTATTATATCTTAGTTATATAGGATGACGGGTGTGTTCCAAATAAATACCATATTTATAAATAAAGTTTAAAATATATTTATAACCTTGGTAAAATAATTTGAAACTACACCACTTTAGTTATCAAAACAGCGCCATCTATCATCAAATGGATAAAGTATTATATTTTGCCTTCAGTTACTAATAACTTAAATAATATAAATAACTTACATTTCTATGATTAAATGATTAGATATTTAAAATTATTGAAAAATTCTAACGTTTAGTTTTTTTAGTATTTTTGTTATTTTATTTTAAAAGTGTAATAATTTCAATAGATAATAGTGAGTCTATCAAAAATATGAAAATTGATAAGGTTTATATTTGAATTACTAATATATATGTAAAGTGATTAAAACGGGTGTGTCTGCATTTGTTGCAAAATTTTCATTATCATTTTAGTTTTATTAAAGAGATTTTATGTATGTCGTGGCCAGATCGTAGAATTGATCATATATCATAAAGTATTCTATCATTTCGTGAAATGTTTCAACAATTTCAATGATGTTTAACACTCTTTGTTGACCATGTCATTATATAGCTTGACCAAATCAATGAATAGAAATCGTTTGAAGACATTAATAACTAAACATAACGTTGCTATTTCATGATATGGTCATAATATGATGATATCATTAAATCGTTTTTCACCGCTAGCGGCGCTGATAGCGTATTCTTTAACAGAAACAGAACTTTTAACAGAATTGACATCACTTTATGCCTTATTGATATAATAAATAAATGTTCGCTTCTATCGCCGATATTACTAGATAGTATAGATTTGGCTTTCGTTAGTTCATCTAATAATAGCACCATATAATTACTTCTAAATAAACTAAAATGGCAAATCACTGATAAAATGAAATAATACAATGCTACAGAATACACGATGTAAATAATAGAATCATTTACATTACATTCATCCCGCGTTGGAATCAGCGCAGCGAACACTTTTTTGGCCAAAAACTCTGCGGCCTGTGCCCAGTAGTAACATGTACGAATATGTAAGCTGCTACTTTTTTACTTGTTATGGAGCAATATATGCAGTTTTTATTACATTTATATTTTCGGGTATGTTACTTTTGGTTTTCACTCTACCGTTAATATTAAGGGTTGCAAGAATGAGTAGAACTCATTATTATAATCAGCCTATCAAAAGTCCACTGAAATGAACATAAGCCTCCCCCATAAATTGTCAAGTAGCTGAATATTTGCTATAGTTGTGGTTGCGGTAGGCGGGTTGGCAACCACAGCTATTATTATTTTGATCTGTTGTCAGGAAGATGATGCTGCCCATCTCCTGTCTGTTTCTCTATGCCGCCTATTACGATATGATTCTCTATAGGTGGAATAATTTTAAGGACTTCGCGTTTAATTTTAACTTTTTAATTCCCGATGTTTTGGGCACTTTATAGCACCCATGGTCACGGAAGAACTGAGGTGTTTGACGACCTGATGTCATAGTTATAACAGAATAGAATAGAGTAGAATAAATGCAGTAGCATGCTTGGGTTTGAATTTAATTTTATTAATTATGGGGTCCTTAGCAGATGGTAGCAATCAACCATTTCCCATATTAAAATTAGGATATTTTGAATTTCAATAGCATCGCGAATCATCATTGGTAGGAACTGGTGCTCTATTGCAAGGATTTGTTGTCTATCAGATCCGATATAATGGTTGGAACGATACTAAACATGTTGATATACTTTAGATTTCCCGGAGCGTCGGTACTTCAGATCAACAATATGTTCTTTTACTCGGAACTTTCGTTACGTTATTTTATTTTGTTTAAACTAAATTAACTTTAATTATCAATAAATTAAAAGAGTTAAATATAAACAATAATAATAAATTTTGATTCTAAGACTATTTACTATTTTCTTATGGATACATCGGAAGATACGCCCGATATAAAAAATAGTAGGTGTTTCTAGGCATATATATTCACGTGTTCCTGTAGGATGTTAGGTACCAACCATTTACGTCTAATTTTTACGTTAAATTTAGAATTAAAAAAAAAATATTTGCAGACATAAAGACACAGACACCGAGATGACTCTAAATGTGATCGAATTTTCCTAAGTTTGGCACGGGACAGCATTTAATGATGTTCCTAAATTCAAGCTCACGCGAGCGAAGCCGCGGGTAAAAGCTAGTAGTTAATAAAATTAAATTCAAACACAAGCATATTACTTCATTTATTCCATTCTCTTCTATTCTTATTCTATTTCCATTCTAAATATGACATTAGGTCGTATAACACCTCAGTCCTCCCGTGGCCATGGGTGCTGTAAAGTGCCCAATACTTCGGGTGTTAACAAAATCAAATTTTCATGATCTTAAGATAATCATGATGAACTCATGGAGAACATCGGGAGTAGAAAAATGTTCGTCTTGTTGTGGCGTTGAAAGGAAATCTGCCACCTCTTATTGTCCCGTCGTAATAGACGCATTATCTTCCTGACAACAGATTAAAATAATAATACTGTGGTTGCCGACCCGCTTACCAAGCGTGGCAACTATAACAAATATCCAGCTACTTGACAATTTATGGGGGATGCCTATGTTCATTTCAGTGGAGTTTTGATAGGCTGACAATAATGTTTTCTATTCATCTTTACAACCCTTAATGTTTACGGTAGAGTTAAAACAAAAAAGTAGCATACCCGAAAATATAAATGAAATAAAAATCTTCATTCATATATTGCCCCATGAAAAGAAAAAAAAGTAGCAGCTTACATGCAAGTTATTACTGAGCACAGGCCGCAGAGAGATTTTGGTCATAAAAGTGTTTGCTGCGGATGACCGCAACTGGGCTAGCTTCTCAGATATGCAGGTATTCCTTCACCACCAGAACGTGATAACCGACACTTAAAATTGCAAATATATAAAATAAAGTAAAATCTGCTTTCTTTAATTAAAATATGTTTCCGCAAGAGCCTGTTCATTTACAAATACTCCTATGAGCTATGAAACCAGGACTGTCACAATTATCCTAATATGTCTGAAAATATGGAAGCTATCTTAAATTAAAAACTGATTTTTGATAGAATCAGGCGTTACTTTGCGGAAATCCATTATAATGGGGTTGTTATAAACTAATTTGCTTAATTCCGCGTAACGAAAGAAAATGATGTATCCTGCCCAGTCTTAAGGGGACCTCCCACCCTCCCTCAATCGGGCGCACTATACCCGTCGCCGTTAATACTAGCACAACCAACCTAGTGTAGTGGTGCTGGGGGTTTGATCTTTAAGGGAGCAGCCGTCGGCCGTAACAATCTGGTAGCAAAGCGCGGTTCCGGGTTCGATTCCCTGGTCGATCCCGACCATAGTGTTTGATAAAAATTAAACAATTCTGGTGGCAGGGAGCGTTGGTTTGATTGGTTTAATTTGTATCTACAATCACGCCCGTCCGTAATACGTAAAAATATTTGTTTGTACGTAATAATAAAATTATTTTCCTTTGTTGCTTTGTTGCTTGCCTTTTTTTTGGTTAGTGGGTAGATTGAAAAGCCGCGATTTTCTAGAGATATACGTCATGTAAGTAGATGGTTATTTTTACGTAATCGGTTAATTGTCGTTGTCGGATAGTTGTAGTGAATTACTTATCGAAAGGTCAATTTCCGAGCTAGGCGTTTTTGTTGATTGACCGTGATGTGTATCTTCGTTTATACTGTAATTTGTATTTGAACTAAAGAGTAGTAATTTGTATTTGCGCCATTTGAATTTAACTTGATTTGATCGCACTAGTATTTGTTATTTGTTAATTTGATTTGTGTCTTTTCTTTTGTGCTAACTTGTATTTGGTTGATACGTAGTAATTCGTATTTGTGTAATTTCTATTCAACGCGATTTGATAGGGGCTACATTTATTAACTGTAAATTTTTGTTGTATTTTTTTTTGTTCATCATCATCATCATCATTACAGCCCTTCAAAAGTCCACTGCTGAACATAGGCCTCCCCCAAAGAATGCCACAAAGCACGGTCCTGAGCCACCTGCATCCATCAGCTTCCTGCATGTCTTACCAGGTCGTCACTCCATCTCGTGGGGGGACGCCCTACACTTCGCCTACCGGTACGAGGCTGCCACTCGAGAACCTTTCTTCCCCATCGGTTGTCGGTTCTTCGAGCTATATGGCCGGCCCATTGCCACTTCAGCTTACTAATCCGTTGGGCTATGTCGGTTACTCTGGTTCTACTGCGGATATCCTCATTCCTAAGTTTATCACGCAGAGAAACTCCGAGCATAGCCCTCTCCATAGCTCGCTGAGCGACCTTGAGCTTCCTCATACGGCCAGCAGTGAAGGACCACGTCTCAGTTCCATAAGTCATCACTGGCAACACGCACTGGTTGTACAATTTCGTTTTCAGGTTTTGAGGTATGTCTGACGAGAAGATGTGTCGTAGCTTCCCGAACGCTGCCCAGCCGAGTTGAATCCGTCGATTGACCTCTCGGTCGAAGTTGGACTTACCTAGTCGGACTATTTGTCCCAGGTAAACATACTCGTCAACAACTTCGAGCTTAGTGCTCCCAACAACTACCGGCATAGGCGTGACATGGACATTGAACATGATCTTTGTTTTGTCCATGTTCATCTTAAGACCTATCCGTTGGGAAACACTATCGAGGTCATTGAGCATAGTGCTTAGGTCCTCCAGCGATTCTGCCATAAGGACTATATCGTCGGCAAATCGAAGGTGAGTGATGTACTCGCCATTGATGTTGATACCGTATCCTTTCCAGTCCAGAAGCTTGAAAACGTCTTCCAATGCAGCGGTGAAGAGTTTGGGGGATATGACGTCACCCTGTCTTACACCTCTCTGCAATTGGATAGGTTTCGTACTCTGGTTCTGTACTCGGATAGCCATCGTAGCCCTACTGTACAAGTACTTCAACACTTCGATATACCGACAGTCAACTTGGCACCGCTGAAGGGACTGCAGCACCGCCCAAATTTCGACGGAATCAAAGGCTTTCTCATAGTCCACATACGCCAGACATAGTGGCAAATTGTACTCTTCGGACTTCTGTACAATTTGCCGAAGGGTATGTATGTGGTCTATGGTGCTAAAGCCCTTTCGGAAACCGGCTTGTTCGGGAGGCTGGAAGTCGTCAAGTCTGCGCGCGAGACGATTCGTAATGACTCTCGAAAACAGCACGTAGACGCGGCTCAGAAGGGAAATCGGTCTGTAGTTCTTCAAGAGAGCGTTGTCACCTTTCTTGAAGAACAAGACCACCGCACTTCTGCTCCACGCCTCCGGTGTAATGCCACCATGGAGGACGGAATTAAAGAGCTTCTGAAGGACTTCAAGTACCGGTCTTCCACCCGCTTTCAGAAGCTCCGCTGTAATTCCATCCTCGCCTGGGGCCTCACCGTTTTTAAGGTGCTGGAGAGCCATTCTAATCTCGCTCAGACTGACGTCCGGGATATCTTCGGAATAGTGTCGGCTGAGACTCGCTCTTGGATCGTTACTCACACTTGCGTGTGGCTCCAACGATGACGTGTACAGCTGCCCATAGAACCTCTCAATCTCACTCAAAATCTCAGGTGTCCCGGAAACGATGCTGCCACACTCTGTCTTCAGCTTTGACAGGTGGCTCTTTCTGGCAGACAGATCTCTGGCAAAGACTTTGGAGCCTTGGTTCCGCTCTATCGCTTCTTCAATACGAGCTGTATTGAAGTTGCGTAAGTCCCGCCGCATGCATTTGGAGATCTGTCTGTTCAGATGCCTGTATGCTGTCAAGTCTGTTGAATAATGTAGCTTCATCTCCCGTCTAACAGCCATGAGATTAAGAGTGTGATCGGAGAGTTTTTGTGTTCTTCTGCGGCGGGTCTTGCAGAACTTAGCTCCGACCGCATGGACAGTTTCCACGAGCTTGTCATTCATATCGTCCACTTCATTGCAGTCTTCTAGGCACTGAAAACGGTTTTGTAACTCGAGCTGAAAGGTTTCGGGACTTTGGAACAGAGCACGAGGGGGACGGAGCGTTGACTTCATTAGACGAGACCTCTCCAACTTAACGTTTAGGTTCAGTGTGCCTCTAACCATTCGGTGATCGCTACCAGTTTTCACCCTCGCGATCACGGAGACATCACTGAACAGTTGTCGTCTGGTCGTCATAATGAAGTCAATCTCATTTTTTGTCAAACCGTCGGGGCTCGACCAGGTCCACTTCCTGTGGGGCCGCTTCTGGAAGTAAGAGTTCATCATAAAGAGTCCCTCTTTCTCCATGAAGTCGGCCAGTTGCTGGCCCCTTGGGTTCCGTTGCCCTATTCCAAATTTCCCTACTTTCAGCTCACCGTTCTGTCTTGTGCCTAGTTTTGCATTGAAGTCTCCCATTAACACCGTATATTGGGTCTTGGAGGAATGCATGGCTCTAGAGATATCCTCATACATTTCCTCCACCTCCCCGTCGGGGTGTGCCGAGGTTGGTGCGTAAACCTGTATGACCTTCAGCGAATACCGTTTGGTGATTCTGAGTATAAGGTACGCAACCCTCGTCGACACACTCCCGATCTTTACAACGTTGTTAACGAGAGACTTGTGGACGATAAATCCGACACCTCCTTGGGACAGATGGTCGCCCTCCCGGTGATAGAGCAAGTTGCCGGATTCGAGGATTACCGTGTCCTCCCCCTCTCTTCGGACTTCGGATAATCCTATAATATGCCAGCGCAACTTGTCTATCTCTTCTTCCAGCTCCACGATCTTCTCGTCAGTCCTCAGGGTGCGTGCGTTGTACGTTGCCAGGTCGAGTCGTCTAAGGTGGCAACCGAACCTCCACCGGAGATTCTTAGCACCCCCTGCCCCGCCGTTACCATGGTCGCTACCGTAGCCAGGAATAGCGGGGCCGCCGGGGACTGGGGGCCGTCTCTTTGTTACATTCATAGGGGGGTATTTGCCATAGTTGCCACGCTTGGCGAGCGTGTTGGCAACCGCAGTTTTTTTATTGTAATTTTGGCTATTATCAGGAAGATGCTGCTGCCCATCTCCTGCCTGTTTCCCTTTGTCGCCTTTTACGACACCCACGGGAGGATATGGGGTAGTGGTATTCTTGACCGCCACTACACGGCTTTTTTTTGTTATCTTTGTAATTTGTGCCCGAGCCGCGTCGTAATCTGTATTTAGTAGTGATGTCATCGCCCAAGCTACTAATCTGTTGCCTGCGGACTGAGTTACGCTGGGCCACAAGCGCCCATGCTTTGTTAGGTCGACCGGATAGGGTCCATAACCTGATGAAGGGGTTCGAGCAGATGGATGCTCGAAGGGCCGCAGTGGAGGAGGCTTACGCTGAGTTCGAGGATTCGAATGTGGAGAAGGGAGTCCTGGACTCCTGCTTCGCGGACTATGAGCAGTTCTTTTCGCTCACGGACGAGTTGATCGAGGCTGAAGGCAGGTATGCCGAGGAGGCGCATGAAGCTTCTAGATTCTAACTTAAAGCTACATGTCCGATACATGTGAGAGCCTAACTATGATTATCCTAATTCTTATTCTAGATCTTTAAGCTAAAGAGTAGTTATCAGTATTCACACGAAAGACCACCCGTCTTCTAGACGCAATTCAGCAATCTACGCCCACGCTTACGCTTGAATTGTGATGGTCTCCGGTGCAGTTCCGGGAATAACGGGATGCATAACTACGTTCAATTTATTGATTTGTTTTGGTCTTGGTCACAATAAACAAAGAGGCAATACCTAATTAAAAATGGCACTGCTTATTTCTTATATTATTTTTATCCTTACGTAATTTTTTTATGGTCGTCCGACACCTCCCACGTCTACACATTTAACCCAATCATAGTTTTTCTACGCTTAAAATATTTTTGGGGTTATTTTAGCACGTTTATTTAATGCTAAAGTTATAATGATGTATTCTATAAGATTTTGTGCAAAAAGTAACGTTTCGGTAATTCGTATAAACGTTATAAGAAAAACCATATAAATGTTTGTCGGTACTTATCTTGAAGCAGAGCTAGCTTACTAGAAACAACTGCATGTAGAATTTTGTGGTGTCCTACTCGCTCCTACCACCAGGTGGGATTGTACTCAAGCATTATAATAAGGGCAAAACACGCTGTAGAACAATTCTGCAGCATATTCTGGCTGTAGCTGTGGTTTGGCTCGACACATAATTTCAAAGTAAAATAGCAGCATAATGGTGATGTGTTTATTATGATCTGTGTATAAAAGGTAAAACCCTTTTTACTAGTAACGATGCGTTATGTTTTAGCCCTCAATATTTTCGTTCAATATTTATATATTAGATTCATGAAGACGTTTTTAGGTATCGTGATTTGGTATGGATATTTATGTAATACATGAATTACGCAGCAACATTTTATACATGTGGCACGGGCGTCCGTCGAGTAACCCCAAGCTTCACTTAATATTTTATCTTCCGTTAATTCAGTACGAACAATAATAAAAAAAACACAAGCTTTTATTTGCATTCATTTCGAATACTGTCGCCAATGGCGGTAACAGATTATAAAATTATTAAATTTTAAGCAATTTGTTTTAAAACATGTTTTTAAATTAACAGTTACATACGTACACAAACAACGACTGTGGTTAAGTAGCATTATTAAAAACATTAGTTCTGCAATAATTACTTAACCATACCAATTTAGCGTCTGTTGAAACCGCAATTGTATACACTCTCGGAAGCTTTGTATGAGGATCCTAGAGAATTCTCTAAAATAGCAGTGAAGCTAAGTGCCTACCTAAATATATAATATATTTGCATTAAACACATTATTTAATAAGCTTGTTGAAAGTTATTGTTTGTTTTATAGCAGCGGCGATTTTGTAATATTAATACGGACTTCGTATGTTCTAGAAATATTTATGGATAAGAAGAGAAATATACGAGTATATTGACGTGGTTCGTGAAAAATTAGCATATAAAATTGCAACTAACAATTGCATTGGTATCGGTGAGGATCTAACGCGGGTTCCTCACACAGGCATACCATTTTACTCCTCAGGGATGACAACGCTTCAACAACCTTCTTTGTTTGTAGTTAGTTGCAATTTTTTTTATAGAATAAGTGTGACAAGCGGGCACACAGCCCACCTGATTGTAATTGGATGCTGTGGCCTATAGACATCTTCATCTATCCTCGATTAATAATCAAAATGCAGATATGTTATCAGGGTTGTATATAATAAAAGGAATCTCTAAAGGATCGATAAAACTACTATTTAAAATCAATGTGGCACAGACAATATTTCTCATACTGTTTGACGTGTGCATACTGAAAATGAAACTGTACGGTAATTGTATACACGTTTCATTACTTGCATCGCGAGTTAAATGCGGCGTGAAATTTGTTCCCTGTGCTGCATTGCGCTTCTCAATGGCGAGTTTTTGTTTGTGCTTAAAATGAGGTCAGAAATTTGATTACTACTACTATTACTATTTTTTATGGGCCACAGCATCCACCTAACATCAGGTGGGTTATGTGTTCGTTTGTCAGCCTTGTTCTATATAAAAATGTAGCCTGCAGAACATCTGCAGCATAAGGCTCAGAAGGTTGTTGTTGTCTTTTATCGTAGACAACTTTGATAGAGTTCTATAAGCCATTCGGAGCTATCATTGGTCTGTATATATTTACTGTAGATACAGCAATAAATTTTTCTGAATCAGTTTCTTGCATTCGCAGCATTTGTGTAGCATATGTGTGTAACAATGTAATCACTAATATAACAATAACAAATTTAGCAATTGCTTTCCACCCACTTTTTTAAAAGAGTATTACTAACTAAATTCATTTCTATTGAAGGCTTTATTAAAACCCTACTCTCGGGAATGTACCTTCAATGCCGGCCAATGAATGTCACTGGTAAGTGGGCGTGCAACGTTAGCTGACATTTAGAGCACTTAGTTTCAGGCATAGTCACTGTCTATTGCTTCTCTAGCATTATGTGCTTACTATTTTTGTCTTGATACATATTTTTATATACATTTTATAATAATAAAATAAAATAAGTCTCGTAATACTAGAGATAAGTTACTAAAATAATGAATTTTTAGATCTAAGCTTAATTGGCTTACAATCCGGCAGAGGCGTATTTCCAGAATATTACTTGTTCTTTTTTCCATATTAAATGACCCATTTTCGCATTCTTATCTTAAGAGCAAATTTCACTATCTCTCCTCATCTCATGATAGGGTTCTACGTTCGTCTTCTAACAACAAAATATGTATTCCAGTTTACTTCACCGAGTTCTATGGTAACTCCTTTACAGTTCAGGCTGCACGCCTTTGGAACTCCTTGCCTGACGACATCAGAAAAGCTCCCAATAAGTTTGCTTTTAAAAAGTTGGTGCGTAATCATCTGTTAAAGACAACGCTTCTTAGATGAATCATCCATGTCATTTATATTTTAGATGTATATATTTATAGTTATTTATATGTATTTTTATACGTGGTAGAGCCATGCTGCAGCTATGTTAGTAGTGTAGTTGTATACGTGGTAGAGCCATGCTGCAGCTATGTTAGTAGTGTAGTTGTATACGTGGTAGAGCCATGCTGCAGCTATGTTAGTAGTGTAGTTGTAGCACGAATGGGTCGGCTCGACCGGGGAAGGACCACGCTCTCACAGAATACCAGCGTAAAATAGCAGCTTAATGCTGCTGTGTTTCGTATGGTGAGTGTAGAGAACCGGAGACCCTTTTTACTGGAAAAGAGGCATTTCATCTTAGTCCTCAAGGCTGACAATGCATCTGCATTTTGATAAATGTAGATGTCTATGGGCCACAGCAACCACTTACCATCAGGTGGACTGTGTGCTCGTTTGTCACCCTATTTCTATAAAAAAAAAAAAAAAAAAATTATTTGTATATGTATGTTGGTATGAATATATGTATGCTTATGTATGTACGTATATATTTGTATACATGTATAAATAGGATATATTTTTATAGTTTATTTATTGTATATAATAGTAAAATGTATATATAATGTAATTAATTATACATTTCTATTTTCTTTTTATTCTATATTGCTACACCTACTTCAAATTCTCACCACTCCATGGGTTGACTGGTAGAGAATGCCACAAGACATTAAGTCCGCCCTTTGTATTCTTTTAGGTTAAGGAATGCAATAAAGATAAATAAATAAATAAAAAAAAATAATCCCATTTCTTTCGGTTTTTTTTTTCAAATTCAGTCTGGATATATTTTAAAAGGGTAATAATTATAAAGGGAATTTGGCCGTGGAAGGAAAAGCAGAAATCTTCCACCGGGTAATATTTTTAGTCCACATTACGGTAAACACTCCGTATGGTGATAGAGCGGTGCTCGTTCTATATAAACCGTAGTGTTTCGGAAACTTCGATTTAGGATTCTAGCCTTTTAGTGAAACTAGGTGGCGCGACAATAGCTCAGACACAAAAATATTTTTTATCGTTTTATTTATGTTTAACTGTAGAGAAAATTATTGTGAAAGCTTTCATATCTGAGAAATTTAAAAGAGTTCAAGGACGTGATATAAAACCAACCAATATGCATTGAATATGGACTCTGACCTGCTCTATAAACTTTTCTGAAAAAAAAAAACTGGTAAAATCTGCTCAGCCAAGGGACTCACAAAATACGCGTTTATTGTAAACTACTCTTCTTCTCCTTTTTTTTATTTACTTCCAGTCCATAACACTTCTCTTCGTGAACTTCTCACATGTAAAAAGGCTTTCGTAATTACCATGTTTGGCAGGGGGATTGTCAATCGCAGCATCAGACGTCTTGCAAGTTTCATACTCAGCGTCAGGATGGGTGTTTTAAATCTGGTATATATGAGTTAATATAGTACCATCTGTCTGAGATATAAGGTCATGTCATAAATGGCTGATGGAATCTCTTACGCCATCAGAACAAGTTAAAGCAAAAATAAGTTATTTATAATCCATTCTGTCCTCTAAGGGCCAATTTTTCAATCGTCTGATAAAAGGTATCAATTAAATAAATAATTACCTGAATGGACATAATATAAAACAACTGACCTACTTTAATTTTACGGCTTAAGCTTTTAATTTATATTTTGTCCTATGCATAAATTTTATCTGAAAACTGAAAATTCGGCCCTAAATAAAAGTAAAAGCCTGTAAATGTCCACAGCTTGACAAAGAGCTCTCCTGCTGTAGGAAAGATTTGTCCTTATTTATTACGCGTGGGAAGTGGATCACATCGTCGTACCAGACGATGTGATCCACTTCCGAAGTAGGATTCGAAGTAAGTAAGTAAAGTAAGTAACGGATTTATCGTGTTTAACTTTTTTAAATTCCGTGCGATTAAGTTTCGTGCATTTTACAGCACCCATCGTCACGAAGAGAAATGAGGTAATTAATGTCTTGATGTCATAGTTAACGAAGGTCCGATCTAAGCATCGGACATACGTTGATTGGACAAAAAAAATTGGAAGTCGAAAGTTGCCGTCATATAGATAACTGAGACATCAGAACCTCAAACACTTAAATCCCCCTCCGTGATCATTGGTGCTGTGAAATGCTCAGTGTAAAAAATTTAAAAAATTAAAATTAAACGCATTTTAAAACTAACGTTACGGATTTTATCGGGTTTAATTGGTAATTAAAATAAGTAAACATAAGTTCAATAAAAAACTATTTATTAAAATAAGTGAGATGGTTTTATACCGCTATCTCTTACCATAACCACGAGATGAAATGGGATGACAGATTTTCTTACGCCACTACCTTATTGTATATTTATAGCAATTCTAGCATCTTAAAAATGAACAGCTTTGTAAGTGTTTCAAAAAAAAATCAATATCAATACTAATTCACGAAATTTCCATTTCACGTGAGTAAACGAAGTCACATGTGACACCTTTCATAACACGATTACACGCTCTGTTAGACATAGTGAACCTCTATAATACTTCGACCAGTTATCCGCATACAGGCCATTGGATATTCCAGATATATAGCGCTCAGTAATCTTTACTCCAAGACAGCCGACTTGAAAATATATGTAAAGGTTTATATCAGACGTTTAGAAACTTCTATTGTTACGGTCATGGGAAATATTGGTAATGCTAGCTGCTATGGGAGACGTCTTAAGTTTCAGATGAAGACAATTTATGGATTGATGGGTTTGGTTACTAAGTGTCATAAAATAATAGAGAGTAAGAACCGATAAAACAATAAAATTAAATTTAACACTTTTAAGAATTTTGTAAGCTTCTCAACCGATATGCTTTTGTAGGAAATGTCACAGCCTATTACCTCACAAAATTCGTTTATATTGCGTATTGTTCAATTCTTCAATTTCCTTTTACCTACAATACCGCTTTGAGTTTATTTCCGTCTCCATACAATTAACATCCGCATATATACTCCATCGATGGTAAAAGATATAATTTAAATTAAAGCTTTTAAAAAGTTACTTCGCAAATATCCGCTCTATAAAATAAAATGATGTGTCTTACCTAGTATGAAGAGCACCTCCCGCCCTCCCTCAATTGCGTGCACTATCCCCGTCACCACCAATCCCTGTACCACCCCTCCCAACACCACTACACTAGGAAAGACACACCACTGACGACAATACGATACGTGTTTCGCCTCTACACGAGGCATCCTCAGGTGATGTAGACTCTGCGGTGGCTGACCGTTAGAGCGGATGTTTGCGAAGTTACTTTTTAAAAGCTTTAATATAATGGATTTCCGCAAAGTAACGCCTGATTTTATTAATTATATAATTTAAATTGATGAAGTAATATTACTCATGTGGTAATAGACACAAAAACATAATGTAACCGGTGCAAAGACGCTGCTCAGCTATATATTTTCCTATATCCACTATGTTACGACACGAGTAATAATATATAAATAAAATACAATGTAACGAACATTTCCAAACTTTGACTTGGAACCTGAAAAATACGTAATTCGTATTTTTATTTTGAAATCCATATCAAAGAATCACTACTTCAACCGAAACCAAGATGGTACCGTAACAAATAGAAAAATAAAACCCTAATAAAAAACTGGAACACAATTTAAAACCGGCTTTCAATCCCAAATGGTAACCTGTGTTATATGCAACCCTTTTTTTGCGATTCTGTCGAAATTTAAAAACAAATATTTCCTTTATAGTATAAGCATTGATGCACAGAAAATAATGAAAATAAACTTTATGTATGCTTAACGAGTTTGCTAGTGTCGCCTAATTTTCTATTTAACTCACGGCAAACTGTATCTTATCGGATTCGGATAAAAATGATTTATAATGTCAGTTATTGACACGTGCGTTCTGGTTCAAATGTAAAACGTCGTAGAACGTAACGTAGAAATCTTAAAATAAAATTAAATAAAAAAATAAAGAAAACTGAAAGGGTATATATAATATATTATTCAAAATTCATAATAGAAACTTTAGCGAATTTGAATTATGAAGTGTTAAAGAAAACCTCACACGATACATGAGATTGGATAAAATTTAACTTTGCTCTGTAACGTACTTATGCCGATAGATTAAGTTACTTCATTAATTTTGCCAATTTTGTAGCTAAAATTATTTAATTATATGAGCGAGGTGTAATGTTATGTCGCACGGCTCAGACGCGTGATATAAGCGGGTAATACCGCAGGGCATAGGTAGTTTTAAATAAAAACATTCCATCAATGTTTCCTATTTTTCCATATATTTCTATCTAGAATTTATTAACCAATAGAAGCGTTCACTGCTGCTTTCTCTCGGTTCTCATCGGGCGGCTAGCGTTTATGCGTCGTTCGCGCGCCGAGCCTAGTGTTAAATTGTTTTAATTTTTCATTATCTTCTAAACCATGTCCAAATAACATGCTATAAAGAACAATGTACATTTACATAATACATAATCACCCACGTCTGTCACCCAGAGGGGATAGGCAGAGACTATGGACTTCCATTTGGCAAGATCTTGACACTTTAAACAGTGGTAGAGCCACGCGGCAGCTTTTGCTGTCGCACGGATGGGCCGGCTCAAACCGGGGTGGTACCACGAACTCACAGAAAACCAGCGTGAAGTAGGGGTTTACCTCTGCGTTTCGCTTGGTGAGTGCAGGTGGCCGGAGGTCCATTTTACTGGAAATGAGGCATTTCATCTTAGACCTCACGGGTAACAACGCATCTACATTTTGATTTGTAATGGAAGATAGATGTAGATGTCTATGGGCCGCAGCAACCACTTACCATCAGGTGGACTGTGTGCTCGTTTGTCACACTTATATTATATAAAAAAACTCCTCTCTCGCCTTCTCCACATCCATATACCTACGCATACGCGCTCGTCGGTTAAAGAAACTCTTAATTTCGCCCATTTTCAATATATTGCCGATTTGGTCGATAAACTTTCGCCTAAGGCGTACCTTCCTTTTAAAATAAACAGGCAGCCATGACATTTTTTCTTAAATCTATGATAAGGAACCTTACGAATAATACGAATTCTAATGTTTCATTTCCTATATAAAAATGCTAAAAATGTACCACAAATTTGGGTGTCGTTTTATGAATTTCATACTATTTTTTGACGAAACCTTATAATTAAGAAAATTGTTATTCACATCGTTAAATTTTGTAAATTTCTTTCATTCTATCATCAAATCAAAATTTAAAAACTGATTCCAGGTCTCCCCATAGATTGCCTTATAAGGTGGAATTTCCATAGTAGCTACGTTTGGTAGGCGGGTTGGCAACTGCAGTTTTATTTTGAATTGTCAGGAAGATATCGCAGAAATTGAGTCATATCTAATATTACGAAAAACAAAAATACAAAACAGACATACGAACATCGAAACAGATACATTATTTATTAAACAGCCAAATAAAACCCATTTATTTAAAGGATAATGCTATTATCTTGTTTACTACATTTATTCGTTACATAAATATTCTATCTACGCATTCTTAGATAAACAACCTGAGCCAATTTCCCGGCTTACGAGAAACCTGTTGTCTGTGGAAAATGATTAACATAAATACAGCTGTATTCAAAGATTCTGATTCAACTAGAAATAAATTTACTCATAATGATTGTTCCTATAAACGAAGACAAATTTTAATTTTACCTTGAGAACAAATCTTGCAAACAAATCCATATATTCTTCCCCAAGAACTACATTATCACAGAATAGGAGCAACAAGAAACATGCAGCAAGCATTTTATCATCAGTAGCAGTAATATTTAGCGTTATAGGTATAGGTACTAAATTAAGATACGGAAAAATCAGTCTATACTGATGAAATTAATCACATACGTGTGCACGTAATAAGCTCCGCAATCGAAGCAAATATTCGAATTGATTTAAGGTTAAGCTGAATTGGTAAGTTCACGTTGCTCCGTTGACTTGTTTTAATGAACGTGTGTCGTGTATCCTGTGCCCATTAAAATTAATTCCATCCGTAAAAAAAAGAAATTCACATCAACTGAATAGGTATTTATTCTTTTTTTCCTTTGTTTTTTCTAATAGTGCTATGAGTTTCGAATATCTGATTACTACAATATAGGTCCTCGGTTCGAATACTTTTGCAATGCTTTTACTAAGTTGTAATTCTCTTTACTGCACTTAAATTCATTGCTGTTTTTTGGTCTTAAGTGCATAGAGCGCCAGTGTAATAACAAGTTCTTCTTCGGCTTTTATACTGCCAATGTCAAGTCAATTAATTACAAGTTATGAGGCATTTCATCTTAGATCTCACAACTGATAACGCATCTGTAGTTTTTGTTCTTTACAGACGACTGCAAGTGTCCATGGGTTGCAGTAAGCACTTACCACTACTGAAAGTAGGACTCCCCAAGGAATGCCACAAAGCACAGTCTTGAGTCACTTCCACGGCCAAACTCCTGTCAAGCGTGAAATTAATGGCAAATATTTCCCCTGTGAGACAATCTATGGGTGAAGCTTCGGTTTAGTGGACTTTTGAAAGGCTGTAATGAAAATAAGACCCTAGCTACCAGCCCCTGTTCTACTACTATTTATGAGATTCCTAATTAGAAAATAAAAAATATATGAAGCTTTTAAGTATTTAACTTTAGATGACACATTATAGATCATCTACTTGACCTGATCGCTAACATAAATGACATAATCTTCTAGTTCATTTTGCAAAGGAAAGAAGAGGCTTAAGAGCTTCATGAATCTCAATGCATGATATTTAAGATAATTAATAGAATCAGGCGTTACTTTGCGGAAGTCCACTATATTAAAACTGACAAAAAATTGACAAAAAATTAAAGTTGACATCAAAAATTAAAATTGGATATACTCAAAGTAATTTTTTGTCAACTTTAGCATGATATTTAGTCAAAGCTGCCTATATACAGCTTAAAATTGACACTGTTGATTTTTTTTATATATGCCTTCTTTAATATTTATTTTTAAATTTCCTTAATGTTTTCTTGTTCAGTAATAATAGTAATACAAATCGAAACTGTTTTGCTTCAAAATTATAAATATATTTTTTTTTATATTCTACTAAGCCAGCGCTTATCCACAAACGCACCTAAAGCTAAGTGGTGATGTAGCCTAAGATGGTGAAGCACACTAACTTAACAAAAACCTATTCACTCTTGCCTTAAAGACACCCACACTGTAATCGGACGAAAAGACAGATGCTGGCAACTTATACCACTCCTTTGCTGTACGCATGATGAACGACGTAACGAACCGTTTCGTTCGAATGCGAGGTTAGTAAACAACAAAAGGGTAGAGGCTGGCCGAACGTCTGGTTGTCTATGGTTGAAGAGAGGGGGAGGAATTAAATTATGCAATTCCAGCACACGCTTTTCGAAATGCATAATCTTGTATTGCACAGACAAAACACTCGGTTTCTCCAAAGAGTTTACCGAAACGTAGCCATTGAAGGAAAACAATTTTATTAACAAAACGCTCGTGTAGAATTTGGTAGAACCTCCCGTAGAACTCCTTCTCATTTCATATGGTCTTCGGGTAAAATGATCTGAACGGCCGGGTCGGGTTCGTTGGCTAAGTTCTTTATCACGTATGTGACATGAGTCATCCGATCCCATCTGAAAGTAATTATGGGAGCTGCACACTTCGCGATTATGCTTGGTGAGGGCACTTAGAGAGTAACACCCACCATGCTTCCACGGCAAGCACCAACTCATTACCGACGATCTCGGACTTAGCTCATTTAACCCAATGGACTCGAATCGCATGATTATTCCCCTCGGCGAAGGTATTGGATTTAAATATCTTGTGCGTTTTTAAAAACTGCTTACGGTATCGATTTTATCATGACAAGAATCGTTTCCGCCGAAGTGTAGCTGCTCTTTGAAAAATGCAGATCTGTGCGGTTAACGTGTGCATAAAGCAGTCAAATACTTAAAATTTACAAAACGATGGAGTTAAACGAGAATGTCACGTTAATTTCAAAGTGAGATCACAATATTTTTTTTGATTGCTGTGTATAATAATGTGATCGCTAGTATTTCCTCTATTAATTGTGTGACGGCTCATTATTATTATTATTAATAAATAATAATTATATTTAATATAAAGACATTTAAAAATATCATAGCAGTTATATTTTAAACAACTAAAATGCATTAATAAGCATAAAGTTCTAATATATTCATTTCGAATATTGAATATTATAGTATAGTAAGCCATACACCATACAACCGTAAATTATTGTCTTTAAAAATCTTTATATTTAATAAAAACTCTGCTTAAAATATTTAAAATGTATTAAATAATGCAAGTACAAGTCGTTCATTCGCCTCGCCCCCGGAGCTCGGTGGTACCAGCGAAACTGAACATAGAGACTGTCAACTTTCGACATTTTCTGAGTATTTCAAGTAAATGTTTCGGCGCTATTTCGAGAGGGCCGTGACATATCCCAACCCGCTAGTGGTAAACGCAGCCACATACGCTCCGACTCCAAATGTTACGGAAAGCCTTTGGAGGTCCCGTAACATTCTAATTCCCCCGTTCCGCTAGATGCCGAAGACAGAGATGTCGTCGGCCATTCACAGATAACTCATCAACTATGATTCAACTTTCGAAGACCATGTGAGCAAATTGCTCGAAGAGGGTAGGGTCAAGAGTACTCGGATACCTAGACGTGCATGTATGAAGAAGATAATGAATCTGAAAGAAGCGAAAGAGATATGTAAGGATCGTGACACTTGGCGATCTGTTCTCTCTGGCTACCCCGTCATGGATTGTGCGTGAAGATAAGTAAGTAAGTAAGTAAGTAAGCTTAGGGTTCTTAATCAGAATATGAAACTAGTATACAACTTTCAGTATTTTGTAACACTACCAATCTGATTTTATCATTAAAGTTGTATATGAGCTATTTTTTGTATGCTGTCTCCTGATTGTACAGCTCTCTATGTTATTATAGTATCACTAAAATCTTATTTCTGAATAAAAGTGTATACAAACTCTCTTTCAAAAACTTATTCTTATGGTATCCTTGTACACTTTTGTAAATACAGAAGTTTTATGACTTCTAAGAGAGTGATATAAAACTAAAAAAATAAATAACAGCCATAGTACAACTTAAATCTGTATAAGTGACAGAATATCGCCATTTTGCATGCGTTGCGTGTTTATATTGTGCTTGTGAAAAACAAAATTAATTTGTTGTCAATATGTGGAAAAAAATTGGTGCAGTTAAACGATCATGTTAAATCTAAATAAAATTTACCCAAAAGTGTTCTCAACACAAAGCTTTTCATCATTTATGCGAATCTCTAAAGAGTTTTATATGTTATGTTGAAAACACTGCTATCAGCGTAAGTAATAAAAATATCCGATTATAGAACTGATTAAAAACCATTGGCTGCATGACATAATCCATAACATATATAGTACAGCTTCTAAGACTATAAAACCGTCGAAATGCCGTTTAGGCTGTTTAGCAAATTGTCACTATTTTAAGACCCATAAAAACAATATTTAAAATGTAATTTTGGGAATATTAGACATTAGTCTAAGCCTATACCATTAATTTCAGTTTGACTAATGATCACTGTGCCCCAATGTACCTTCATATCCATTCATTTAATTTTTTTATTCTAATCTATACAACCGATATTAAGTTACCGTATTTAGTAAAGTCACTGGTTGTAGTCGATTCCGCAAGGAAGTTCTAAGCGGAAGAAATTTTCTAGTTAATCGCACAGTGGTGGACCACTAACTTATGACGTGGTGGAGCCATGCTGCAGCTATATTACTGGTATAGTTGTAGCACGAATGGGTCGATTCCACCGGGAAATGACCACGCTCTCACAGAATACAAGCGTAAAATAGCAGCTTACCGCTGCTGTGTTTCCAATGGTGAATGTAGAGAACCGGAGACCATTTTTACTGGAACCAAGGCATGGAATGCCTTGGTTCATCTTCCATCCCGGCTAAAAGCACTCCCCAAGTATACAATTTCATTTACCTGTTCTAGACATTCCTGATTTACCCATATTTCACACTTCGTTCTCTCTTCGTCCCTTTCAAATACCAGAACCTTAGTTTTATTAGCATTCAAACGGAGACCTTTAATTTCACATTCCTCTTTCATACACGTGACTAATGCCTGCAGTTCTGCCTCTGATGGTGCAATAAGCACTGCATCATCAGCATACAGCAGACAATTTACTTTTATGTCACCCAATTTCACACCCAAACTGCTATCTTTCAGCTTTTGTAAACAGCTGTCGAGATATAGTATGAACAGCCAGGAAGACATGACACTTAAAAAGAAGTATAACTTCGCCTCCAGGTCCTTCAAAAGAGTTATTGCCAAGGCAAAGTCAGAGCACATAGGCAGAATTGGCGAGAAACTAGTTCGCCTTCCTTCGGGAACCCGTGCATTCTGGTCTCTCGCCAAGGCTGTCCAAGGGAATTTCTGTAAGCCATCACTACCATCTCTGCACAGGGAGGACGACTCACTGGCCCACGACGCAAAAGAGAAGGCCGACCTTTTAGGCTCCCTTTTTGCGTCCAACTCGACTGTTGATGACGGGGGGAACACACCGCCGACCATCCCGCGGTGTGAGTGCTCTATGCCGGATGTGCTATTCTCACAGCGCTCGGTTCGCAGAGCACTCCTCTCCCTTGACATCCACAAGTCGAGTGGGCCTGACGGAATCCCCCCAATTGTGCTGAGGACGTGTGCTCCGGAGTTGGCACCGGTTCTAACGCGTCTTTTCCGGTACTCCTACTCCCATGGCGTTGTCCCGAACTCATGGAAGACAGCTTTTGTCCACCCGATCCCTAAAAAAGGCGACCGCTCAGACCCGTCCAACTATAGGCCTATCGCGATCACCTCCTTGTTCTCCAAAATAATGGAATCCATTATTAACTGCCAGCTCATCCGGTACCTTGAGGATCACCAGCTGATCAGTGACCGCCAATACGGTTTTCGTCGGGGTCGATCAGCTGGTGATCTTCTAGTCTACCTGACCCATAGATGGGCGGAGGCAGTAGAGTCCAAGGGGGAGGCGTTGGCCGTTAGTCTGGACATTGCGAAGGCCTTCGATCGGGTTTGGCACAAAGCGCTTCTTTCGAAGCTCCCTTCCTATGGGCTTCCCGAGAAATTGTGCAATTGGATCACCAGCTTCCTTGCAGATCGGAGCATCAAGGTCGTTGTAGACGGTGCATGTTCTGACTACAAGCCTATTAACGCTGGTGTTCCACAAGGCTGTGTGCTATCACCAACGCTGTTTCTTCTGCATATCAATGATATGTTGCTAACTGGTAACATTCATTGCTATGCGGATGACAGCACTGGTGATGCTCTATACACCGGCCGGGCCAATATTTCTCGGGAAAACGTCGCCGAGTACCGGAACAAACTTGTGTCTGAAGTCGAGTCTTTGCTGGACAAAGTCTCGGATTGGGGGCGACTAAATCTAGTCCAGTTTAATCCTCAGAAGACACAAGTTTGCGCGTTTACCGCTAAAAAGAACCCCTTTGTCGTATCTCCTCAGTTTCAAGGCACTCCCCTTCTTGCCTCAGCCAGTATCGGTATCCTCGGAGTCGACATATCGAGTGACGTGCAGTTTCGTGGTCACTTGGAAGAGAAGGCCAAATTGGCCTCTAAAAAGCTTGGCGTGCTCAGCAGAGCGGGACAGTATTTCATGCCGGCACACCGCCTGCAACTTTACAAGGCGCAGGTTCGGCCTCACATGGAATACTGTTCCCATCTCTGGGCAGGGGCTCCCCAGTGCCAGCTCCTTCCACTTGACCGCATCCAGCGCAGAGCGGCTCGAATCGTCGACGACCGAGCCCTTTCCGATCGGCTCGATTCATTGGCACTGCGAAGAGATGTTGCATCTCTTTGCATTTTCTTTCGCATCTACCATGGGGAGTGCTCTGAGGAATTGTTCGGATTAATCCCAGCCGCCAAATTTCATGAACGCACATCGCGGCAGAACTCCCGATACCATCCACACCATCTGGATGATTGGCGGTCCACCACTGTGCGATTTAGAAGATGTTTTCTTCCTCGCACGACTTCCTTGTGGAATCGATTACCATCAGCGATTTTCCCGGACCGATATGACTTAGGGACCTTCAAGAAAAGAGCCTACTCCTTTTTAAAAGGCCGGCAACGCATCTGCAATTCCCCTGGTGTTGCGGTTGTTCATGGGCGGCGGTAGTCACTTACCATCAGGTGAGCCGCATGCTCGTTTGCCCCCTCTCCTATAAAAAAAAAAAAAAAAACACAACCCTGTTTTACGCCCGTTTGGACGCTAAACATGGGTGACAGGTCATGCCCTACCCGCACACAGGCTTTACAGTCACAGTAAAGAGACTGCACAGCCCTTAGCAATCGGCCATCCACACCATACCCCGGCAACAGTTCCCACATTTTCTTCCTTACAACCTTATCAAATGCTTTCTCAAAATCCACAAAAGCACAGAAAATCTTCTGGTTAACAGCCAGAAGCTTTTCCGTGATCATACGGAGAGAAAACATTTGATCCGTGCATCCTCTTCCAGGTCTAAATCCGCATTGTGCCTCCCATAGAAATCTTTCCGATTTCTCTTGCATCCTACGTGTCAAAACCTTCGAGTAAACTTTACTTGCTAAACTGGTCAAGCTGATCGCCCGATAGCACCCGCAGTCAAAATGTGAACCTTTACCTTTATATAAAGGCACAATGACTGCGGATCGCCAATCATCCGGGACATCCCCCGTCCGCCAACACAAATTGCACAGCAGATGAAAGCTGTCCCAGACGCGAGGCCCACCATACTTGACCATTTCAGCAGTAACTCTGTCTAGTCCCGCAGCCTTACCACATTTCAAACTTCGAATCGCACGTTCAATCTCTTTCATACTGATGACCTCAGTGTCATCGAGGTCCGGGTCTGGCGTGCCAGTCACGGCGTCATCCCCGGATCCCTCACTAAGATCATCACACGCATACATTTCTCTATAAAATTCGCTCCATCGCTGCATGACGTCCGATTTTTCTGAGAGGACGTCATTAGTTCTCGAAAGCACTTTGTTCATTCTTAAGGCCGTCGCACCACTTCGGGTCCTTCCAACCTCTTTCCAGAAGAGTTTGGAGTTCTCCTTAAAGTTGTGCGACAACCTTTCATCCGCTTCCATTCTACACCTTTCACGCACTTCCTCAATCAATGCTTTCGTGTGAACTTTCTGCAGCTTATATCTTTCTTTTATCTTCTCTCTCATATCCTTATCATTACTAGAGGCCAAGTAGTCTAACCATGCTTTCTTCTTCTTCTTTACAGCTTCTTTCACTTCATCATTCCACCATGCACCTCTTCTTTTACTACTGCCTCTTTTTATTGTTCCACACACTTCTTCCGCTGCACTTACCATTCCATCCCTAAGGTTCTGCCATGTTCTTTCTACACATTCGTTTCTGCCATCGATGGTGTCAAGCTTTTCGGCTACCCTCGCATGATATTTGTCCCTAGTATCCGCTTCCTGAAGCTTCCAGCTTCGGATGCGACAGACCGACTGTGGTTCTGTCACTGTCGTCCGGTAGCGCCAACCCGCGAACAGACCCCCAAATCTAGTAATCACTAGATAGTGATCCGTTCCCAGGTCAGCACCCCTGAACACTCGCGTATCCATAACCTGTTTTCGCAGTCGGTCATCCACCAGGAACAAATCGATCATACTTCTCTCATTCTTTCTTTCTCTAGTATACATATGGATTTTCTTGTGATTAAACATAGTGTTTGTCACAAAAAGACCCTTTTCCTTGCATACCGCCAGTATTAGCTTACCAGCATCATTAACCCTTTTATCGCCAAACTTTCCAAGTACCGACTCGTACCCTGGTCGAGCGGTAGCAACCCATCCATTCAAATCACCACATACAACAATCCTTTCGTTTCCCCTAGCCAAATCTAGAACTTCTCTTACATTCTCCCAAAACTCCTCCAGCTCAGCCCTGGACGACGAAGACACCGGCGCATAAACAGCCAAAAGGAATAACTTCGTCAGTCCCAATTTAAAGCGAACCCAGAGAAGTCTTGAGTTCACAAACTTATATTCAGTCATAACATCGACCAACCGAGAAGACAGCAGCACCCCCACTCCCTGGCAGGCGTTCTCGCTCTCCGGGACTCCGGACCATAGAGCAAACGCCCCGCCAGGGAGCTCTTCAGTACCACTGCCCTTCCGTTTGGTCTCCGACATACACACGACATCTAATTCTCTTTCTTTCATTATTTCGATCAACTCATTCGTCTTATCTCTCATGCTTCCTCTAACATTCCACGTGCCAACTCTGCACTCCGTCCTCCACCTTCCGCCGTGTCGGGCTGTGCGTGACGGGTGGCGGTCCCCATCGCCGCTTTGCGCGCTGCAAGCTTACTTAGATCCCATAATGCAGACATTATACAACTTGAGCTGTATAATAACTCATAAACCACTCTTATAAGGATACAACCTCTTTTCAACGCACTTATACGCTTTTAAAAGAACTCTAAGTGCTATTTGGGCTGGTATATTGATGTCCATAACGCTTGTGTGCTGCTTGGGTTGTTACGCTAAGACAGTGCAGTTTACGATCGAGGGCTTCATCACCACTTACCACCAGGTTTAATTGTAGTCAAGCACTGGCTATACAAATAAATAAAATTGAAGTGTCTGTTTGTAATTTCAGAATAACATATTTTACTAAGTGCATCTGAAAGTATAAATGGTATTTATAATAAAAAAGATTATAAATTTTTTGTCTATCTATCTGTCGTTTTGTCGATCAGTCTGTATGTTTGTTCCGGCTAATCTCCGAAATGGTTGGGCCGAGATATTGACGGGACTTTCGCTGACAGATAGCTGATATTATACGAAGTAACTTAAGCTTAGGCTACTTTTATTTTAGAAATACAATAAGGGTTCCGCGCAAATAAAATCAGTAAAGTTGCAGGGAACAGCTAGTAATAAATTAAAAAAATAATATTAATAATACACATGTCCATTTTTGTTTTCGGCTGAGTTTGAATGGAGCCCATTGTTTGTTTATGTGTATTGATATTTTACGTATATCATCGGTCCCTTATCAGCTTCCCCATATCACCCCTTATTCTATAAAAAAAATTACATAAAGCATAAAAACTAAAAATTTTAAATGTATACTAACTTCACTTTTTATTTGAACTTAATAAAATGGGTCAATTCGGCCTCTAACGAAAATGTTAGAAACGTTCGAGAACAATAGGTTTGAAATTAAATTCTTTCTTTAATTAAGCCTTGCTTGGATTTTTATTATTTGTTACACTTTTAAGCATTTCCAATTGAGTTAATTTTGTTTCGAAAAATAATTACAAATCATAGTATAGTATAATAGAAACTTTTTTATTCAACAAAGATTGTAAATACTTATTAAAATTCACTCTTATGTTTCATTTATCACTGATTCGGAAAATACCTCTATCCTGGAAGAATCCCACGAAGAAACCCAGCGAGACTTTTTTAATGACTGTTTACAAACATTAAAGTTACACAACACAAAAGAAATTTAAAATACGGATCACTTCATTCCCAGGGATTATTATCAACCATAAAATCCATAATATTATAATAAACTTTTTATTTAATATGTCTTTCATAAAGTTTTTTAACATGGTGTAATAGTATTATATTCACATTTTAAATAACCTATAAACACATTATAGTAAGTAGACTGTGATTATACTATATAACCACAGTCTATTGTATTGTGGTTTTACTATAATAGAACCACAGTAAGTCAATTGTGGTACAATAGTGTTTGCCATTAGCTTATTTTTCGTTAAAAATCTTATACCTAACAACCTTACCCAAACTAGTGTATTCTCCTGTAACGCGGCGGTTTCACAAAGGACCAAAACACAACGTATTCGTAGCTTTCTTCATTTAAAGTTGGCTGTAGGCGCCGATGGGCTGCAGTAGCCACTTAACATCAGGTAATTATATTTAAAAACAAAAAGTTTCTACAATGCACTAAGAAGACATACACTGGCCGATAAAAATAACTGCCAGTTTATCTCCTTATCAAATTTCTAAATTAAAAATTAAAATTAAAACCTAACAATTCAAAACTAGATCGAGTAAACACAACATTGCACGATTTCATCTAAAATTTAATCTGATAAAAAGAATTGTTCCGCAACTAGGTTGTTTGCTTGAGATAAAGTTTATTAATTTAGATTTACTCCGTTAGTATAACGAACTTCGAGTATTGAATATTGTATGAAGATAAATATATAATGATACAATATTTATAATGACATAATTCCGTGTGTAAAGCAATGTTATCTTAATGGTTAGGCATGTCGACTGCAGACTCGGAAAGTCATGGGTCCGAATCCATCATTTGTCTACTGTCGTGAACATCTACAAACACAAGCGTTTCAACCTTATGACTAACGGAAGTATTGGTAATGTTTATAGCGTTATTAGTAGGCTTATTAAAGAACAATTTTATACAGTAGCTACTATAATATGTTTATAATATAAGAATAAATGGGCTAGTGGCCCATCTGATGGCGAGGCCATGAACAACTGTCAAGCCAACTACCATGTTATTTAATCTAGTTTCGTATTATAATTTATAACATTAAGTGTAGTCAATGGATTTATAGAATAAGAGTACTTACTTATCTTCACGCACAGTCCCTGACGGGGTAGCCAGAGAGAACAGATCGCCAAGTGTCACGATCCTTACATACCTCTTTCGCTTCTTTCAGATTCATTATCTTCTTCATACATGCACGTCTAGGTATCCGAGTACTCTTGACCCTACCCTCTTCGAGCAATTTGCTCACATGGTCTTCGAAAGTTAGTCTCGGTCTACCTCGACACCTTTTAATATTAACTTTCGCGCTATATATTTTCTTCACCATTCGGTCTTCACTCATTCGCTCAACGTGCCCAAACCACCGAAGCACGCCCTTATCAATTTTTGTGATAAGGTCATCTTTCAAACCTGCCATATTGCGAATCTCTTCGTTTCGCTTTCGGTCGCCCATGGTAACGCCGCACATTTTACGAAGAGATCGCATCTCCACTGCATTCAACTTGCTTTTATGCTTCTTCTGGCATACCCAGGTTTCGCTGCCATATAACAAAGTTGGTACCAACACTGCGTTATGTATTGCAAGGCGTGCACTCTTCACTACGCCCTGCCTTTTAACTAACGCAGTCAGGGCACCATTGACTTTGTTCCCGGCAGCAACACGCCTGTCCACATCTAAATCACATCTTCCATCCCGGCTAAAAGCACTCCCCAAGTATACAATTTCATTTACTTGTTCTAGACATTCCTGATTTACCCATATTTCACATTTGGTTCTCTCTTCGTCCCTTTCAAATACCAGAACCTTAGTTTTATTAGCGTTCAAACGGAGACCTTTAATTTCACATTCCTCTTTCATACACGTGACTAACGCCTGCAGTTCTGCCTCTGATGGTGCAATAAGCACTGCATCATCAGCATACAGCAGACAATTTACTTTTATGTCACCCAATTTCACACCCAAACTGCTATCTTTCAGCTTTTGTAAACAGCTGTCGAGATACAGTATGAACAGCCAGGAAGACATGACACAACCCTGTTTTACGCCCGTTTGGACGCTAAACATGGGTGACAGGTCATGCCCTACCCGCACACAGGCTTTACAGTCACAGTAAAGGGACTGCACAGCTCTTAGCAATCGACCATCCACACCATACCCCGGCAACAGTTCCCACATTTTCTTCCTTACAACCTTATCAAATGCTTTCTCAACATCCATAAAAGCACAGAAAATCTTCTGGTTTCCAGCCAGAAGCTTTTCCGTGATCATGCGGAGAGAAAACATTTGATCCGTGCATCCTCTTCCAGGTCTAAATCCGCATTGTGCCTCCCATAGAAATCTTTCCGATTTCTCTTGCATCCTACGTGTCAAAACCTTCGAGTAAACTTTACTTGCTAAACTAGTCAAGCTGATCGCCCGATAGCACCCGCAGTCAAAATGTGAACCTTTACCTTTATATAAAGGCACAATGACTGCGGATCGCTAATCATCCGGGAATAAGAGTAAAAACAAATAAACAGACCAAGGTAAGTGAATACTGTGATCCACATGCAGGTACATCTACGAATATTTTCGATTAATAATCTAGTTGTGTTGTCACACCTAAAAGGACTAAGATGGAAAACGCATCACAGAAAACGCTAGTAGCGGCGGCCGTAGCCCTGTGCGGGCAGCTGCAACTATCTTCAAAATTAACACAGATGTGTCATCGTTTCTTAGAACTGAAATAAAATGCCTTTATTTCAGTTCAGCCCCTATAAGCATTTTTCCCCATTAAACAAAATAAAGAAAGAAATGTGTGTTACATAAACAGCAGAAGGTGCACTGTTGAATGGCGGCAGGCAGGCGCATTGACTCGTAGGTTATTATATTCAGATATTATAAAGAAATGCAACTGTATTATTACCAACAATTAGGACGGACTCAAACTGATCAGAACCCTATACTGGTGCACCTTCACTGCATATCGCCTGGTAAACGGGAATGCGTCCGCAGCTCCACCAGCACCGGCCTTCAAAAACTTCATCATCATTACAGCCATTCACATATCTACTGCTGAACATAGGCCTCCCCCAAGAAATATAACTTACAAAAACACTCGCGCCTGTCACCCAGAGACAGAGGGTAGGCAGAGACTCCGGACTTCCATTTGGCGCGATCCTGACACACCTCTCTCGCTTCATTTACATCCATATATTGACGTATACACGCTCGTCGGTCAAATATAATAATAATAATTATTATTATTATTTTATTTTAGACCTTAATCCATAGTTTGTTAGTAATACATTGCAAATATGACAAAGCACGTCATGATTCAACTACATCTATACCAAAAACTTTCACCGTTTAATTTTTAATAAAATTATTGTTTTTATCATTCTGAGTGCAATAACGAATACAGACATCACAATGTCGTCTCAATAGTTACATTAAAGACTTCATTCCCTGTTTTGTCGACATTAGAGGTGGAATTTTTCACGAAATTTATTTAGCCTAGTAGTGTAATCTATTTAATAAAAAAGAATGATGAAAATCGGTTCACAATTTACAAACATAAACGCGCAACATACATACAAATAAAAAAGAAAAACACACAGTCGATTGTGAAACTTCTCCTTTTCTCGAAGTCGGCTAAAAATGGCATACATTATGTTAGAAAATTTATATGTGGGAACATCATTATTACCACATTTACTATGACCGTGTTTACATAAATATAATATAAAAATTTGCGGTTCAACGCACGGCTTAATGCGAAGTTTAATTAGAATTTCTTTCAATAATTTTTACTATTTTATATCTACCGACAAAATCTGCTAAAGTTGGGCGGTTTAAACTTTCCTGTATTTCGATCGATTGCATCGTATAGGCAATTGTTTTGAAATAAAATATATCCAATTCGATGGATTAATTTAAAAAAATAGGACTTTGGTAAAAGTCCTATTTTTTCTTCGTATGTCATATGTAATCAGTCCGTAAAAGTGCACTCATAGACGTGGGCCTCCTACTTTTTTATGAAATTTCTTCTGTATTGTAGAGATGTTTCAATTGCATAAATTGCAACGTTTTTATGTAAAAATTAAGCGACAAATGAACTCATAATCCACCTGATGGTAAATGGCTATTGTATGTAGTACATGGACATTTGTTAACTTTAAACAAAGAAAGCTACAGATGCGTTCTGAACTCCGAGAACTAAGGTAGAATGTCTTACAGTCTGTAATTATATTGGCTCTCCTTACCGGGAAACAGAAAGTGCGAGCACTGCTATTTGGTGGCAGAAATAGGTAAGAGAGCCACAAAGCACGGTGAGCCACCTACATCCATCTTCGTCCCGAATCTCTTACCAAGTCGTCACTTTATCTTGTAAACGGCCTCCCTACAATTCCGCCGCCGATCGCCTCTCGCTCGAGAAACATTCTTCCCCCTTTGGTTGTCGATAATTTTATCTATGTTTGGCCGGTCCATTGCAACTTCATAATGATATGCCTGTGTTTATTTTTAAATAGGTTATTTTCCTTAATATCTACTTGGCAGATGTATTGGCGCTTGCAATAACAGTCACCTGACAGCTTTGAAATTTTTCGTCAACCGCTAACATTAATATGGTAATACCTAACGACATATCGTCAGCCAAGAGAAATTTATGACCTTTCTTATAGTAGCCTCTTAACACATCCAATAAATGAAATATGGAGAAGGATTTTCTGATTTTTCGTCTCACACAGATTGCCTCATAGGGGCCTGTATACTGGCTCCCTTTATTCATTGCAGACACAGATATGAGGGTGGTATCTACCGTATTGTATAAGCGGAAAAGGAGTCCACCCACCTAGTGAGTGTAGTTTTTATTGGATGCCTCGTTGATCTAGTGATCAGTAAATGTTTGCCATAGTTGCCATCCTTGGCGGACTGTTTTGCGGTGATAATTTTTATTTCTTAAGTCCCAGCTAATCCCTATGAGAACCATCAAATAAGTTAAATAATGCTAATATAAATTTTGTTACAAAGTAAAGTAAGACCATAAATATACAGCTAATAAAAATAACAATATTATTTAAGACTGCATCGCAATACTCGTAGCATACACTGATCTCTATATTTCCCTGAGGAACATCATACCGGAAGTTAAGGTATTCACCGAGTCAACCTACTCCATATCGATTTTAGTACATCTGCGATATTACTTTACTCCCTAGACCGCAAAGCATTAGTTTTCTTTCTCATACGATCTGTACGCAAATTCATATTTTAAACTACTAGTAATAAATATAGTGTGCTTTTATGAATTCACTTTGCAACATAAATTTGATTTGTCACTCTTTCCTCATTCATTCTTTCTAGCTATCTACACTAATAAGACACCGAAACATTCCTTTCTTAATTCTGATCACAACATCATGTTTTAAATTACACCTTTATCTTATCACACAATTCCTCACCCTGTCATTCAAATTGAGCCCTAACATACCCCTAATGACTAAATTTTTACAGAATTTATTCTATTCTTATGCTTCTTCTGCCACACCCAGCTTTTTGATATATGGTACATAAATGTTTTAATACCAAAAAGTACATTATAATTACTACGTTTTATTCAGTAAATTTTGGATTGGAATCTCACTTGAAATTAGTCTAGACATTGCTGAATAGTGGCGACGCGACGTTCACTTAATAACAAGTTGCAGCGTAACTCGTATAAGTAATCATGAAAGATCAATGAGGCACAAATCTCGCTGCATACTGCGTTACTTCATCAAACTGAAAACTTATCCAATATATTGATACTATGGACTACATAATATTATGTGAGTTAAGGCTAGAAATGGGAGGACTTACACACCATGTAATTAATTAACGCACTTCTATGAATCTATGGACCATTCATCCATCCATCTATTACAGGCTATAAAAGTCCACTGCTGAACATAGGCCTCCCTCATATAGGGGTTGGCAACCGCAATTTTTTATAATTTTAAGTTGTTATCAGGAAGACGCTGCTGCCCATCTTCTGGTTAACATATTTGTTTCCCTTTGTCACCTCTTATGACACCCACTGGACGATATGGGCTAGTAGATATTCGTACACCGCCACTGTCATGGTCATAATCCATGCAAGTTACTTAAATGTCAGTTTTGCTAAAATTTATAGGTCTCCCGCAAGTAATGTTACAAAGCGTGATCCTTCCATTCTTCCTACATGTTACTAACACTGTTGTAAACAGCTCTTGCTAACCCACCTGTCAATCGTAGCAACTGTGTGTATATCAATAGGAGATTAATGGAACAAAAATAACATGAATCTCTTACTTAACTCCTCACTTTTAGTACCTTTGCTCCAGCCATGACATAAACCTGCGTTTTTCCTTTTCATATATGTATACGGCTTTCTGCATTCATCCTTCACTGTACATTCTGTTCTCCTCTAGAACACAATCCCTCTTGAAATTAGAATGGCTAAGAATCGTTATGCATTCAAGAATAAACTTCGCGATCCATTAGTTGCTCATTATTAAATTAATTATTTTAAATATACATAATGTAGGGACACAATATAGATATATATATATATATATATATATATATATATATATATATATATATATATAATATACTGGCTCTTTAGATCGCATGTTCGGTGTCCTACATCATATCCATACTTATTTAAGTATAACAGCTATGTGTATGTGTAATATGTATAATAGTTATAGGTGTGGCGGCTGCGTCCGCCACGTTAGAAAGTAGTCGCAAATATATCTCCGTTTACACGACACGTGTCTTCATTTATTGCAACCTTAATTGTACACCTTAGTGAACTTAGCAAGGAATAAATGTATTAATTAATTAAACCAATACAGTATTCATAAGACTGTACACTGGTGACCCCGTGAAGAACCGTTTGTGAAATAGTGTCGGTAAGATATGCATCTACAACCAGGACCTGCGCCAGTTCCTGCAGTGCCTATCTCGCCCGCGCCGGTACTACTGCCCGCCCAGAGCGAGCAGGCGTCGACGGAGACCCGCGTAGATGGCGCCGTGGCGCTGGCGAGTATCAGCGTATCGTCCAGAATACCCGACTTCTGGGCGGACCAACCGCGACTCTGGTTCGTTCAGTTCGAGGCCGTAATAGAAAACCAGAAAATTGGGGATGCGGCCAAGCAAAACCTGGTCGTAACCAAATTAAGCAAGAGCGCTATACAGCAGGTAAGTGATCTACTGCTGTCGCCGCCATCCGAAAGGAGGTATCAGACGTTGAAAGATCGGCTTTTGCAGGTGTTTGAGGAGTCAGAGACCAGACAATTTCAGAAACTACTGGGGGAGATGGAGCTCGGCACTCAAAAGCCATCGCAGCTCTTACGTCGGATGTGAGACCTCGCGAGGAATAAAATGCCAGACGCTATACTCCAGATTATGTGGACCAGACATTTACTCACGGCTGTTCAAGCTGTTCTAGCTGTCACCGAGGTAAAGGACCTGGAAAGCTTGGCGACGGTGGCGGATAATGTGATGGAAGCGACCAGGCCAGCGGAAATTGCTGAAGTCAGCAGCGTTACGTCCAGCAAGCTCAGCGATTTAGAGGACATGGTGGGTAAACTGCAGATCGAAATAGCAGAACTACGTCAGTCGAGGTCGAATCAACGCAACAATAACTCAAGTAACAGGGGGAGTCCCGGGCGATCAGGATCGCGGCAACGCAGCGGCAGTATGTCCCGGAAGAACCCGAAGTGGTTGTACTTTTACCATCATCGTTATGGTCCCATGGCCGCAAAGTGCGTAGACCCTTTCAATTGGACTGGAGCGAAGCCGTCTACGCCGTTCGCACAGGGAAACTAGATACGATACAGCCAGAGGCGGAGGCATGTATCGGGTTACATAATAACCGCCTATGCGTTTTCGACAAGAATACCAGACTTAAGTTTTTAATTGATACGGGTGCCAACATATCTGTGATCCCTGTGGCGAAAAAGTATGCGTCGTTATCTGTCGCGAGTGATAATTATAAGTTATATGCGGCGAATGGATCGGAAATCAGAACCTATGGTATGTGTGCTCTAGTTTTAAATTTTAATTTAAGGAGAGCATTTAGATGGTCTTTTATTATAGCGGACGTTAAACAACCTATAATCGGCGCCTACTTTCTAAGCCATTATAAACTTTTGGTAGATTTACACGCTCGGAAATTAAGAGATCAAGTTACGCATCTAAATATTCTCGCTTCGATTGTAGCGTACAATAGTAACGGTGATTTGTCTATTAGAACCATAGATAGTAAAAATGAATGGCACGATATGTTACATAAGTACCCGGATTTAACTAAACCTGTGTCTTATAAGGAGACTCCTAAGCATTCCGTATGTCCCTACATCGAGACAACAGGCCCACCCGTCCATGCGAAGGCTAGGCCTCTACCTCCAGACAGGTACAAGCAGGTTAAGGAGGAGTTCAAGCTTATGGTAGATCTAGGAATATGTAGACCATCTAAGAGTGCATGGGCAAGCCCTTTACACGTTGTCCTTAAAAAAAAGCGGGGACATTTGTCCGTGTGGCGACTACCGTAGGTTGAATGCGATAACTAAGCCCGACCGCTATCCTATACCAAGGCTGCAAAATTTTAAGTACGTGTTAGCCGGTAATATAAAGATATTTACCCGATTAGATTTGAAACGGGCGTATCATTTCATTCCCGTGCTAGAATCGGATATTGAGAAGACTGCCATAATTACACGCTTTGGATTGTTTGAGTTTCCGCGCATGATCTTCGGATTAAGAAACGGAGCCCAAACTTTCCAAAGATTTATGGATTCGGTGGTCCTCAAAGGTCTTGACTTCTTATTCATTTACCTCGATGACGTCATCATCGCCAGTGACTGCATAGCCAGCCATAGAGAACATTTAGACAAAGTTTTTCAGAGATTTAACGAGTATGGGGTGACGATAAATGTTTCTAAATGTGACTTGGGTAAAGCGAAGTTAGAGTTCTTAGGATATGAGGTGTCGTGGGAGGGAGTACGTCCCCTTGACTGCAAAGTGCAGGCTATCGTCAGTTATCCGAGACCGGAAACCGTCGAGCAGCTACGCCGATTCTTAGGTATGTTGAATTTTTACCGATCTCATATTCCTATGGCAGCCGACTATCAGGCAGAACTTAACGCGTATTTGCATAATACTAAAAAGCACGATAAAACTTTAATTGACTGGACTGATAGGGCCAACGAGGCATTTTTGAAGTGTAAAGAGAGCCTAAAAAGCGCCGCTACGCTTCATTATCTTTCACCCGACGCGGACTTAGCGCTGATGACCGACGCTTCGAACACTAGTATCGGTGCAGTATTACAACAAAAGGTAAATAATATTTGGCAACCACTTGGTTTTTTCTCAAAAAAGCTGTCTGAGTCTGAAAATAAATACTCAACCTATGATAGGGAATTGTTAGCAGTTTATATGGCCGTCAGACATTTTAAAAATTTACTGGAAGGTCGCATTCTAACAATTTTTACGGATCATAGGCCGCTAGTGTATGCATTCCTTAAAGTCGGTAACAATGAGGAAAGTCCGAGGAGACTCCGACATCTCTCGTACATAAGCGAGTTTACCACTGATATTCGCTATATTAGCGGAACACAAAACGTAGTGGCCGACGATTTATCGCGCATAGAGACAATAAATTGCCCAACAATGTTAGATTACACGGACATCGTAATACAGCAAGCTAGTGATGAATACCTACAACAAGCATTAAAAGTGTCGGATAGCAACTTGCAATTTAAGCAGTGTCATTTGCCCGGCTGTGAGAAGCCTGTGTATTGTGAAATCTCATCAAGTCATATTAGACCTTATTTACCGAAACAATTCAGGCAGTCAGCATTTCATTCCGTCCATGACCTCAGTCATCCTGGCATTAAAACAGCCAAAAACATAATCAAAAAAAAAATATTTTGGCCAGATATGGATCGCGATGTAGCAAATTGGGCACGGGCATGTCTAAATTGTCAAAAGGTAAAAATTACAAGGCACACTGTATCGGGTGTAGGGCAGTTTGATCGACCCGATCGTTTTCAGCATTTACACATAGATATAGTAGGGCTATTACCTATTTCGGTTGACGGTCATAGATACTGTGTAACAATGATAGACCAGTGTACCGGATGGCCCGAGGCTTTTCCGGTACAGGACATTACAGCGGATACTGTAGCGAGAATAGTGTTCGAAGGTTGGATCTCTCGTTTCGGTATTCACAAATTGCGCACCACGCCTTATCATCCACAGAGTAACGGCATGGTTGAGCGTTGGCATAGAGCACTGAAAGTGGCTTTAATGGCACGCTTAGAATGCAACAGTTCATGGGTAGATTTTTTAGAGTTTGCACGCCGCTACTAGAAGTGACAGTGGTGTGAACGCAGCTGAATTAACTTACGGTAAACCAATCAGATTACCAGGTGATTTCTTCGAAGATGCGAAATTTTGCAATACGGATTCGAAATATTTACAAACGTTACGGGATAATATACGTAATTTGAATCCGAGACCACCGTGCCACCGTAATTCGCGTTCGTTATTTATTCCTAGTAGTTTAGATAATTGTAAATATATATTTGTTCGGAATGATGTGATAAGAAAATCTCTTCAACCACCTTATGACGGGCCCTATAGCGTCATAAGCAGGAGAGGGAAAACTTTTGTCATAAAAATAGGAGAAAAAGAAAGTACTATTATATGGATAGGTTAAAGCCCGCGCACATTCTGAACGAAAACGATGTAAGCAATAACATTAATTTTCATGATGATAGTAGTAACGATAGTTTTATTAGCATAAATAACGCAGACGCTTCTAGCAAAGTTTTAATTCCAAAAACAACGCGATGTGGCCGCGTTATCAAGACACCAGTACGTTTTGCATTGTAAGCTATTCTGTTCTAGGTAAAACGTGTCATCGTTACTTAGGATTAGTGGTTATGATTACGATTGCTTTAGGTTCGATTTCTGACCTACATCATTAATAAGTGTAACAACCTGTCAGTTTAATTTACTCAATTGTTTCTTTTATTAGTTGTTATGATTTATGTAATATCTAGGTAATCCAATACAGTAATTAGAAAAATTCCAATTATATTTTTTAAGCTTTATTGTAGTAGAACTCTAAAGAGCAAACTATATGTACTTACTATAATTAGCTGTAATAATATTTAGCAAACATTATACTTTAATGTGCACCTACCCTTATGCTACATAGTTGCGAGTTGCATAGCATGCATTTTGCAATAGATCAAAGTACGTAATTGCTAAGGTAACGTTTTAGTATTTTAGCATTTTAATTGTCATGTCATTGTTAATCATTATTAATGTAACATATAGAGATGATTTTTCGTATCTATATTCGTTCAAATTGCTTCATTGTAGCTAGACGTATATATATACGAGCAACAGCCTAGTAGCTCAGACTGTCAACAATCATTCAGATTATAAGCTGGAATGTATCAGCTGGACGTTGACCGCACTGGTGATAGTGTTCGTCCTCGTAGTGGGGTACCTACTATGGCGCCGTTGCATACATGTAGTGAAATGCTGGGTAATGAAGCAGAGCGTAAGCAATCCGACCATGGTGCGGGTGCAGGCGGTTTCCAACCAAGCCACACCTACGCCTGCCGGTTTCGCGTAGTGTGTATACAAGTCCGACTGTTAACCTAGTGTAATTTAAGTGTTCTAAATCTTTGTGAAGGAGGGGAATGGTGTAGGACACAATATAGGTATATATAATATACTGGCTCTTTAGATCGCGTGAAAATGCAATGGGATGCAACATCTCTTCGCATCGCTAGTGAATCGAGCCGATCGGAAAGGACTCGGTCGTCGACGATTCGAGCCGCTCTGCGCTGGATGCGGTCAAGTGGAAGGAGCTGGCACTGGGGAGCCCCTGCCCAGAGATGGGAACAGTATTCCATGTGAGGCCGAACCTGCGCCTTGTAAAGTTGCAGGCGGTGTGCCGGCATGAAATACTGTCCCACTCTGCTGAGCAAGCCAAGCTTTTTAGAGGCCAATTTGGCCTTCTCTACGAAGTGACCACGAAACTGCACGTCACTCAATATGTCGACTCAGAGGATACTATATAGCCGATACTGGCTGAGGCAAGAAGGGGAGTGCCTTGAAACTGAGGAGATACGACAAAGGGGTTCTTTTTAGCGGTAAACGCGCAAACTTGTGTCTTCTGAGGATTAAACTGGACTAGATTTAGTCGCCCCCAATCCGAGACTTTGTTCAGCAAAGACTCGACTTCAGACACAAGTTTGTTCCGGTACTCGCCGACGTTTTCCCGAGAAATATTGGCACGGCCGGTGTATAGAGCATCATCAGTGCTGTCATCCGCATAGCAATGAATTTTACCAGTTAGCAACATATCATTTATATGCAGAAGAAACAGCGTTGGTGATAGCACACAACCTTGTCGAACACCAGCGTTAATAGGCTTGTAGTCGGAGCATGCACCGTCTACAACGACCTTGATGCTCCGATCTGCAAGGAAGCTGGTGATCCAATCGCGCAATTTCTCGGGAAGCCCATAGGAAGGGAGCTTCGAAAGAAGCGCTTTGTGCCAAACCCGATCGAAGGCCTTCGCAATGTCCAAACTAACGGCCAACGCCTCCCCCTTGGACTCTATTGCCTCTGCCCATCTATGGGTCAGGTAGACCAGAAGATCACCAGCTGATCGACCCCGACGAAAACCGTATTGACGGTCACTAATCAGCTGTCCTCAAGGTACCGCATGAGCTGGCAGTTAATAATGGATTCCATTATTTTGGAGAACAAGGAGGTGATGTCGATAGGCCTGTAGTTGGACGAGTCTGAGTCGTCGCCTTTTTTAGGGATCGGGTGGACAAAAGCTGTCTTCCATGATTTCGGGACTACGCCATGAGAGTAGGAGTACCGGAAAAGACGCGTTAGGACAGGGTGGCAACTCCGGAGCACACGTCCTCAGCACAATTGGGAGGATTCCGTCTGGCCTGCTCGACTTCTGGATGTCCAGGGAGAGGAGTGCTTTGTGAACCGAGCGCTGTAAGAACAGCACATCCGGCATGGAGCACTCACAACGCGGGATGGTCGGCAGTGTTTTCACCCCGTCATCAAGAGTCGAGTTGGACGCAAAAAGGGAGCCTAAAAGGTCGGCTTTGTCTTTTGCGTCTTGGGCCAGTGAGTCGTCCTCCCTGTGCAGAGATGGTAGTGATGGCTTACAGAAATTCCCTTGGACAGCCTTGGCGAGAGATCAGAATGCACGGGTTCCCGAAGGAAGGCGAACTAGTTTCTCGCCAATTTTGGCCATGTGCTCTGACTTTGCCTTGGCAATAACTCTTTTGAAGGACCTGGAGGCGAAGTTATACTTCTTTTTAAGTGTGCCTTTGTGTGTGTTTCTTTTTAAGGACCAGAGTGGTCCTTCCCCGGTTCACTCACGATATACCAGCGTAAAATATCACCTCAATGCTGCTGTATTTATATGGCGTGTGTAGAGAAGTGGTGACCCTTTTTATTGAATACGAGACATTCCATCTTAGTCCGCAGTGGTGACAACGCATCTGCATTTTGATTCTTAATCGAGGATAGTTATAGATATTTATGGCCCACAGCATCCACTTACCATAAGGTGGAAAGTGAGCACGTTTGTCACACTTATTTTGTAAAAAAATATATTGAATTCACCCATGGCTTCACTAATTATGAATCATCGAGTAACCAGCGCGGAGTGCTGGTAATTGCATTGCTTATTACTAACGACACAAAATGTTGAGTGTATTTATCTATAAACAAAACATCTAAATCAAGGAAATAAAACATAACTCAATATTTACTTGTTTATATAACAGCAAGATGAGTGAATATCCCTGTGTTTCCTCGACTCTTACGAGTATAAAAGAGAAAGAAGGTCGGCAACGCACCTCCAATTCCTCTGGTGTTGTACGAGTAGTTGTTCTTGGGCGGCAGATGACACACTTACCATCAGGTGAGCGGCAGGCTTCTTTGTGCCCTCGTTTATAAAAAAATATAAAAAAATAAATTTTAAACTCTTTAAAATGTTCCATTGTGCAAATCAATTTCTGCGAAGAGTAAGCCCAAATCAATTAGGCAAGCGGCGTGACCTGATCAACATATTCGTTAAAACAAAAAAGTTAAAGTTCGCATGTCGATTTCATTATCGATGGACATATATTTGGAGCTGACTTAATTCACCCTTTAAATCTGTTGGCTGAAATTTAAGAGTATTAATATTGACATCGGATTTTGTAAATTGTGAATTTAAATTTATTCGTGACACGATTTTTCTGTCGCATGTGTGACAACAATAGTCTAATTTTTGGAGATGCAGGAAATTGATGAATGCAGGGGATCAGGACCATGTTTTGTGGCATTGCTTAGGGGAGGCCTATGTTCATCAGTGAACATGTAATGGGCTGTAATGATTATAATTTCACATTACTTCATTTAGTAGTCCTATACTTCGCTTACCGACACGGGTTGCCATTCGAGAATCTTTCTTCCCCGTGATTGTCAGTTCTTCGAGTTATATGGCCGTCTCATTGCCACTTCAGCTTATTGATCCTTAAACAACGAATCGCTTACTCCTAAGTCTACATTACATTAAATAAAATTGAAGTGTCTGCCTGTAACATCAAAACTCATAAGGTTACTTGCAAACTTAAATAGTTATTAGTGCCATCAAGACACTAATAACTATTTGTAAATTTTTTGTCTATCTATCAGTCCGGGACAATCTTCGGAATAGCTGAAACGATTTGAAACTTCACAAACAGAGAGCAATGCCAAGAGTGATATTACCTATTTTATCGGAAAAACTCGAAGATTGTTGTTTTTGTAAAATCAATGAAATAAATTATTATAATAAATGGTTATTTAAATAAAATCTAAATGACGTCACACCAAGAGATCTCACTCATGGGAAGTCGGGAAGAAATCTATTACTATGTGCGAGGAAGGTTTTCCGCTTTTGAAAAACTGTGATATACGTTTTTCAAATGATTTTATGAAATACAACAAAATAAAATACAACATACACAAATAAGAAATGAAAATTCTATGCAGAAATCGTTCAATTGTCCCACTTTTTATTCAGCCAGGTCATAATTTATTTGACAGATAACTTTAACTGACGATTCATATATCAGACTTTAGTATTTATATACTCATTGTGTAATGTTCCTCACATTCGGAAGGAAAATATAAAACATATTGTATTTCATTTTAGAACACCAACAACAAAGTTTAAATTTGATTTTAACTTGAAACGACTGCTGATAGAAAATTACATGTGCTTAACTAGTGCCCACTGTGTCCCTTTGGGTTTCGCCTAAGGCTTTCAATTTACATATGAGGGAAAATTATATAAATATTGCTTGATATTAAATATGTAAAGTTCGGCAATGTTGTTTTACAAAATAACACACAACATCTAAACGAAATTAATATCTACAGTGAAATAAAATGAAATCAAAATTGATTTTGCTATTAATTTTTTTTTCATTAGAAAAGCCTACGCATACATTTGTGGGGCCAAGGATACGTTTTATCGGATTCACGCGGACTTAAACCTCATGGTTGTCCACAAGTCACGGGAACGTTTTCGCACACATCTGCGTGCCACCAGTGCAAGCCGCTCTTCGTCAGTCCCTCCTAGGGAGAAGAAAACTCCTTGGTTCTTCTCCAGCAAAGCGCTCTGGAACACAGGCGCATCTTCTTACACAGCCTAAATCTATTCAGGATTTAATTTCTTAGATACGCTGTGTCTAACTTTATAATTCAGGAGCTATTTTATTATATAAGAGGGGGGGGGGCAAACGATTATCTGCAACACCAGTACGTTGCCGGTCTTTCAGAAAAGGAGTAGGCCTTTTTAGGGTTCCGTATCTCAAAAGGAAAAAACGGAACCCTTATAGGATCACTTTGCTATCCGTCTGTCTGTCTGTCTGTCAAGACCCTTTTTCTCAGAAACGCATGGAGTTATCAAGCTAAAATTCATATCAAATACTCAAATCTACTGTTCCTTAGAGCTGTGAAAAAATCAAACTTCTAAGCCAACGCAATCAAAAGATACAGCCGTTTATGCCGCAAATTTTCGATATTCGCAAGCGAATCAAAACCTACAGGTTACTTCCCGTGAACTCAGAATCTTAATATTGGGTACGAAGCATCGTATTATAGCACAGGTAAAGGAAAATTTGCGAAAAGTATAAATTTTTAGTTACATCATATAATAAAAAAAATTATAATTTTATACTTATATACCTACGGATTTGTTCGGAACCCTCGGTGCGCGAGTCCGACACGCACTTTACCGGTTTTTTTCTAGAAGGACCCTGAGTCGTAACGTCGTATATGTGGATTATTATTATTTTTAGTTTAAATTCGTTTTGTAGTTTTAGTTACTTAAAGTTTAAACATTAAGAACTGCAAATTATTTACAAGCCACTTAAATACAAAGATACTTAAATACACGATTTAGCCATTACAAAGATTGGCTTGTATTGATTGCCGGACAGACAAAGAAAAATTGTTTGTCTGTCCGGGCAAGGACAAACAAACAATTTTTAAATGGTTATTTATGTTCTTATGGTATCAGCTGAATATAAGGCAGTTATTTATTTAAATATTACAGACAGACGCTTCAATTTTATTTATATGTATAGATAAAGATAATTAATGTAAAGAAAAAGCAGAAAAAAAATATCCCTTTTGTAATATTATTTACGTAATTCAGAAATTCAAAAAACAGTGAAAACTAAATTCAGTTCAGTAATGATTTCTGATGTTTTAGTCATAGAATACAATAATACCTTTGTATTATAGTATTCTATAATACTAGTACTAGTATTCTATGGTTGTGGTAATGTTTTCTTGATTTCTACATTCTTGGTTATGGGACTGCTGCCATCACAAATGAATACATGCAGACGCATGCACGAGAATTCACATACGCACACACCCAAGTGCGTGCGCCTACTCACACGCACACCCAATGCTCGCACGCACGCACAGACCCACTGACACAGATACGGTGTAAACATATTATTATGTTATAATAATACGATATATTATTTATAACACTATAGGTAGTTAAGTTATAAATTAATTTTTTTTTCATTATTTATTAAAAAATGTTACCCCGACACTAGAATTTTCTCCTGTATCGTGGAGGCAGTTTGCAAACATAAATTGTTCGAGGGCAAACATCCAGACCCGGAACAATTATTTGTAGGCCATAATTTTTTTTCTGATTCGAACCCGCAGCCAACTCATTGCTAAGGTATTATACCTGTTACTATGCTCTATGATATTAATATCATGTGTAGTGATCTAAATTAATTTATAACTGGTTTCTCGCACATCCATTATTCACAATCAATCCTAAGCTATTTGGTATAAACTTATAAACAAACAAATAATTAAAATAAGATCAATACGCGGGAAGCATGTACTACAATTATTATTTATAACATTTAAAATGTATAGAAATGAACACACTTAAGATTTTAAAATTTTATAAACAATAAAAAGTTGTAACATAAGATATAAATCGAAGCGTACATTATAGAATGAAAAAAACCATTCGGTATCCGAAATGGAACTAGATTTCTAATATTTTTGTTTTTTTTTTTGTTTTTCTTTTTTTTTTTTAAAAACGTTACTCCCACACTAGGATCTTCTCCTGTGTCGTGGAGGCAGTTTACAAACATAAATTGCACAAAGACAAACATCCAGACCCGGAACAATTATTTGTAGGCCATACAAATACTTGTTCCGTGCGAGATTCGAACCCGCGGCCCCCAGCGCAACAACCGATTGCTAAGCCACTGCGCCACTAAATTTCGACTTACAAAATAATACGTGATAGTTCTCACCCAAAAGGTAAGGGCAAGTTTTTGTAACCCTCTCCTTACGTAATTAATGAATGGCCCCTAAATAGTAAATTTTAATTGAGTATATATGTAGATGTCTATGAGCCATGTACCGTTAAATGGACTGTGTGCACCCTTATTCAAAAAAAGAAGATAAACACAACGCCTGTAAAATACTAAACTTTTAAAATATAGTTCCTTTCATTACGAATATTAAAAGTACACTGTTATATACAGTTAAATATTATGTATGTTTCTTCCAGGGATCTGTTTGACCATCTCGACAGAATTGAATCGTAAAAGCTTTATTCCTTTGACTTGAATGAACATTTTGAACAATTCATATGTATCACAAAAAATATTATACTTACAATTCGTTCAAAGTTAAATTTACTCCAAATATACTGATTAATTTCTTTTTAATTTTATAAAATAAGCCTTAGTAGCTCAGGGGTTAAGCACCATTTAGATCATAGCACGCATAAACTCTGGGTTCGATCTCCGCCGTTAAGTATGAAATTGTTTATGATAATTTCTTTCTGCGTGTTCAAAATTATTTTTTTAATTCTTCACAATAACGTCTTGCAAGCCTTACTTTTTAAGCACTGTCATTCAGAGTCACACCAAAAAATCTTAGTGATCGCATTTTTACAGCATTAATTTCACTCTCAATCTTTTTCATAAATAGACATTACACCTTATAAAACTTCCGCCCACCGTTATGGTCATCCTATACTAGCATGGCTTGCTTATGTTTACTCTTAGTCCAAACCTAGCTGATGGATTGGATATTACAGTAAAAGGCGCACCAAAGAAATCTAGTGGGTTTTGAGATAATCATTTAAATGAAAAACTGATTCTATAATATTTTTACCTACAATAAATAACTTTTTTTACTGATGATGATGATAATGAATAAATTTTTGTTTTATGCAAAATACTGAAACAATTATAACTAAAAGATTAAATATACCAAAAAGAGATTTTTTTCTATGGGAGAGGGCGCCAACGAGCATACGTCTCAGCTCAACCGCCGCCCATGAACAACTGCAACACCGGGGTAATTGCAGGTGCGTTGCCGGCCTTTTAGAGTAGTAAGCTCTTTTCTTGAAGGTCCCTATGTCGTATCGGTTCGAAAAAATCACCGGTGGTAAGCTATTCCACAGAGAGGTCGTACACGGAAGAAAACTCCTAGTGAAACGTACGGTGGTGGACCGCCAAGCATCCAGATGGTGTGGATGATATCGGGAATTTTGCTGCGATGTGCTTTTAACAAATTTTTCGGCTGGAATTAATCCGAACAATTCCTTAGAGCACTCCTCGTGGTAGATGTGAAAGATAATGTAAAGGGATGCAACATGTCTTCGCATCGCTAGTGAATCGAGCCGATCGGAAAGGACTCAGCCGTTGACGATTTGAGCCGCTCCGCGCTGGATGCGGTTGATTGGAAGGAGCTGGCACTGGGGAGCCCCAGCCCAGAGATGGGAACAGTCTTCCATGTGAGGCCCAACCTGCGCCTTGAGAAGTTGCAGGCGGTGTATCGGCATGGAATACTGTCCCACTCTGCTCAGCACGCTAAGCATTTTAGAGGCCAATTTGGCCTTCTCTTCCAAGTGACCACGAAACTGCACGTCAGGACTCCGATACTGACCGAGGCAACAAGGGGAGTTCCCCGAAACTGAAACTTCCCGAAACTCATTAACTTAGAAATTTTCCGAGTAATATAAGAACACCCATGAACTTTGAAAAATTTAGAGTAATACAAGATCACCTTCATTAATTTTTTGACCCATTTTTTATCAATTATATTACATGTAATATTAAATGTTATTTATCTTTATTATTGCAATTTAAACTACTTTTACTTGTATTATTTAATACATTTTGATTTTTTCAAGCAGAATTTAAATAAATTTAGAGATTTTTAAAAACTATTTTATGTGTTCACTATACTATAATATTCAAGATTCCAAATGGATATAATATTTGAACCTTATGCTTATTGTTGCATTTTAATTGTTTAAAATGTAATTTCTAAGACGTTTTAAAATGTCTTTGAATTAAATTTAATTATTATTTATTAATTATAATTATGCGGTGTCACAATATGCACAAGAAACAGCGTTGGTGATAGCACGCAGCCTTGTAAAACTCCACCGTTAATAGGCTTGTAACGGAGCATACACATATACTACGACCTTGATGGTCCGATCAGTCAGAAAACTGTTGATCCAATTGCATAACTCCTCGAGTAGCCCTTACGAAGGAAGCTTCAAAAGAAGCGCTTTGTGCCAGACCCGATCGAAGACCTTCGCTATGTCCAAATTAACGGCCAATGCCTCCCCCGTGGACTCGATAGCCTGCGCCCGACAATGTGTTAGGTAAACAAGAATATAACCAGCTGAGCTATCCCGACGGAAACCGTACTGGCGGTCTCTAATCAACTGGTGATCCTCAAGGTACCGCATGAGCTGGCAGTTAATAATGGAGTCCATTATTTTCGAGAACAGAGTGGTGATAGCGATAGGCCTATAGTTGGACGGATCAGAGCGGTTACCTTTTTTAGGGATTGGGTGCATGAAAGCTGTCTTCCATGAACTCGGGACAGAGCCTAGGGAGTAGTAGGCTTTGTCCCGAATTCATTGAAGTACTGGAAAAGACGCGTTAGAACCAGTGCCAACTCTGGAGCGCACGTTCTCAGCACAATTGACGGTATTCGTCAGGTCCACTCGACTTGTAGATATCCAGGGAGAGGAGTACTTTGTAAACTGATCACTCACACTGCAGGACGGTCGGCGATGTGTTCCCTCTGTCATCGAGAGTCAAGTTGGACGCTAAAAGGGAGTCTAAAAAGGTCGGCCTTCTCTTCCGCGTAGGCATAGTAACCAGTTGTGTAAGACCATATGCCAAAGCAAAATCATGAACAGATCTCCCCACATGTAAAGTTAAACGTGTACCGAGCCATTCGGCGTGGTGGACGTTAAAATCACCACGAATTACGATCTCTGCAGATGGGACCTGTTGTAGCAAGGAATTTGTAGGCATTTGGACGTGATCGATGAGACGGTCTGTTTCGGCATTACCGCTATGGGACCTTTAGAGGCACTCGTAGACGCGCGGATGGTCATCGCTGTCTACGCGTAGCCAAGGACTGGATAGGTCCGAACCTTCAAGCCTGCCGAGGCGTCGAGAACATATATCCTCTCTGACGTATACGCAAACTTCAGCCCGGGGCACAAAGAAGTGTTCTAATTTGTACCTCGGGTAGGACAGGTACGAAGTATTCTACTTCGTACCTGTTCTACGTTCCATTTCTACGTTTATATTCGGCTTATCCATCTCCCTCGGTTGTGAACGGCGCTTAGGTTCGAATGAAGTCCCCTGATGCTGCAAAAGTCCACGGATAACGTGGCGGGGGTCGACATAGTTTAAGCGCTTTTTTTGCCCCGTACAGTGTTAGTATAGAGCGGGGTTTTGCCCCACCCCCCCTAGAATACGCCAGACAGCCTGAGCACCTCTACTCAGGTAGAAGAGGGTACTTGACCGTGGATGCTCAGTGAGGGATCCTCCATTATCAGGGGGACTGGTATTCTCCTGGGGTAGTCTTTTCTTTTTGAATTCCGCTACAATGTTATAGGGGAGGGGGGGGGGGGGGGAGTTGCGCCTCTGGCCACCGGAAGGCAAGCAAAAGCAAAGCTTCTACTTTACTTTGGTATTCTGTGAGGTCGTGGTACTGCCCCGGTTCGAGCCGGCCCATCCATGCTACAGCAGAAGCTGCAGCGTGGCAGTAACACAAGAAAACAACAAACAAAATACATCTCATGGTGTTCAAAAGTTTTTTTTACTGGTTTACATACATTTCTTCCTAAATATATTATCAATATGCTAATTTAAATAATTTTAGATTATTTTTTAGTACATAATGATTTTATTATTAAAAGTGAAGTGACAAGCGAACTTACAGTCTATCTGATGACAAAGTGGTATAACCATGCTGCAGCTATATTACTGGTATAGTTGTAGCGCAAATAGGTCGGCTCAACCGGGGAAAGACCACGCTATCACAGAATACCAGAGTAAAATAGCAGCTTTTATCTACTCTTCTGAGTCTTTTTACTGGCAACGGAGCATTCCATCTTAGTCCTCATGGGTGACAACGCATCTGCATTTTGTTTCGTACTCGAGGATAGATGTAGATATCTATGCGTCACAGCAACCACTTACCATCAGGTGGACTATGTGCTCGTTTGTCACCCTTAACCTATAAAAAAGCGGCTACTGCAGGCCATCGACACCTGCAACATGTTTCAAACTAAGAGGGCTACAGATGCGTCGTCACCCCTGACGACTAAGATGAAATGCCTCATAGCCTGTCATTATATTGACTCTTTACTCCCCAAAGCAGCGTGCAAGTTGTTCAAGCATAATAAATGTTATAAATATTTATCTACATCTATCCTCGATTAAGATTCAAAATAAAGATGTGTTATCATCCCTGAGGACTAAATGTACATACCTCGTTTCCAGTAAATACAGTCTCCCTTTGTCTACACTCACCATATAGTAGCAATAATCAAAAAAATATAGTTGTAGCAAGGTTTTTCCACGTGGAACACATGGTAAGTGATGATGATAATAAAAGGACATTTTAAAGAACTGTATCATTTTTCGTAGAAAATAATTAAAAAGGGAAAAATTCCAACAATAAAGAACATTTCAATCGTTTCTATACTGATGTTAATTAGTATGGAAACAACCGAAGGTCTGAACGAAACAGTTGCTGGAACTTTTGCCTTTTACTTTCAATTTCGGTAGATCTTTTACTACGGGCCAACGTAACAGACTTTTTAAAATTATAGCCTTTGAGTTTTGGATGAAATAATGGTAAAGCGGAATGGCGGTTGTGATGAGATTTTAACTTTACAGTTTTATTTATAAGTTTTGATTATAATATATCCTAAAATATAAAATTGCAGGGTATGTTTGTAACTCTTCACATGTTGATCGGCTTAATCGATTTTGATGAAATATAGTTTCTAGCCTAAGTAGGTGGCACTGTTGTCGAGATCCATAAATTACCCCTGGAAAGCCGGGGCGAATCGCTAGTATATATATACATTTGTAGATGTATGAAGGATTTGATGGAATTTTATAGCCATACATTGTGAAATTAATGATCGAAAATAAGAAAATATGTCCAGATTTTTTTTTAAATGTTTTAAGGTTTGCTTCATTATATTTAATATAGGTGCCATAGTTGCCACGCTTAGCAACCCCGGTTTTTTATTTTTATTTTGAGTTGTTTTGATACTGCTGCCCATCTCCTGTTACCTTACCCTCTGTTACCTATTACGACACCCTAAGGACGGGATCATATAGTGAAGTGGATTTTCTTACGCCGCTATTTTAATGCGGAAATTAATAATTTTGCTTTCATCTTACGAGTATAACACTAATTAAGAAACATTTTCACACTTCGGATTTAATTGAAGAAAGAAGTAGTCTGAAGTAGAAGTATTCCTAAGTCGCGGCGTCACAGTCTTCGAGAAATTAGAAATGTGCTGTCAAATGCTACACTACACATTTTAGCTCGCATATTTCCTTTCTGACTAATATAAAGTTATCTGTGCACACTTCAGCAAGCTTTATTTAATGAATCAGACTCTATTACAAACCGAATACTAATTATTAACTACTTTAATAATATAGCAAATGCGTATTACTTTTCTTTTTCTTTTTTTTTTGCTTTTCGTTTGATAGTTTTAAAATATGTTTGTGCTTGTTGAGCTTTTTGTTGTGTTTATGATTTCGGTGCAGTATTATATGTCAGAAAACTATTTTTTTTAAATTTATATAGATTTCCTATGTACTGACTCATCACAATATCTCTATAACCATAAGGCCTAGAGACTTGAATTTGGTAGCATTATTTATTTTGCCCAGTAGAGATCAGCTAAGAACGGATTTTACAAAATTCTACCCGCAAGGGGGATGCGGGGGCGTTGATTAAAAAAACACATTTTTAAACTTTTGTGGTGTAGGTACTATGAGAAAGCAATACAAGTGGAATATTAAATGATATCATCAATCAACGTGAATTCCATATAAGGAGTAGAAATAATATCTATTTAGTTCAGTAATATGATATTATATTTATGGAAGAAGATACTGTTCATGTGGCTCTACCCGGAAATAAAGTAACAAAAATCCTACCCTCTATCTATATACCTACGTCACAATAACTATATATAAGTCTCCTCTAAATCAAGAAAGAGTTAGTTACTAAACTGCATCAGTGAGTCTTAATTTATTGCATTGTCACAACATTATGCTATAGTTCTTATAGGTATAAAATTTGGCCACAATATACTTTTTGGTATGTTTAAAAATACCAAAAACGGATTTTATGAAATTCTACCCATAAAAGGCAGTGCGGGGGCGTTAAAAATAAAAAAAATAAAAACTTTATTTATACCTCCTACAGGTTTGAAATTCGGCAAAATTATTATTTTTGTCATCTTGAGTTAAACTGAGAACGAATTTTACGAAATTCCTTTCACTAAGGGGATTGCGGGGGCGTTATAATGAAAATAAAAGAAATATTAATTGTGTCGCTGAAATTAAAAACTGGCTCGGCTGATTCCGAAGAAATTTTTTGGGTGTGTTTGTGTGAGTCCCCGGTTGGGTTAGATTTACAATTGGACCCGGTATCGAGATCCAGAAATCATGCGAAGCCGAGGCGGATGCCCCGGTCTCGTACGGAGCAATATTTCTGGATCGCACGCTAGTTTTATTATAAACGAGAGTCAAAATATATTTTTAAATTAAAAAAAATTATAATAATTACAGCAAAATACTAATTCTTTTCTGTATTCGAATGGTAAATATATCAAACTAGTACAATACTAAATCTGAATCAATAAAAGTATTATATATTTATATTGTTTTATGGTACGGTATATTCAAATATAATACCCGTGTGGTGACGGCGTATGAGTATCCCCGTCTTGTCGTTATTCTTCATCACCTATTTTGCTGTTCTTTATGAAACTGAAGCGACAAACGAACTTAAAGTCCATCCGATGGTAAGTGGATACTGCGAGCCAATCCAATACAGATGCGTTGTCACCTCTGAGGACTAAGATAGTATGTGTTTCAGCCTGTAATTAATCTGTATTAAAAAGTGACATTTGACAAACGAAATTTATTCACTTTCGTCGAAGAAATAAACATATTCCATTTCAATTAAATCCAAATAGATGGCAGTATAACCATCTTGTATACAACAAGCTTGACCTTGACCCCAACGGGAAGAAATGCCATAAATACGAAACGTCTGGTACCGCGATTTCCAATCCGTCTGCCAAGCGTGACAATTAAGGCAAATCCTATTTACAATGGAAATAAGGAAAAAATTAATGAGCAATGAGAGTGGCCCATGTCCAGTAGTTGACTTTTACGACCTGACTTTTAGAAGAAGAAGATGGTATGATATTTGGTGCATGTCTGATGCAAACATATTTCGAACAGATTGTAAAGTACGTGATTTGACTAATTGCTTCAAACCCACTCAGAAATGAGTAAAGACCTGTGTCCAGCAGAGTAATTTTTATAACTTGTATTTATATAAACCTAAACATAAATAAAATTTAAGTTTCTTATATTAATATCGAAGTAACAGTCTTTTATTAAAGTCAGAAAGTTATTTACATTGAATTAAGACAGAAATAACGGTTTTAATTATTTTGTCTTTTTGTCCGTGCTTGGTTGAACCGATTGTGATGAAACTTCGCGGATAGACACAGAGGCATGTCAGAAGTGACCAGATATATTTTTACCGAAAATCTTTGAGAATTATTTCGTGAAAACTAAAAATTGATAAAATACATGGTCATTGATAGTTATTTAAAAAAAATCTAAATGATTTAATATAAATGATATTAATAGAAACCACCCAGGCACCCAGACTTTTATAAAACAGCCATTTTGTTCTGTTTCTTTATTATTTATATATTGATGATAATAAATATCTCGCTAAAGGTTATTTATGTTTGCACGCACCAGCTAGATAAAATGTTCCGAATGATGAGAAATATTGAAGGAAACGAAAATGAACGAGTAATTAGTAACGAATTTCAACGTTCAAAGCTTATTTATTCTGTACCTGGTGACGAATAATATAAACATGAAACAAATTGAATACGTGATGTTGTATTCAATGGTTCTATTGGATGCTTCAATTTTGTTAAGCATTAGTAACTTTAATTGCGTTTCTGATTTCAGTTTCTGAGGGCGTGAGGTTCTCTTCAAACTAGGCAGGATACATCATTTTATAGAAAATAAGAACACGTGCTTTTCTTGACGACGAGCAATAAAGAAAGAAACGAAAATAACTTATTTACAAAACGCGAAGAAAAGAATAAACAGTTTGATTAATATTGTTATTTTTATTGATCTTAGTAGAATATGTTCAATGGATACAGTCTTTTTTACAGAATGGAGGTGACAAACGAGCACACAGTCTACCTGATAGTAAGTGTATGGCCCATAGGAATATGTCCAGATATCATAGATGTCCCATAGTGAGATAATTTAGGTGGAACGTTGTTGCCACTGTCCAGACGTTCACGTCAGCGGACTTGTTCGCGATTCTCTTTGCCTGCAATGAATTGCAGGCAAAGAGAGACGCGAACAAGTCCGCTTTCTCTTTAGCTGTGTGCGCCAGTGTGTCATCCGGTTTTACCAGTGGAGGCAGTGTAGGCCGACAGAAGTTTGTCTCGACTGCTTTGGCGAGAGACCAAAAGCTCTAGTGCTGGATGGTCTGGCAGAGAGTTTTGCGCCAACACGTTTAATGCGATCGAAACTAGCTTTTCGTAATTCTTTCTTGTAGGACTTGGCGACCTAATATAGCTTCAATATCAGTCGCATCACCCCATAGCAAAATGCCATAAGATACTACGCTATGAAAGTAACTAAAATACACTAACCTAGTTGTCTCAACATCTGTGAGACTTCTAATCTTTCTTACAGCATATGCTGCAAAACTAAGTCTGCTTGCTAATTCAGAGATATATCGGGGCCCCATTGAAGTTTCGCGTCAATAGTAATACCAAGAAAAATAGTGGTATCCACAAGACTCAACTCCTCCCCATTTAAGAGTACATTGGTTTTCGAATGTTTTACATTAGGTACTGTAAATGTTATACATTTTGTCGTATTGCCGTTTAAGAACAAATTTTTGGCGTTAAACCAATGTACTAATTTCGATATAGCATTATTTACATCGTCATAATTAATTGACTGAGTTTGAAAATTAAAGAGGTATCGTTAGCAAAAGTAATGAAAGGAAAAGTAATACGTTGTGGTGGGATGATGAGGTACGGATGGAAGTTGAAGCAAAGAAGAGAGCATGGCTAGATTTACTAGCAACTAAAGCTGGTAATTCTGGCGGTATGAATGATGAGATTGAAAGAAAAAAGGCAGACTTTAGACGTATAAATAAGAGAGTAAAAGAAGTTGTTGAAAGGAAAAAGCAAGAAAGGATAGATAAGAATGATAGAAGGATATCTGATAACTTCCAGGCAAATATTAAAATGTTCTGGAAGCTCGTAAGAACTGCCAAGGGAAATTCAAAACAGCCTAGAATAAATGCTATACGAGACGAGAATGGCTGCATGCTGAATGATGAAGTTTCGAATTTAAAGAGATGGAAGGAATACTTTGAAAGCGTGTTTAAGAGTGAAGAGTCGTCTGGAATAAGTGAAATAGAAATTCCGGAAGAAGTGGAGAGAGGTAGGGAGATAAGTGTAGATGAAATAATGAAAGCAATGAAAAGCATGAAAGCAGGTAAGGCAGCCGGATATGATAGAGTATCACTCGAAATGCTAAGGGCTGGTGAGGGTGTGGTTACAGGCCTGCTGCACACCTTGTTTAATTTATGTTGGGAACTGAAACGGGTACCGGAAGACTGGTGCAAAGCCGTTATAGTCCCAATATATAAGGGAAAGGGGTCGCAGCAGGACTGTAAAAACTACCGTGGTATCAGCTTGCTTAGCATTGTGGGTAAACTGTATGCTAAGGTGTTAATTGAAAGAGTTATGGAAGAAACTGATGGAAAAATTTGGGATGTGCAAGCTGGATTTAGAAAGGTGATGGGGTGTATGGATCAAGTCTTTCCCATGCGCATGATAGCGGAGAAGTTTTTGGCTAAAAACCAGAAAGTTTTTTGTGCGTTCATGGACTTGGAAAAGGCTTATGACAGAGTGGACAGGAATGTGTTATGGCAAACACTGAACTCATTTGGGTTGAGCGCAGGCTTGATACAGGCATTAAGATCTCTTTATAGGGACTCTAGTGCTTGTGTCAGGAACAACGGGGTCTACTCGGACTGGTTTGGCATTCATAAAGGTGTCAGACAGGGATGTGTGGCTACCCCGTGGCTGTTTAACTTATTTATGGACAGTTGTTTGCAAACTTTGAAAGTTGAAGAATGTGGGTTGAGAATGGGTGAGTCAACTGTCAAATGCCTTTTGTACGCCGATGATCAAGTCATATTTGCATCGTCGGCGGCCGAGTTGCAAATGATGGTTACTTTAATGAATTGGTCATTGAAAGAAAGGGGTATGAAAGTGAACGCAAGTAAGACGAAAGTGATGGTTTTTGAAACAGAAGAAAGTAAAACTTTATGTGAAATAAGAATAGAAGGGGAGTTGATTGAGCAAGTGGATGAGTTTGTATATTTGGGATGTTTATTTAGCAGGGATGGTAGATATGATAAGGATATAGAACGACGAGTGAACGCAGGAAATAGAGTGAATGGGGCTCTACACGCTATTATGAGGAGTCAAATGTGTCAACTAAGGCACGTATGGCAATTCATAATGCTGTGTTAGTCCCTACTTTAATGTATGGTAGTGAAAGTTGGGTCTGGCAGAAGAAGCATGAGAGTAGAATAAATGCTGTAGAAATGCGTTCCTTAAGGAGTATGCTAGGGCTGAATCTGAATGACAGGGTGAGAAATAGTGTGATAAGAGAAAAGTGTGGTTTGCAAGATGACGTTGTGACAAGGATTAAGAAAGGAATGCTTCGGTGGTTTGGTCATGTAGAAAGAATGGTTTGTGTGTGAAGTGACAAAGCAAATTTATGTTGCGGAAGTGAACGGCAGGGTCGGGAAGGGACGCCTTAGACGAAGGTTTATCGACCAAATCGGCGATACATTAAAAATGGGCATTAGGAGTACCCATAACCGACGACCGTGTATGCGTAGATATATGGATGTAAAAGAGGCCAGAGAGGTGTGTCAGGATCGCGCCAAATGGAAGTCCGTAGTCTCTGCCTACCCCTCTGGGTGACAGGCGTGAGTGTTTATGTATGTATGTACGTTAGCAAATAATACTATATCGTGATTGTCCCCTACAAGATAAGGTAAGTCATTAATATAGATTAAGAACAGGAATGGGCCAAGAATCGAGCCCTGAGAAACGCCCATTGCTACTACCTCTGGAGGAACCTTTACCATGAGGCCGTTTTTACTGGAAATGAGGCATTCCATCTTAATCCTCACGGGTGACAACGCATCTACATTTTGATTTGTAATAGAGGATAGATGTAGTTGTCTATAGGCCGCAGCAACCACTTACCATCAGGTGGACTGTGTGCTCGTTTGTCACCCTAAGCCTATAAAAAAAAAACTTTACCATTGATTACGAATTTTTGAGTTCTGTTACTCAAATATGAAGTAATAAGTCTAAGCGCCAAATTTTTTAAACCGTAATGTTGTAGTTTCCTGATTAATATCTCATGATGAACACAATCGAAAGCCTTGAAAAGGTCACAGAATACCTAAGGCATCTTGTGAATTCTCCCAGGCATTAAAATATATTTCTCATAAGCTCAACACCGACGTCAGACGTTGAGCGACCCCTTGTAAAACCAAATTGGTTTTAATGAAGTAATTTACTTATATTAAAAAAAAAACAATTGATCCAAAATAATTTTTTCAAAAATTTTCCTGAGAGTTGGTAATACAGACACAGGTCGTTAATAAGCGGGGTTCAATGTACTACCAGATTTAAATAATATGGTATTACTTTACTATACTTCATTAAATCAGGAAACACACCAGAATCGATACAAGTATTAAAAATAATAGCAATATGAGGTGCAATTAAATCTATTATTGACGCGATAACTGCAACTGAAATCCCCCATAAATCTGCGGTCTTCATTACATCAATGGTTTTGAAGTATTTTACAATACATTGCGCTAATACTTTTTCAAATCTAAATTCTTTTAAACAGGTATTTCACTATTTCATATTACATTCTGTTTGAGTAATGACTCGGCGACAGTTGGAGAAGTATTCAATGACTCTGTTGTCAAGATAAGAATACCAGTGAAATATTTCTCAAACACCTAATTTTAAGTGACCTATTTTTAAAGTTAATATTTTTCCGGTTCCGGTTTCGTTGTTGATTATACTCCACGTCATTTTTATTTTACTCTTAGCCGTCTTAATTTTGTTGCTAATATGTAACGATTTGGCTGTGGAGCAAACTCTTTTAAACATTTTAGAATAATTTTTGACATATTCTTTAAAAGCATCGGAAAGATTATATGATCTTTAATGGTAAAGGTCATATAACCTTCGTCTGCTTTTATGAATTTCTACTGTCGCCCACTCATTAAATGCCTTGAGACTGTTTCTGGAGAATGTTTTAGAACTAAATGTTTTTTTTTTAAATTAATTGCTTATAAGTAAAAATAATTCTACATATAAATAGTCTGCATTGTTCCTATAAGAAAAAGGTTCTTTACCATATTACTTATAAATCTCTCCAGGCGTTTTGCATTAATAGGAACAAACACAATTTTGTCAATTATCTGTTTTTTTTTTTGCATACAAGGTAATGAGTCCACAGTCATCTGAACTAAGTTTTTGAATAATTGGTTTGTTGATTGGTACAACACCTGTAAAAATATTATCAATACAAGTTGCACTTCACCCTGCAATACGTGTAGCTTCAAAGAATAAATTATCAAGATTATAAGATTTGCACAAAGAGCAACATTTAATACTGATGGAAGAAGTTTCCAGGAGATTGATATTAAAGTCTCCACATACTACAAGAGATTTACTTTGTTTATTAAGCTTAAATAAAACTTCTTCCATATCTTTTTCAATAGTATCATAATATAAACATGGGTTTCTGTAAAAACTGACAACAATAAGGTGCTCATACTCAACACATGCCATTTCTACAGTACGCTCAACAGAGAGGCTCACCAAGTCTTTACGTTCTTTACATGATAAGGATTTATTAGCTAATATTAAGGAGCCACCACGTAATTTAGTATCTCTATTGAACGAACTGACCACCTGATGATTACTTAAAATTAAATATGCAGTTGTAACCTTTTAACCAATGTTCAGAAATACATAAAATATTATGTATATTGTTACTATTTAAAAATAATTCAATTTCTTATTCTTTGCCTAACATACCTTGTATATTTTGATGTTGTATATTTAGATGTACCACGTTGACAGAGTTTATCTTTTTGCTATTTTGGGAAATTGCATACTTATGTATTGGTAAGTTGCATTCTAAGCTATTTAAATTATCTTTGCTAGAGATAACCTCTATTATCTTATTATCTAATTTATTTTACTTGGAACTGGTTCCAAATCAAATGTTTAATTATTTTGTTGCTCAAAAGAAGCAGGTGTCAAGGTAGCCAAATCATTGGCTGGGTTAAAATATAAATAATAAGATAGCGTATTTCCCACCAGGCTTAAACTATACTTTGATAGGTAATACCTATCTCTTGTCAAAAACTTTTTAGTTAAATTATCTTTTTTTTTTTTATATAAAATAAGGGTGACAAACGAGCACACAGTCCACCTGATGGTAAGTGGTTGCTGCGGCCCATAGACATCTACATCTATCCTCGCTTGCGAATCAAAATGCAGATGCGTTGTCACCCGTGAGGACTAAGATGGAATGCCTCATTTCCAGTAAAAAGGGCCTCCGGCCACCTACACTCACCAAGCGAAACGCAGAGGTAAACCTCTACTTCACGCTGGTATTCTGTGAGGTCGTGGTACCACCCCGGATCGAGCCGGCCCATCCGTGTGACAGCGAAAGCTGCGCGTGGCTCTACCACTGTTAATTGAAGTTATCTAAGTCAATTAAATGAAATTTATAAATAATGTAAAACTGTTAATTAATTGTAATTAATTATTACAATTATATAACAGTTTTACATTATAATTGCATATTAAATTATTCATTTGAATACTAAGGTCATGTCTTAATTTATTTTCTTGTGGCAGACTCCATAAGTAAGGCAATGTAAACAAAACAATCTTGTGAATATGATTTAGTCGCCCCCAGTCTGAGACTTTGTTCAACAAAGTCTCGACTTCAGACACAAGTTTGTTCCGGTACTCGTTGACGTTTTCCCAAGAAATATTGGCACGGCCAGTGTATAAAGTATCACCTGTGCTGTTGTCTGCATAGCAATGAATGTTACTGGTTCGCAACATATCATTGATATGCAGAAGAAACAGCGTTGGAGATAGCACGCAGCCTTGTGGAACACCAGCGTTAATGGGTTTGTAATTGGAGCATGCACCGTCTACTACGACCTTGATGCTCCGATTTGCAAGAAAACTGGTGATCTCATTGCACAATTTCTCGAGAATCCCATAGGAAGGCAGCTTTGAAAGAAGCGCTTTGTGCCAAACCCGATCGAAAGCCTTCGCTATGTCCAAACTAACGGCCTACGCCTCCCCCTTGGACTCCATTGCCTCCGCCCATCTATGAGTTAGGTAACCTAGAAGATGACCAGCTGAGCGACCTCGACGGAAATCGTACTGGCGGTCACTAATCAGCTGATGATCCTCAAGGTACCGCATGAGCTGGCTGTTAATAATAGTTTCCATTTCATTGGAGAACAAGGAGTTAATAGCGATAGGCCTGTAGTTGGACGGATCTGAGCGGTCGCCTTTTTTAGGAATCGGGTGAACCAAAGCTGTCTTCCATGAGTTCGGGACTACGCCTAGGGAGTAGGAGTACCGAAAAAGATGCGTTAAAACCGGTGCCAACTCTGGAGCACACTTCTTCAGCACAATAGGCGGGATGACATCAGGCCTACTCGACTTGTTGACGTTCAGGGAGAGGAGTGCTTTACGCACCAAGCGCTGTGTAAACAGCACTTCCCGCATGGAGCACTCACACCACGGGATGGTCGGCGGTGTGTTCCCCCCGTCATCTAGAGTCGAGTTGGAAGTAAAAAGAGAGCCTAGCAGATCGACTTTCTCCTTTGCGTCATGGGCCAGTGAGTCGTGCACCCTGTTCAGAGATGGCAGAGATGGCTGACAGAAGTTCCCTTGGACAGCCTTGGCGAGAGACCAGAATGCACGTGTTCCCGAAGGGAGGCGAACTAGTTTCCCGCCAATTCTGCCGATGTGCTCTGACTTTGACACTTTTGAAGGAACTGGAGGCGGAAATATGCTTCTTTATTTCTGTAAGACCCGTCGCAGAAGAACACAAAAACAACCCGACCACACTTTTAAACTCATTGCTGTTAGACATTGAAGAATTGAGATACAATGAAGTTGCGGTCTTCAGCATATTTTACAGCATACTGGCAACTGAATAAAGAGATCTCCAAATGCATTCAGCGGGACTTACGCTACTTCAATACAGCTTGTATAGAAGTCTACAAAGTCCTTTCCTAAAATCTGTCTGCAAGAAAGAGCCAAATGTTGAAGCTGAAGACCGAATATGGCAGCATCTTTTCCGACAACAAAAATTTTGAGTGAGATTTAAAAGTTCTATGGGCAGCTGTACACATCATCGTTGGAGCCACACGTATGTGTGAGTAACAATCCAAGAGCAAATCTTATCCGACACTATTCCGATTATATCCAGGACGTCAGTCTGAGCCAGATTAGAATCACTCTGCAGCACCTTAAAAACGGCAAGACCCCAGGCGAGGATGAAATTACAGCGGAGCTTCTGAAAGCAGGTGGAAAACTGGTACTTGAAATTCTTAATATCGTTGTGTACAGTGATGATGTAGGTAAAAACTTAGGTTTAGTATTCAATAACTGTCTAAAGGAACACCAAATTTCTAATAATTGTGTGCCTGGAGCAACATTTAGCCAAATTATAAATAAAATTCTAATAAGTAGCTATAGTCCCAATAGTATATTGATACTTCTAATTGGGAGAAGACGCAATGTGAATAAAAAACAATTATTGGATTATATTGAAATTCTAAATAATTTAAATGTGCACAAGATTGTTTTGTTTACATTGCCTTACTTATGGGGTCTGCCACAAGAAAATAAATTAAGACATGACCTTAATATCCATATGAATAATTTAATATGCAATAATAATGTAAACCTGTTATAAAATTGTAATAATTAATTACTAGGTAACTTATTACTTAGGTAATACCTATCTCTTGTCAAAAACTTCTTAGTTAAATTATTTAAGTCAATTAAATGAAATTTATAAATAATGTAAAACTGTTATATAATTGTAATTAACTATTACAATTGTATAACAGTTTATCATTATTATTGCATATTAAATTATTCATATGGATATTAAGGTCATGTCTTAATTTATTTTCTTGTGGTAGACCCCATAAGTAAGGCAATGTAAACAAAACAATCTAGTGAACATTTAAATTATTTAGAATTTCAATATAATCCAATAATTGTTTTTTATTCACATTGCGTCTTCTCCCAATTAGAAGTATCAATATACTATTGGGACTATAGCTACTTATTAGAATTTTATTTATAATTTGGCTAAATGTTGCTCCAGGCACACAATTATTAGAAATTTGGTGTTCCTTTAGACAGTTATTGAATACTAAACCTAAGTTTTTACCTACATCATCACTGTACACAACGATATTAAGAATTTCAAGTACCAGTTTTCCACCTGCTTTCAGAAGCTCCGCTGTAATTTCATCCTCGCCTCGGGTCTTGCCGTTTTTAAGGTGCTGAAGAGTGATTCTAATCTGGCTCAGACTGACGTCCTGGATATAATCGGAATAGTGTCGGATAAGATTTGCTCTTGGATTGTTATTCACACATACGTGTGGCTCCAACGATGATGTGTACAGCTGCCCATAGAACTTTTAAATCTCACTCAAAATTTTTGTTGTCGGAAAAGATGCTGCCACATTCGGTCTTCAGCTTCAACATTTGGCTCTTTCTTGCAGACAGATTTCAGGAAAGGACTTTGTAGACTTCTATACAAGCTTTATTGAAGTAGCGTAAGTCCCGCTGCATGCATTTGGAGATCTCTTTATTCAGTTGCCAGTATGCTGTAAAATATGCTGAAGACCGCAACTTCATTGTCTCAATTCTTCAATGGCTAACAGCAATGAGTTTAAAAGTGTGGTCGGGTTGTTTTTGTGTTCTTCTGCGACGGGTCTTACAGAAATAAAGAAGTATATTTCCGCCTCCAGTTCCTTCAAAAGTGTCATTGCCAAGTCAAAGTCAGAGCACATCGGCAGAATTGGCGAGAAACTAGTTCGCCTCCCTTCGGGAACACGTGCATTCTGGTCTCTCGCCAAGGCTGTCCAAGGGAACTTCTGTCAGCCATCCCTGCCATCTCTGAACAGGGTGCACGACTCACTGGCCCATGACGCAAAGGAGAAAGTCGATCTGCTAGGCTCTCTTTTTACTTCCAACTCGACTCTAGATGACGGGGGGAACACACCGCCGACCATCCCGCGGTGTGAGTGCTCCATGCGGGAAGTGCTGTTTACACAGCGCTTGGTGCGTAAAGCACTCCTCTCCCTGGACGTCAACAAGTCGAGTGGGCCTGATGTAATCCCGCCTATTGTGCTGAAGAAGTATGCTCAGGAGTTGGCACCGGTTTTAACGCATCTTTTTCGGTACTCCTACTCCCTAGGCGTAGTCCCGAACTTATGGAAGACAGCTTTGGTGCACCCCATCCCTAAAAAAGGCGACCGCTCAGATCCGTCCAACTACAGGCCTATCGCTATCAACTCCTTGTTCTCCAAAGTAATGGAAACCATTATTAAGAGCCAGCTCATGCGGTACCTTGAGGATCACCAGCTGATTAGTGACCGCCAGTACGGTTTTCATCGGGGTCGATCAGCTGGTGATCTTCTGGTCTACTTAACGCATAGATGGGCGGAGGCAGTGGAGTCCAAGGGGGAGGCGTAGGCTGTTAGTTTGGACATAGCGAAGGCTTTCGATCGGGTTTGGCACAAAGCGCTTCTTTCGAAGCTGCCTTCCTATGGGCTTCTCGAGAAATTGTGCAATTGGATCACCAGTTATCTTGCAAATCGGAGGATCAAGGTCGAAGTAGACGGTGCAAGCTCCAATTACAAGCCCATTAACGCTGGTGTTCCACAAGGCTGCGTGCTATCACCAACGCTGTTTCTTCTGCATATCAATGATATGTTGCAAACCAGTAACAATCATTGCTATGCGGACAACAGCACTGATGATACTTTATACACCGGTCGTGCCAATATTTCTCGGCAAAACTTAACCGAGTACCGGAACAAACTTGTGTCTGAAATCGAGACTTTGTTGAACAAAGTCTTAGACTGGGGGCGACTAAATCTAGTCCAGTTCAATCCCCAGAAGACACAAGTTTGCGTGTTTAGCGCTAAAAAGAATCCCTTTGTCGTATTTCCTCAGTTTCAAGGCACTCCCCTTGTTGCCTCAGCCAGTATAGGAATCCTCGGTGTGGACATATCAAGTGACGTGCAGTTTCATGGTCACTTGGAAGAGAAGGCCAAATTGGCCTCTAAAAAGCTTGGCGTGCTCAGCAGAGCAGGACAGTATTTCATGCCGGCACACCGCTTGCAACTTTACAAGGCGCAGTTTCGGCCTCAAATGGTATACTGTTCCCATCTCTGGGCAGGGGGTCCCTAGTGCTGATCGGCTTCTCTTTGCGTATTTTATTGCATCTACCACGGGGAGTGCTCTGAGGAATTGTTTGGACTAATTCCAGCCGCTCAATTTCACCATCGCACATCGCGACAATACTCGCCATACCATCCATATCGTCTGCATAATTGGCGGTCTACCACTGTGCGATTTAGAAGAAGTTTTCTCCCTTGCATAACTTCCTTGTGGAATCGATTACCACCAGCGATTTTTTCGAACTGATACGACTTAGGGACCTTCAAGAAAAGAGCTTACTCCTTTTTAAAAGGCCGGCAACGCATCTGCAATTCCCCTGAAGTTGCAGTTGTTCATGAGCGGCGGCAGTCACTTACCATCAGGTGAGTCGCATGCTCGTTTGCCCCCTCTCCTATAAAAAAAAAACTTAGCATGGACAGTTTCTACGAGCTTGTCCTTCATATCAGCCTCTGCTTTGCAGTCTTCTAGTCTTGCTTGTTACCCTCTTTTGCCTCTTACGACAACCAAGGGAAGATATGGGGTAGTGGATATTTTTAACTGCCACTATACGGCATGATTTGATACGTGACGCAATTTATTTAATACCTTAAAGCATAGACTTCCTTGAAGGCAATCCTGTAATGTGACACATTTTATTAAATAACTTAAAGTAGAGACTTCCTTGAACACGATCCTGGAATGGGTCAACTAGTTAAGGCAACTACTGTGGAAAATGTGGATTTTTATAAATGGAAAAAGAATCACTTCAACTGGTATAGTTAAAAATTGGATTGCAGATTGGATGAAGCCTGTTTAAAAAAAGCAAGTTGAAGAAATAGATGGAATATCAAACAACATTATTATCTATATTCTGGATGATCGTCTTGAATTGTCAAAAGTGTACGCAAGATAAGTGCTGAGCCTTCATGCCAAATATTCAGATCTCACTTACTTACTTATCTTCACGCACAATCCCTGACGGGGTAGCCAGAGAGAACAGATCGCCAAGTGTTACGATCCTTACAAACCTCTTTCGCTTCTTTCAGATTCCTTATCTTCTTCATGCATGCACGTCTTGGTATCCGAGTACTCTCGACCCTACCCTCTTCGAGCAATTTGCTCACATGGTCTTCGAAAGTTAGTCTCGGTCTACCTCGACACCTTTTAATATTAACTTTCGCGCTATATATTTTCTTCACCATTCGGTCTTCACTCATTCGCTCAACGTGCCCAAACCACCGAAGCACGCCCTTATCAATTTTTGTGATAAGGTCATCTTTCAAACCTGCCATATTGCGAATTTCTTCGTTTCGCTTTCGGTTGGCCATGGTAACGCCGCACATTTTACGAAGAGATCGCATCTCCACTGCATTCAACTTACTTTTATGCTTCTTCTGGCATAGCCAGGTTTCGCTGCCATATAACAAAGTCGGAACCAACACTGCGTTATGTATTGCAAGGCGTGCACTCTTCGCTACGCCTTGCCTTTTGACTAACGCAGTCAGGGCACCATTGACTTTGTTCCCGGCAGCGACACGCCTGTCCACATCTAAATCACATCTTCCATCCCGGCTAAAAGCACTCCCTAAGTATATCCATATTTCACACTTCGTTCTCTCTTCGTCCCTTTCAAATACCAGAACCTTAGTTTTATTAGCATTCAAACGGAGACCTTTAATTTCACATTCCTCTTTCATACACGTGACTAATGCCTGCAGTTCTGCCTCTGATGGTGCAATAAGCACTGAATCATCAGCGTTCAGCAGACAATTTACTTTTATGTCATTTATGTGTGATGTCGTTTATTATGTGCCTCCGCTAGCTTGATTGTACCAAGTAAAAGTTTATTTCAGTTGAGTAGCGAGTCCTAATTGCGTCTTTATTAAAAATATTGGCCGTTACGGGATGTGCAGCAGAATTATAAAATCAACATATTGTTCTTATTATTGTTATTTGAATAATGAACGCGATAAGAATACAATAGTTAGTAGAATAGAAACGTGCACGTACAATACAAAACTCACACAGAGAAGTAACGAAGTGTATTAAGTTTACGCACACGCACATAAGGAAGTCAAAAGTGGTGGCTTTGAGTGGGCATGACGCCATAAGAGAGCGTCATGCCGTTTGCCGTTACAGCGTACGAGTCAGTTTTAATGCCAGGGCGCGCTAATAGATGTTTCACATAAAATAAATTATATACACTTTCTAGAATATATTTAAGTTGGTGCTGGTTGCGTCGTGGTTACTCTAGCTTGAGAGCCTAGTATCATTGTTACAGCAATATCTAAGCCCCAGTCTCCCGCTGAGAAGCTTTTTCATTTCACGCTTCGTGCGTCCTTAATTGCGACGCGCATCGAAAGTACTAGAGCGCGCTTCATTTTCGGTACTTCTGACACAATCACACGCTGGCTTGCTTAACTATTGCCATGAAACTCTGCACAAAATTGCTTATATATGAAAAAAAAAGTTAAATGTAGGGCGGGTAATAAATATTAATTATTTATTACAAGCTATCAAAAGACCACTGCTGAACATAGGCTTCTCTCATAGATTGTCTCATTGGTGGGCTATAGATATAGTTTCAATGCTTTTATTATTTTCAATTGTTATCAGAAGTAATTGTTACCATATTATTTGAATGACGTGTAGCGGCGGCGTAAGAGAACATTCATTACGTGAGTGTTGTAAGAGGCGACAGAGGGAAACTGAAACAGGAAATGGCTGCTCCCCAATTCCTTAATAAATATAATTTTCGTATTTTTTTTTAATTATCTAATAGGCTAAGCCCTCGCAGTAAATATCACAGAACACAAGAAGCCTTGGTTTGATCCCCGTTGACACCACTCTAGTTGTTATTTAGAATTTAAAACGCGTGCGCGTGCGTGAGCTCGTGCGCGTGCGCATGCGTGTGCGCGTTCGCGTGCGTTCGCGTGTGCGTGTGCGTTTGCGTGTGCGTATGTGGGTGCGTGTGTGTGGCGTGTGCGTTTGCGTGTGCGTGTGCGTGTGTGCGCGTGTGTGCGTGTGTGTGCGTGTGTGTGTGTGTGTGTGTGTGTGTGTGTGTGTGTGTGTGTTTGTGTGTGAACATACATTTACTCACGCCGCACGTTACAATATACAGTATAGTAGTTCAAAACATATAGTATGCGAAACTATTATATTTTCTATGCTGACTGTAGCATGAGGCTAGATAAAGGCTCGTACAAAGTTACATAAAATATTCCCTTAGCAATTAAAATATGAATTTGAAAAAAATGTTTAAATTACTTCATTTCGCCAAATAAAAAGAAACTAAAAACAGTAGCAATATGATGCTATTTAACGTTGGTTTAATAAATATTATCAATTAAATTTACTTAGATATTACAAACGAAAGCAAATTGCTCGGTAAAATCTAGAAAGTAGATTTACTCATTGCTTAAAACCAGAAAAATACAGATTAGATTAAATAAAGATTGCAACAGTGGTAGAGCCACGCGGCAGCTTTTGCTGTCGCACGGATGGGCCGGCTCGAACCGGGGTAGTACCACGACCTCACAGAAAACCAGCGTGAAGTAGAGGTTTACCTCTGCGTTTCGCTTGGTGAGTGCAGGTGGCCGGAGGCCCTTTTTACTGGAAATGAGGCATTCCATCTTAGTCCTCACGGGTGACAACGCATCTACATTTTGATTTGTAACAGAGGATAGATGTAGATGTCTATGGGCCGCAGCAACCACTTACCATCAGGTGGACTGTGTGCTCGTTTGTCACCCTCATCCTATAAAAAAAAAAAAAAAAATTTTACTTAGTCTTGTGAAAGAGGAAACGCAACCCAAACGAAACGATGCTGCGGAGATTAATCACGGACAGTTCAGTTTCAACCTGCTCTAAGTAACCTCCAATTGCGAGATAGATATTTTTTTAACAGTTCTATTTGTTGAAATACGATGGAAGGCGAATTTTTTAATGATGTCTTCCTACTAACACTTAGCTTCGTATGTATCTATCTATCTATGTAATTATTTAATTGTTCCTCTTAGATCAGCAATCTCAAAGTTAAGTAGTGCAGATATTTTGATAGTATGTAATTTTATAAATAATATATGAGCGTGTATATGTATATGTATGTGTGCTTGTTAATATTTATATACATAATAGGTTATTATAATATCAAGGAATACATGAATGAAAATAACCCGTGGGAATGGAATAAGGTGATCGCCACCATGCTGGTTCTATGAAAATTCATTTAAAATTGTATAAACAAAATTATTGTTAAGTGAAATTATGTTGAAAAAAAAAGTTCCGCTGGGTTTCTTGCTGGTTCTTCCCAGGACAGAGGTATTTTCCGTACCAGTGGTAAATAAAATACACACACACACACACATATATATATATATATAGAACCTTTCACGGTAAATGTTGCTCCAGTGAGAAGTTAGAACAAATATTGATCCACCTATTTTACGTATATACTCAGCTCTGCGTCGCGCAAAATAATATACTTTGATCAATCCTTGATGCGCGTGTGACGTCGGTGGATCTGTGGTTACTAATTTTCAACATACTCGTCAGCGATTTGACCAATATTTGTTGGTCCATCAACGGTCGAAAAAATCATACTGAATACGATTTCTTACATCCAGAATATATTTAACTTATATGCGACATTTACCTAAGCTAAGTGGATCCAGAGCCTAAACTGACATATAGGTACGCAAACACAAAGCGGCAACGTCGCGTTCTGCGTGTGACAGAGAACTATTTCGTTAGAGTAAGAAGGTAAGAAATATGCGTTAGCTGCTACGTTGCGTTTGAGGATCAAACTGGCAAATTTGATTGCGGCAAGACGTTTGCGCGGGATTGTGTTATCGTGTGAGTGGAGTAAATTTTCCAATCAGAAGATGATGGTGAGTATTTTATTATCTATATTTGATTATCTATTTAGAAACTCGATATTATGTAGGTATTATATTAATGAGTTAATCCGGATGTGATCCCGGCTCAAATGAAGGGGGGCGGAGTAAAGACCGCCTCAGTGGAAACGCACCCCCTCATCCATGATCGACACGTATGATAATAAATAGGTATTCACATAATAATACCTAAGGACTTACCTAACTACCTAGTACCTACCTACCTACCTACCAGTTTTTTTACCACCAAAAGAGTTGTGATTGTGTTTAGGTAGGTTAAATAACTGTGCTGCCTGCCAGAAGCCGAATCAGAGTAATAAAAGTAGATAACCAATAACTATTTAACTGACCTTTTCGCTCTGTGGTTAGTAGCTCTGGATGCGGATCCTGAGGTCGTGGGTTCGATGTCCAAACATGCCAAACATTTGTGTGACGAACACTGATGTTTGCTCTGTGTCTAGGTGTTAAATAACTACCTACTTATCTATGTATTTCTCAGGCCTCCATACCTAGTACAGTAGGTTTCACAGAACACTAAGGGAGATCAGGGACTACTTATGTGGGAAATGTCCAGGATATTTATTTATTTTATTTAAGTACGTAAAAAGACTAAACATAGGTACCATATTTACAAAATTTCAGAAGTTTTGTTTAATGACGTCGCAGCATAAGATGGCGTCTTTGTCCGTTTTTCTGTCCGTCCGTCCGTCTGCCTGTCAAGACCCTTTATCTCGGGAAAGCGTGTAGGTATCGAATTAGAATTAAAATCATATACTCAGGTATACTTACGGCCGTGCATGTTGGTTTTATATGTAAAAATTAATTATAGGGTGGGTGCCCTAATCCCAGCTATGCCCCTAATTCCAGCTTTTTCGCCTTTTTACTTCGTAAATAAGATTTCTAGTAGTCTTAACTATAAATATTGTCACCTAAAAAATTCTCCGTAATTACATAAAGACTTTTTTAAGTTGTAGCACGAATGGGTCGGCTCGACCGGGGAAGGACCACGCTCTCACAGAATACCAGCGTAAAATAGCAGCTTAACGCTGCTGTGTTTCGTATGGTGAGTGTAGAGAACCGGAGACCCTTTTTACTGGAAATGAGGCATTCCATCTTAGTCCTCACGGGTGACAACGGATCTTTATTTTGTTTGATGTAGACGTCTATGGGCCGCAGCAACCACTTACCATGAGGTGGATTGTGTGCTCGTTTGTCACCCTTATCCTATAAAAAAATTGTTTGAACGTATAAAACTTAATTTCCATCTTATGAACATAAGCCCCTAGTATTTATGGTCGCATCAAATTTAGACAACAAAAGAACAAGTAATTATGCGCTTTTACATATTTCATTACACAAGGTTGTGTAATTTGTAAAATTATAATTTCGTTCGTCTTATGAATTTTAATTATCACTGATTAGGAAGGACTTCGGCGTGCCTTGCAATCAATGCGTTGCCGTGAGAACTATAATGTACATATTACAATATCTCAAGAGTTACAACATGTTTCGAATTTCTTCTTGTCTCCGTTATTACCTGGTTTTTTCGAGTCATCCTTGCCACTCCAATCAATGCATTGTTCGGCGGCGACTTTGTAGGGCATAGATATATGCCCTACAAAGAAAACTATATGGTAACTCATCAGACAACATTTTGGACTGTTATAGACTATTTTTGTAAATTTATACGAAACTATGTCATAGGCTGATTATAGTATTTGTTAATAACTGAACTAATTTACTGTATTCCTCAATTTAAAAAAATAAATAAATAGTATAATGTAGAAGTATTTCGTCTTTTGGACGTTAACATTAAATGGTATGAGATATTAAGAAAGAAATGGATTTCGAATAATTTGGCATCATAGATGTTTATATAAGTGCTATATTATGAGAAGTAAAATCAATTAAAGTAAGTTTTAATAAAAATATTAATTTATCAACCTATGGGGAAGCCCGGAGTAAGTTGCAAGATTAAATTAATTGGCATCTTTCGTTTGCACATTGCAAACGAAAGATGCCAATGCATGCCAATGCATGTCTTAGCACTGATTACAGAAGCTGTTCTGTGGAAGTTATTTTATTCGGTTTTTAATCTGTACTAAACGTAAATGTTTTGCTCTTTTAAATGTTTTAAGTAAAAGTTACAGCCTACCCAACAAACATTTAGTACGTTGAGTAGACGTTTTGGTGGCAAATTAGTGTTATTTAGTATAATCGTATAAATGTTTTAAGGACGTTTACTCGACGGCATTAGGGCCCATTTTATTCAACTTAAGATGCTAAGAGTTTCGCGTAATAGTCATATAAATACCTACTTAGTCACATAGTCGTCATATATACGTCGGCGATTTGACTACATGTCATGTAACGATAGCTATCGCGTCAAATTCGTGTCGATATTCGTATCGAGTAATGGCGAACAATATGACTATTATATAATGTAATCGTTGTATTATTGTCATTTAAAGATGATGCCACTTGTATTGAACGAATAATATTACAGATTATATATCACGTTAACTTAATTCGGCAGTGTTTTTGACAGCTGAGTTAATATTGCATTTTTTCTTTGTTATTTCAGGTGATAGAACCATTTCATCAGTTGTAAACCAATGTGCAATCGAGTTTACTGATTAATGTGAGGTAATTTTGTATTAAAATTTCAATTTGGCATACACATTTACAATGAACATTTCATTGTAAATGTGTATGCCATGACAGTTGATTTAGGGATCAATAATAAAATCATTAAACTTAGTTTAAAGAATTTATATTTTAAGAACAGAAGGATATGCGTGATATATAACTTGGTTAAGTCTAAATAATACTTTTGTTTTAGGTAAATCTCACAATGATCTACAATTATGCGGATGTTGATAAGTTTTTATCAAAGATGGACTTCATCGAAATGATACGTGCACATTTGAAATGGCCGTGGTCATCTACTCATTTTATCTTTTGTTCTCATTGTTATGGATGTGGTTCCCAGATAGTCCGTCGAAATAGACCGTTACATTTTGTTTTAACAGACAACAATGTAAAAAAATTATTACGCTACGGTTTATTTTGGTGCCCCCATTGCAAATATTTTGCCATCTATAATCATTTTCCAGAAGACGAATGCGAATACTGTAATTAGTCAGTTAATCATACCTAATTACCTATTTAAATTTGAATCATTAAATATATTGTAAGAATTTTGGAAACACGCTTCAACATAATAGGTTATCAATCTATACATATAATAAAACTTGATTACACATACAGATATATACATATAACATATCTGTATGTGTAATCAAGTTGCAAGAAGGTTGCAATGTTATTACGTTTTTATAATTAATATTTTTTTTATTTTATTTGTGGTTATTGTTTTGATTATTTAATTGTGAGGACTAAGTAAGTCAGGTTGAAATGTTATTGATTATGTTTCTTTAAAGTATATTTTTGAATCTTGTTTGAGATTATTGTTTTTTTTTATAAGATAAGGGTGACAAACGAGCACACAGTCCACCTGATGGTAAACGGTTGCTGTTGCCCATAGACATCTACATCCAAATCAAAATGCAGATGCGTTGTCACCCGTGAGGACTAAGATGGAATGCCTCGTTTACAGCGTTAAGGTGCTATTTTAAGCTGGTATTTTGTGAGTGTGTGGTCCTTCCCCGGTCGAGCCGACCCATTCGTGCTACAACTATACCAGTAATACAGCTGCAGCATGGCTCTACAATGTAAAAATTTGGTTTATTCTGTTTGTAAATGTGTGTTTTGTTTTTGTATTTAATTGTTTAATTCTAGTGACTAGCGACTTAGTAAGTAGTTTAGGTTGCAATGTTATCAATTATTATGTTTTTTATATATATTTTTAGTTTTGTTTGTGATTATTATTTTGATATAGTGAAACAGTGTTTTTGTTTTTAAAGTGCTTTAAATTAAAAAAAAAATTAAATCACTTCGAAATAATTTACACAGATTTTTATTATTTAAAGTTAATAATCTAAATGCCGATTTTCATATGTCTAACTTCAAAAATATAGGACTCATATAACCTTTCAAACCACATTTCACCCCCTTATTTATATACACAACATCTAACGTAAATAACGCACATCCTCAGACACCCCAATAGTATATTATGTTATAATCATAATACATACACTGAATTCTTAGTTAAACATGTTTATGCATTGATTATTTATTATTATTAACAATTTCATTGGTGCCGGCGGGGATCTAACCCGGGTGTGCATGTCTGAGAAATTAAAAAAAAAATATATATTTAGTAATGCCGGGTTTCCATGCTTGCCAAGCCTCGGCAAACGTCTTCAAGCCCCAAGCGTCCACAAATCTCGTTTGGCGTTTGGAAGTCGTTTCCATGCTTGTGAATGCGTCAGTGTGCTACGTAAACCCAAGCATGGCGAAAACCGAACTTGTGTCGGCTATTGCGTTTAGTTTAACATACTTTTATTTGAAATACAAGCAAAGTAATACAAAAACAAGGAATTTTTGGCTTTTAATTCTTTTACTGGCTTTCCCGTTAACTCGGCAAGACGACTCCAAGCATTTGCAACTTTCTTTTTATTTTTATGATTAACGTCTTTGGGGTTCCAGATAGACGATTCGGTCTGGTAATATTCCAGAAACGATAAACTCTCTTCGTTCGACCAGTCACTCATTTTAAACAAAGAACTAAACATGCGCTTGTCGCGAAATCACAATTTCTACTAAACGCGCACCAACGTGTGAATGCGTTGCAAGCGCTTGCCGCAAGCGCCCTTTGATCTGTGTCCAAAAACCGACACTAGCCCGGATCGGTGACAAGCGTCTACAAGCTCACGCAAGCCAAGCCAAACGCCCTCTTTACACACTTGTGCTTGTGGATGCTTGCAGAGACTTGGCAAGCGTGGAAACCCGGCATAAAGTTCAACAACACGCATTGGGGCAGCACGGCGGACATTTCCTTGCCTTAAAACCCTCTCAGAAATTAGAGGAGGCCTGTGCCCAGCAGTGGGACGTATATAGACTTTACTTTCTTTTACTTTTATAATTATATTATATTACAGACGAAATTTTAAATAAAAATGAAAAATAAGCAACCGACAACCTCCTAGGTTGACCTGCGAGATGTCAGTCTAACAAAACAAAACAGCCCAGAAAAACAGACATTCCAACTGATATTTAAGAACAAAAAGTTTGTTTCGTTACCTATAGTAGGTACTGTTTTCTCGCAAATGTGTTGAAAAACGTTGTATGACACACATGCGTAAATTGGGATTAGATTCGTCTACGAGTTTGTAAAAACCAACTTTCCACATAGTATTATAAGTACCTAACTATTTTTCTGTGTATTAGGAATAATTTATTTTGAGCTATAGAGGCGGTAATTACAAACCGCAGACGTAAAAGGAAACAATGTCAGTAATTGTGTAATTAATTCAGTAATAATAATGTAATTACAAAACTTATATTTTCATTTTTAAACGTATTTATAAAAATAATTAAAATGTGATAAATAAATTGCACCAATTTCATTGGTGCCGGCGGGGATCGAACCCGGGTTCATCGCGTACTATGATACTTACAGCGAGCGGTAAACATCTGAACTACCACGGCTCTCAATGAACATCTTATAAATAAATAAATAATCAATAAAGATTTACAAAACAGTTTAATAATTTATTCGACGACTTTTACGGCGGACAAACTAGGTATATTATGTAGGATTATCATAGATACCTACTGTTACTTTACCTACAACCTACAATACAACAAACTGTCATAAATCATTGCTGCGTCGTGGACACTAAAATGTAAACTTTAGGTAGGTACGTCGGTACTAAGAAAACAATCTTGATGGGTCACTTGTCTTGATAAAAACCCGTGTTTACGTTTAGTGATATTGAGTATACAACACAAACACACACAAACACTCACGCCTGTCACCCAGAGGGGTAGGCAGAGACTACGGACTTCCATTTGGCGCGATCCTGACACACCTCTCTCGCCTCCTTTACATCCATATAGCTACGCATACACGCTCGTCGGTTAAGGGTACTCCTAATCTGGCCCATTTTCAATGTATCGCCGATTTGGTCGATAAATCTTCGTCTAGAGCGTCCCTTCCCGACTCTGCCGTTCACTTCTGAAACATAAATTTACTTTGTCACTCTTTCCTCGTTCATTCTTTCTACATGACCAAACCACCGAAGCATTCCTTCTTTAATCTTGGTCACAACGTCATCTTGCAAACCACACTTTTCTCTTATCATACTATTTCTCACCCTGTCATTCAGATTCAGCCCTAGCATACTCCTTAATGACCGCATTTCTACAGCATTTATTCTATTCTCATGCTTCTTCTGCCAGACCCAACTTTCACTACCATACATTAAAGTAGGGACTAACACAGCACTATGAATTGCCATACGTACCTTCTTTGGCACATTCTGACAACACGTAACATAATTAACGCATTTTTTTAAAGTAGTTTGTTCAGAATCGTTTACTGAATCGGTTTCTATCATTTTTAATATAGGTAATTTTTTTATCCCAAAAATAATTGAAACTACGTAATTTACAGTCACGCCTAAACCTGTACAGTCAAAACAAACTGAAATGGACCGTAACTCAAGGCAATAAGACTTTTAAAAGTGAGTTTTACTTGTATTAATTCAAATTCCGTCATTCAATACAAAATAAAGAAAATTGAACCTTATTTCAAGTATGTTAAAGTATTTACAAATACAGAGTTTGGAGTGCCTTATAAAGATCGCGGCGGCCAGGCCACTGACCTCCCAGATCAGCTGATTTGACGCCTCTTGACTTTTTTTTTATGGGGATGTATTAAATCATTAGTTTACTTTAGTGAGCCAACAAGTGCCGAGGACCTTTTTGTGACGATTTTAGAATAGTGAAAAATGACACTGAATTGCTTTCTAAATTATTTTCTTTCTTTTTTAAAACGTAACCTCCACACTAGGATTTTTTCTTGTATTGTGGGGGCAGTGTACAAACATAAATTGCACAAGGTCAAACATCCAAACCCGGAACAATTATTTGTAGGCCATACAAATATTGTTCCGTGCGGGATTCGAGCCCGCGGTCCTTAGCGCTGCAACTCAATTGCTAAGCCACTGCGCCACGGAGCCGTTGTGGTTTAAATACAACGTTGCATGAGAGTTTAGGCTATCAGTAAGTTAAATATTTGATTCTTAAAATAATTGTAATCTTGATTCACATCTTTTAAACACGCCGTCTTTGAATTATGTTAGTTTTAGCAGTTCATTATTATTTACAAATACAATTAAAATGTTATGCAAATTCAAAAAAAAAAAACTAGCAAGTACCTACACCTAGCGTTCGTGGTTTTATACGGTGACCACAACATTCTTCCGGAATTAGTATAACTAATTTAATAAATAATCAATGCATAAACATGTTTTAGTAAGAATATAATAATAATTAAAAAATGTATTATGATTATAACATAATATACTAATTGGGGTGTCTGAGGATGCGCGTTAATTACGTTAGATTTTGTACATAAAAAAGTAAGAACACAGGTAAGTAAGTACGAGAATTTTAGAAAACAATTTATAGATAGGCTGAATTAATTATAATTATTATCTAAACATTATAAATGCGAAAGTTTGGATGTTTGGATGGATGGATGAATGGATGTACGTTACTCAATCATGCCAGAACGGTTGAAGGGATCTGGATGATATTTTGCTCAGAGATAGGTTTATATAACACATATGATACCATTTATTCAGGTATTTTGTTTCTGTTGCATAATTTTGGAGTTACATGCGTTCGAAGCCGCTGGCAACAGCTAGTACGGACATAAACTGCGATGACTGTTCAAGTTCATGTGTCGGCGTCGTGAACTCTTGAGTGATCGCTGCATGAACACCCAGGGAAAACTCAACTTCCCTCTCCAATGAGTCATATATGACTCACAGGAACGTATTAGAATAAGTTCATGAGTCACAGGTGACTCATTTCTCAATACAACTTAAGGCACATTTGTTGGTATGAACGTGACGTGATATTGTTTTAAATCATACGTGGACGTATAGTAAAAAACCTATTGTTTATAATAATAAAAGAAAACTTCGCAATTTTTTTTAAAGTTGTCATTTAATAACTACAATAAACTTGCTATAAATAAAACTTAAATACTGAAGGTGAGGCTTTTATTCAAAGAAAATATTATAAAATCAAGCATGTTTCTCATTATAACATTTTAAACTGAATGCCTTTTCACCCCTTTTGCACTCAGTGTGTACTTGCTTAGCGTTTCTAGCCAATAATCCTTCATTATTCAATTTGACATAGCAGTGCATCTATTTCGTACGAGTTTATTGTCGGCCTTTCGTGGTATTTCTTCCAGAGAATGTCCAGAATTGCTTGAAGAAGCAATTGAAGATCTTGGAAAGCTACAGGAGATTGAAGATCTTTGAGAAAGATTACTTTCTGTGGTTGATGCTGCAGGTCCAAGGAAATGTCGAACTAGATGTTCTTGGACTTGTAAAATTATTATATAAAATTATTATAATAAATTATATAATAGTTCGATTCTATAACTATCAATTTTGCAAATGCATCCTTAATTCTAGTGACTAGCGACTAATAAGTAAGTCAGGTTGCAATGTTATTGATTACTCTATGTTTCTTTGATAGATATTTTAGTTTTGTTTGTGATTATTATTTTGATATAGTGAAGCAGTGTTTTTGTTTTTCAAGTCCACCTTAGACAATATCGTCGCTGCCACCGCCAAAGAAACGAAACGGCAACGTCGCGGATTTTTTCAGCCAATCCGATCGTTTGATGTGCTCTGATTGGCTCATTTAAATCGGATCAACATTTTGCGTAACTATCGCAAGGTGGATTTGTATATCAGATCAACTTCGGGGAACGCTAGTAAGTAGTCCCGTGAGTGTAGATGTTGATCCTGTCGGAGCAACATTAGTTACCAGAGATGCATATTGGATCAAGAAAAGGCGTCGGATCAACATACATTTTCGGATCAACAAAGTGCTCGCGTGAAGTCGCGTCTGATCAACATTTACCGTGAAGGGATCTCTATATATATATATATATATATATTTATATATATATGTGTGTATGTTTGAGTATGTATATATTATTTATAGAAATTATGTATTGAAGCGGTGTACTGCAGCTGGTTTGTGTATTTGCTTGTAACTTAAACTTAATTACGTTCCTGAGTGAATTTCAATGCAACCTCTTACAGTATTAAGAATATTTTATAACAATTATGACAATATTACAAGAAATAAATTTTTGTTATTATATTTGGTTTAACACAACAGAACTACCCTCTGCACATGAAGAATATATAATATACGTATATATATTTTTTTATACTTATTTGTGTATTTTTATTTTAAATATATAAGAGTGCCACTGAAAATCAGGGCTGTGGTGCTGGTAAAAGGAAAGCCACTCAGGATATGTTGGAATGTATCAGAAGTAAATACATTCCAACACATCCTGAGTGGCTTTCCCATTTTGGAGCAGAGCAGCATTAACGGGTGGATTATCTTTATAATACACCTTATGCATTACTTAACTTCGGACAAAGATAGCTACTGATGCGGAAAATTGGGACTCGGCAAATATTACGTTAGTTATTATTCACGACGTGTAGCGTGACACTGTCGCTACTATTTGGAAAAGCGTTCTGACTTTCGAATAAAGGACTTTATGCCGTTCCGAAATTCGGGGACTTTACAGCACCTATGGTCACAGAGGGCACTTGACCATGGGTGCTGTAAAGTGCCCCAAACGATGGAAATTAAAAAAAATAAATAAAATCAAATGCAATAAAATCCGTAAACTTAGTTTTATTCAATGTAAAGTATTCACGTAAATAAAAGTAATCATTATGTGGATTTTAACGTTCCTTGTACAGTCAGTGGTGAAGTACCCCATCTCAGATCAGGCGTAGTATGTGCTCATTTGTCGCCCTTATTCCATAAAAAGGAACCTTTTGTCACCACGTCAAAGGCAATACATGCAGGTCTCTCAGGGATATGTGTTATGGATTTCGGAGGATTTTGGCATGCTAACCTTAAAAATACCTAAACATAAAAGACATTGTAGTTTTATAAAAGACGTCTAACGATTAATGTAGAAACTGCCTTCGGCTGTGATAATGGTGATGATGAATACAACATAACATTCTACCTAAAATATAATAATATTTTTAAGACTATAATTTTAAAAAGGATGCCTACGCCGAAAATATATTAACAGCTTTGTCCCGTAAGATTTCAATTAAATTTTTATTAACGTCTATTGTATTGTGCTGCTTTCTAATTAAAACCGCAATATTCATCGGGCTACTTGTAGGGGACAGTCTGCTCGGGTGGACTTTATACTGTTGTATCCAAATTAATACGAGTAGACGTATTAATTTTGATTATAAAACATGCTTCATTTGTCAATTATATTTAAATTAATTTCATTTAATTAATTTCATTCAAAAATATATTTAATGGCCACCATTTAATATATTTTTATAGAATAAGGGAAACCGTTCATGCGGCTCACCTGATGGGTGTCGACCGCCGCCCACGAACAGCTGGAACACCAGGGGAATTGCAGGTGCGTTACCGGCCTTACACAAAACAAAAATCATTTTATTAACAAACAGCAAACTTCATATTTTTTACTCTATTTTGTGTGGTGTAAAATAAAATAGAATAGAATAACTTTTATTGAATAAAGTTTACAAAAAAAATATATGCTTTTACCACTGGTTCGGGAAAAAACTCTGTCCTAAGAAGAACCAGCAAGAAACACAGCGGGACTGATTTTATACAATAAGATACAATTCAATTTGTTGTACAATTAAATATGAAAACATATAGAAACATCATGGTAGAGATCACCTCATTCCCAGGGGTTATTATTTAACATACTCTTTACATTATAAATAAACATATTATAAATAATTATTTGTCAAACTTACAAATATAAGTCAATATAAATATAAAAGACTGATAATGACCTCTGGGAATGAGGTGATCGCTACAACAATGTTTCTGTTTTTATATTATTTCATTGCATAGCATGTTATATCGAGCACATCTGATGGCAAGCAGATGCTGGATCCCATAGATTTCTACATCATTCTTCAAATAAGAGTCAAAATTCAGGTACGTTGTCACCCGTGAGGACCAATATGAAATACCTCGTTTCCATTAAATAGGGTCTCCGGTTCTCTACACTCACCATAGCAAACACATCAGCATTAAGCTGCTATTTTAGGCTGGTATTCTGTGAGAACATAGTCATTCTCCAGTCAAGCCGTCCAATCGTGCTAAAACCATATTATGCCTGCGGTGTGGCTATACCACGTGTATACACTTGAGTAATACACATCGAATAATTTAGCAGTAATATTGTACATTATATGTAATGTTCACATCAAATGAAAATATCGATCGGACAAACTTATGATGATATTAGGGCATCCTTTGAAGCAATCGGCTAGAGTTGAAAGCTCAAAGTAATTTCAACTCGTACTGAAACTGTCTTTGAAGTCAGGCATGACCAAGGCCACTGGATACTTATCTCTAATGAACTTAGTTATATTAGTAGTTTATGAAACAATTTTAATATCTTGTGTGTTATCGTTCCATACTTAACTCCGCGGTTTAGTCTCAGTGTGTGTTGTTAGAGAGTTCATAGTGAGTGTCCGACACGTACTGATATGGATAAGACAAAGCTAATGATAAGAAGAGTTACAAATAGCTACCACTAAAGAATGGTATATCCAGAAGTATATCAAAGTCTGCCGAAATTCACAAATTCAGATAATTTGTTTTTTCCATCGTGAATTGTTATTGTTAGAGAATTCAAAATGAGGATATCACCTGAACCAGAGTATCCAACATAGCCCTACGGGTCAGTAAGCTAAAGGTACAATGGGTTGGCCAAGAACCGACAAATGATTCGAAAGAACATTTCTCGGGTAGCGTCGTACTGTTAAACGAAGTGGGTAGCCGTCTCTAGATAGAGTCACGACCTGGTAAGACATGCAGGAAGTCGATGGATGCAGGTGGCTCAGTACCGTGTTTGGTGGCATTCTTTGCGGGATCAGTGATCTTGTGAAGAGTTGTAATCTAGATGATATAAATTAAAATAACGTTACTGCTTGAATACATCCCACTGCTAGGTACATTTCGTGCCATATTTGAGAGGTTTTTCGCGCACGGAAATGTTCGCAACAGAGCACTTGGTAAATCAGAACTTAAAATTAACAATTTCATTGCTGTTAGTGAGCCCGGGTTGCTCGCGCACTGTGATATTTTCAGCGAACGCTCATCCCCTGCGCTACCACGACACTTTAAGATGATTGGATAAAAATATAACTTAATGGCCTGTAGTACAGACAGCAACTGACAAATATGCAATGTTAAAATAAAGGATGATAATACCGACACAATATGACACAAAAGTGTTATAAATTAAGCGAGGTACAATATATAATTTCTGTTATCGGTTCTTGGTTGATCGCCGCTGTGTCAAACAAATGATTGCTGCAATAACTCTCTGTATTACCAGTATTATATTTACCGAGACATGAGAACGAAGAAGGTTTTTTTTTTAATTTTCTTGCAAACAATTCGTTGTTTGAACACTACTTTTCAATCAAAATATATTGCTACGAAACCCTTGGCTGTGTTGTATGCACCATTAGAATAGAATAAAACCATTTTTATTCAAGATACATATATTCCAAGAATACTTATTGAAAGTCATTTAAGCTTTTCCACTAGTTTAAAATAACCTCTGTTCTGGGAAGGACCAGGAAGAGGTTTCCTAAACCAATTGCGTGCACTATCCCCGTCAGAACTTATCCCAACACCATCACTCCTACCACCACTACACTAAGAAAGACTCACCACCGACGATAATACGACACGTGTTTCCCCTATACATGAGGCATTCTCAGATGTAGCAGACTCTGCGGCGCTGATCGCTAACGCTTAGCGGTCAGCGCCGCAACGTAAAGAATCATCAACATCGATATACCTAAAACGAAGTTTTGAGGTAACCCATTTAAAATACAGTCGAATTCAAAACTTCCTCCTTTTTTGAAGTTGATTAAAAAATCAGTGAAGTGGCAGTAGTGTGAAAATATCTAATGAGAGTGAGAATGAGGTAAACTAATCAGGGGATGAACAGCAAGTGCCTTCTTAATAACCACAAAAATTATTTATGTATTTGTGTAACTTATAAACCTTATTTTAATATATGTTATATATTATAAAATATATATAATATACGTTATATATTATATATGTAGGAAGTATAGTGAGTATAGTACAGAGACTGATTTTGTAGTTAGAAATAATAATTAATTCGTTTACATGAATTAATTATCCAACGAGTCGAGGATAAACTAGTGACGGAATACGACAAGCGCACCGTTCCACGTCTGAGCTAATGCCCTGCAATGATAGTAACAACCATATTCTTTTCTTACTCTCTTTTTTTTCAATTCAGTATAGAACAGTTACACACCAACCATACCGCAAACATGTCCCCGTCACAATCACACAAAAGTGTATCGTGAGGGACGTAGTGACACGATAACACCTAAGTATGTAAACCAACAGCAACTCGACACATATCCCAGTGCAGCACAGACCAGCCTCCCTGCAACTTCATGTTACTTTCCTGCACTAGAATAATTACTTCGCTAGAGTGTTGCAATGTCTCTAGCATTTTCTAGATGCACAGACACGGCTACCTCTGACTGTCGCACGTCCTCTTGCGGTTGACAGTGAACAGCATACGGTCTATCAGTTATCACCACCTGCTAACAGATATTAACTCTTGTTAAATATTACAACGGTCGACCATCCCAGAGTTAATTTAAGTCATGGACACGCCGGTATGGCTACCTCTAGGCAAACGCACTCCAACTTTCCGTTCTGCTGCGTTCGTACCACATTCGCGCTAGCGAGCCGTCGCTCCGTACTGGCGATAGCAAATCGTCGCACTGCTTTGCAAAATTAAGAGAAATGGAGATAAATGTATTGCGAACCATGGAATTCAGAGATTCTCTTAAGAAACGGAAACTGTGCGACATTTGAAAACATTGCAAAAAAACGGAAACTATGTGTAGAGACAAATACCACAACATATTTCAAAAGGAAGGAGGCAACTGCGCAAAATCTACGAAAGCCGTCCAAGCTTCAGACGTCCATTTACAGCGCCAAAGCACCATTTGTTCGGCGGCCGCTTGCATTGCCTTGCCGTAAGATCAGCCGATAAGTTACAGACTGTAGCGGTGTAGGCTCAATCATACCAGCGCTCGGCCGTACCTGACCATGTTCGATTAGCCGTCACAGCATATTCCTCATTGATCATTGTTGTAGAGACTTTTAAATCCTTCGACATCAAACCCCAATCTTGTCGACCACATAATATTTGGAGCAAACTGCAACACTGGTCAACAGATTAGAACACAAAAATGTCACTTATTATTTTTAATTCATAACATGTTAAAGTTAATCCTTTATTTTGGTACACCCTTAAACGTTTTGAACTTCAAAGTATAGCAAGTGATAATCATGTTTCGAGTGAACTATAAAATCACAACAAAACTTGAACAAGTTAAGTTTTCATTGAATTCAAACTATAACTACTAGAAAGCCTCCAACATTTCTTTCGACATTTGTTAACATATTTAGGTACGTCAAGAAATGATGAAAATACTTGCGCGTACTTTTAATACTAATCGAAAAAAAAGGATTTATCTTTTGGCTTAAATAATTTCACTTTATCTTTTTTGTACACTTTAATGATACGACAATATCGTAAGTAGGACAGCAAATTTCATAACGGTATTTAACACAAAAACAGAATCATCAATACTGAATGTATTATAGTCTTTCACAAATGTAATAATCTTCATACTATTCGAAGATTGTATGTGGGCAAAAATGGGGACTTTATCCCACTTCTGATGTAGGAAGTATAGTGGGTATAGTACAGAGACTGATTTTGTAGTTATAAATAATAATTAATTCGTTTACACGAATTAATTATCCAACGAGTCGAGGATAAACTAGTAACGGAATACGACAAGCGCACCGTTCCACGTCAGAGCCAAGACTGCCTTAACGGCGGCCGCTCCGTCCGTTTTATACAAGCAAAACGGGCGCCACCGCAGGTGCAATGGTGCAGGTGTGCGGAACACGTATTATTTATAAGAATTCTGTCTAGCTACACCAACGGCGTCGCACGTGCAATGGTGCTGGTGCCGTCATATATATTTTATAAAGTTATGTTTATTATTTTTATTTATGTAACTCACCTGCCACAATTTTTTCATCACGAAATAGTTAGTATGTCAGAGAATGCTAATTGCCATTAAGTCCGTCCTTTATAATCTTTATGGCTGAAACAATAACGTTTTAAATAAATAAAAAAGAAAACTACGGCAACCCGCCTGCCAAGCGTGCCAACTATGGCAAATATCCCCATACGATGCAATTACGGGAGGCCTTCGCTCGGCAGTGGACTGTTGGTTGGCTGAAACGGTAACGGTTATGGTAAATACGGAAAAGAAAATAGAGATACATCGCAAAATACATCTCCTTAGTCGAAATTCTCTAGCAATATTTGTGTAAAGGCTCATTATATGCTAAAGCACTTAGTCACACCCATTTCGCGGAGATAATAAACTACCAAGGAAATTGACAACATCGTTTTCTATGTAGAAAACGCACATTATTTAGTAGTGCATTATTAATAATTACCTGAACTTACTATAATACGTTTTTTACTATCTTTCGGTATAGTTAGCTAATTTTGTCTGTAAGGTTGCAAACTATATTATCTTTCATTTTCATTATCATTATTGCAAAACTCTAACTAGAACTAAATCTAACTTAGGGCACCCCAGTTTTACGTCCACTTGAACTCATCCAGTGACCCGAATCATCATCAACCGAGTTCTTTCTGGTCGGTTCACTAGCGCTGCGAACAAATGTTTCATCCTGCTATATTTTCTACCACTGTTACCATGGGGAATGCTTAGAAGAATTGTTTAGATTAATTACACCTGTCCAATTACATCACACATGGCGGTACGACTCCCGATAACATCGACACCATCTGGATGCTATGTGTTTCACCACTGCGCAATTTTCCAGAACTTTTCTTCCTCGCAAACTTCTTTGTGGGATCAGCTACAAGCAGCAAATTTCTGGACCGATACAATCTAAAGACCACGAAGGAAAGACTCTAGTTCTTTTTAAAACAGCCGACAAAAATCTCCTTTGGTCCCGGTTCTATAAAAAAAAATCTTTACGAACCAACATAGCCCAACTAACCAGTAAGCGCATAGCGTATAGTGGTTTAACCAAAAATTTGAGATAAGAGAAAAAGATTTTTGAGTACCTAGCAGCCTCCTACAGGTAGTTGTAATGTAAGGCAACCTCCTACTAGATAAAGCGACTACCTACATGTAGTAGTCACTTTTTTCATCAACTTTCTGCTTGCAAGTTTTATGACAATTTTTTGATGGAGGCTTATGTTCAGCAGATTTGTAAGACGTTATTTTTTATAAAAATAAAGTGACAAAAGAACTCACAGTCCACCTGAAATTAAGTGGCTTTTGCACTCCGTGGACATCCGTAGCTAGCTTTTAACAAAGAAAGCTATACCTATATATATTTTGTCTGAGGGCTTTGATATAATACTTCACAGGATGTAATGATACTGGATCTCTATTTCCTTCAGGCCGGAACAGTACAAGCACTGCTATTTAAAAATTAAAAAGTTAAAGTTACAGCCTTTATACGTCCCACTGCTGGGCACAGGCCTCCTCTCATTTCTGAGAGGGTTTTAGGGCAAGGAAATGTTCGCCGCACTGCATGTTTCTTCACATTCTTCAGAGAGGGTTTTAGGGCATTTTTAGTGTCAGCCGCATTGTCGTAAATGTAATAATCATTTAATATCCATCCATTTATTCATTCATTACAGCTTATAAAAGTGCACTGCCGAACATAGACACGCCTGACGAGCGGGTTGTCAACCGCAGTATATTATTATTTTGAGTTGTTATGAGGAAGATTCTGCCGCTCATCACCTGTTTCAATTCCCTCAGTCTCCTCTTACTATACCGACGGGACGATTTGGGGTAGAGGGTATTCATACACCGCCACTTCTTTTCATATATTTTTCACTGCTAGCAATATGAGAAAGCTCAAGTTTATTCAGCGAGCTATACGGAGGGCTGACCTCGGAGTTCGTACGTTTCTCTGCAAAAAAATCAATAACGAAAATATTCTCAGTAGAATGAGCGTAAACAAGCCTCAGGTCATTAACATGAAGTGGCAATTAGAAGGCTATATTCATACGTGGTAGAGCCATGCTGCAGCTGTATTAGTAGTATAGTTGAAGCACGAATGGGTTGGCTCGACCGGGGAAGGACCACGCTCTCACAGAATACCAGCGTAAAATAGCAGTTTAACACTGCTGTGTTTCGTATGGTGAGTGTAGAGAACCGGAGACCCTTTTTACTGGAAAAGAAGCATTCCATCTTAGTCCTCACGGTTGACAACGCATCTGCATTTTGATTCGCAAACGAGGATAAATGTAGATGTCTATGGGCCACAGCAACCACTTACCATCAGGTGGACTGTGTGCTCGTTTGTCACCCGATCCTATAAAAAAAATATAGCTCGAGGAACTGACATCCGATGGGAAAGAAAGATTCTCGAGTGGCAGCCTCGCATCAGAAGAGACATCGTTGAAACTTTAACTTTCAAGTATTAATCTACCATGTAGGGTGAATCCACTAGATGCAGTGATGACCATATATGACAAATCCGTGGATGCAAGTGGATAGCACCGTGTTTTATAGCATTCCTTGGGGGAGGCCTATGGTCAGCAGTGGCCTTTTAAAAATCTGTTATGATAATGATGATGAATTTTGAGCGAAGTTTAGAATAGACAGTGTTATTTTCCCTGATACACATCACAATGCCCATAATTGGATCTGAAACTAAAGCAACAACAAATCAAACGCCCCATCGTGCAAGCACAACATATCAATCACTATGTGCGTTTAACAATACAAGTGGATGACACACCCACTAAATGTAATATTTGCCGGTTAATATAGGAAGATTGATCTGCTGACTTTTGTTTAACTACCGTCCCAGTTTATTAAGTATTATTAAACTAGCTTATTTTTATCTTAAGATTTAAAATATTAAGATAAAAATAAGCTAGTTTCATTATTTTATTGAATTTTCGGTTAGTCCAGTCCAGTGAAAAGGTTCGATAACTGCTTGTAAAGTTTTAGTAGCAAGAATCAGAAACAAAGGAGAAACACACACACACACACACACACATACACACACACACACACACACACACACACACACACACACACAAACACACACAAACACATGAAACTAAATATCGTGTGCTATATTGAAGTGGTGGAAGGGATCGTCCTTTACATAAGAGCTTGCAGCGATGATTTTCAGTCGGCCTCGAACTAGTTCGGACGGTCAACAATACGCGAGCGGGTAATTCTTTATCTATATTCTATAATCAATGTGAAAAGTGCCGGAATACTGTACATATTATACTTATAACGTAAAACGTTAATGAAATTCTAATGATTTTTTTAAATGACAGTAATATTTAAAAATATTTACAGAGGGGAATTCGTACAAAGTAACAGGTATGAGTATATTTAAATTAATACTTAGTAATTATTACATAAACATCAAAGGTAAAAATTAAATTTCAGATTTGATATATAATAAGTAATTTTAAATAAAATCATAAATTTAGTTTAAATTATTTATATATAACTTCTGGTCATTTAATAAAATTTCCTTTGTCATACATAAGAACATACATTTCATTTATTTACGAGTATTTCAGTCTATCAAAAGTCCACTGCTGAACATTTATGGAAGTGTTAGATATTATATATCGGTGCGATACGTACTCTCATAGAGGGCATATTTGTCATATTTGCTACGGTTGTTAACTGCAGTTTTGTTGTAACTTATATCAGTAGACTGGAATTTCAGATTCTTTCGAATTGTATATTTTTCAAAATGGTTAAGAGGTATTCCAACTAATTCATAAGGTATGACATCGAATCTGAATTTTGATTGTTTTTACCAATAAATAATAGTTGTAGATGTCCATGGGCCACAGCATATTTTATGTAGACTGTATGCCCGTTTGTCGTTCTCACCACTACTTCTTTTTAAAATAATTTATTATTTATTTATTAAGAACATTAATACTTTATTTATTAATTTTTAAAAGATAAAAAAAAATTAATTCTTAAGAAAAGATAATTCCTATTGTTGCATCGTTTGCCAGTATTGCTAAGCTGCAAATGTACAGCAAAAGTAATTATAAGGGGAAGGTGATAAGGAAAGTCGTTGGTAAGTATGCAAACTGGAGCTCCGGCGAAGTTTCTCCGTTAGAAAAGGATACGTGCAACAAAGTTAAATAAAAATGAGCCTTTGTGAACTTCGGCTCCTGAAATAACTTCTGTATTCTGCCTAAATATATACGCGCGCTTAGTATCTATGCACATTGAAGTATATTTCAAATTAATGGAGAATTTTTAAATATTTTTATGGCAAGAATTCGAAGGGAATAGATAAAAAAAATTGTTTTATTCATCACCATGACTATCATCATTACAGCATTTTACAATTCTACTGCTGAACATAGACCTTCCCCAAGAAATGCCACAAAGCACGAGCCAAAGCCAACAGCATCCATCGACTTTCTGCATGTCTAACCGGGTCGTCACTCCGTCTAGTGGAAGGCCGTCCTTCACTTCGCCTACCGGTACGAGGCTGCCAACCAACTTTTCCATCGTTTGTCGGTTCTTCGAGCTATATGGCCGGTCCATTATCACTTCAGATTTAATGTAATAATATCTATTTTCGTCATCATTATTACAGACCTTCAGAGCCGTGGTATCCCAGGGGCTAACCGCTATAAATTCCACACTACGCGAGCAACCCGGGTTCGATACTCACTGGCACCAATGAAATTTCTGATTGCAATTATAAGTGCTGATTTACCACATGCTTGGCGATGAAAGGAAACTTTCGTGACGAATATGTCTGAGAATATAAAAAATATTTTGCAATCATGTAACGTCGCCAACACGGATTGGGTTAGCGCGGTTGACACTTTTACTGCATACGTTTCTATATAACTGTGAACATTCCGAAAAGACGAGCACTATCCTCTGTCGACAGTTCGTCACGCCATGATGTACACAATTCCAAATGAACCTCTGTTGACAACGCTCTTGCAATATTACATTTTAGAAGTACTCTGCTACTTATTATTATCTTATTTTCCTGAAGAAACAAACGAAATATTTTTGAAATTAGTATCAGATCCTTATCCCCGCACAAAGACTTATAACAATAAACTTTGTAATTTAGATACAGATAAAACTCATATTGAACGAGTATAAATATACTCGTTCAATATGAGTTTTATCTGTACACTCCTGAGTGATCAATCACAAAAAAAACCGATTACAGGACAGACCTTCTAGAAGATTTATGAACTTCACTTTAGATTATTGACAGGCTATTATAAAATCCACTATATGCTATTTACAACTAATTTATATAATATATTTTTATAAAACTGAAGAGACAAAATAAATGAACTAACAGTCTACCTGAATGTAAGGGCTGCTACAGTCCACAGATACCGGCGAACTTCAAACAAAGAAGGCTACAGATGCCACTGTAAGGCTGTAATAGCTCTTTCTTTTTTATAGCAGAGGGGGCAAACGAGCATGCGGCTCACCTGATGGTAAGTGACTACCGCCGCCCATGAACAGCTGCAACACCAGGGAGGGAATCGCAGATGCGTTGCCGGCCTTTTAAAAAGGAGTACGCTCTTTTCTTGAAGGTCCCTAAGTCGTATCGGTCCGAAAAAATTGCCGGTGGTAAATTTCACAGAGAGGTCGTACGTGGAAAAAAACATTAATGAAAAGTACAGTGGTGGACCGCCAAGCATCCAGATGGTGTGGATGGTATCGGGAGTTCTGCCGCGATGTGAGTTCGTGAAATTTGGCGGCTGGGATTAATCAGAACAATTCCTTAGAGCACTCCCCGTGATAGATGCGAAAGAAAATGCAAAGGGATGCAACATCTCTTCGCAGTGCCAATGAATCGAGCCAATCGGAAAGGATTCGGTCTTTGACGATTCGAGCCGCTCTGCGCTGGATGCGGTCAAGTGGAAGGAGCTAGCACTGGGGAGCCCCTGCCCAGAGATGGGAACAGTACTCCATGTGAGGTCGAACCTGCGCCTTGTAAAGTTGCAGGCGGTGTGCCGGCATGAAATACTGTCCCGCTCTGCTGAGCATGCCAAGCTTTTTAGAGGCCAATTTGGCCTTCTCTTCCAAGTGACCACGAAGCTGCACGTCACTCGATATGTCGACTCCGAGGATTCCGATACTAGCTGAGACAAGAAGGGGAGTGCCTTCAAACTGAGGAGATACGACAAAGGGGTTCTTTTTAGCGGTAAACGCGCAAACTTGTGTCTTCTGAGGATTAAACTGGACTAGATTTAGTCGCACCCAATCCGAGACTTTGTCCAGCAAAGACTCGACTTCAGACACAAGTTTGTTCCGGTATTCGGCGACGTTTTCTCGAGAAATATTGGCACGGCCGGTGTATAGAGCATCTCCAGTGATGTCATCCGCATAGCAATGAATGTTACCAGTTAGCAACATATCATTGATATGCAGAAGAAACAGCGTTGGTGATAGCACACAGCCTTGTGGAACATCAGCGTTAATAGGCTTGTAGTCGGAGCATGCACCGTCTACAACGACCTTGATGCTCCTATGTGCAAGGAAGCTGGTGATTCAATCGCACAATTTCTCGGGAAGCCCTTAGGAAGGGAGCTTCGAAGGAAGCGTTTTGTGCCAAACCCGATCGAAGGCCTTCGCAATGTCCAAACTAACGGCCGACGCCTCCCCCTTGGACTTACTGCCTCTGCCCATCTATGGGTCAGGTATACCAGAAGATCACCAGCTGATCGAACCCGACGAAAACCGTATTGGCGGTCACTAATCAGCTGGTGATCCTCAAGGTATCGCATAAGCTGGCAGTTAATAATTAATAATTGAGGTGATCGCGATAGGCCTATAGTTGGACGGGTCTGAGCGGTAGCCTTTTTTAGGGATCGGGTGGACAAAAGCTGTCTTTCATGAATTCGGGACTACACCTTGGGAGTAGAAGTACCGGAAAAGACGCGTTAGAACTGGTGCTAACTCCGGAGCACACGTCCTCAGCACAATTGTGGGGATTCCGTCAGGTCCACTTGACTTCTGGATGTCCAGGGAGAGGAGTGCTTTGCGAACCGAGCGATGTGAGAACAGCACATCCGGCATGGAGCACTCACACCGCGAGATGGTCGGCGGTGTTTTCCCCTCGTCATTAAGAGTCGAGTTGGACGCAAAAAAGGAGCCTAAAAGGTCTGCTTTGTCTTTTGCGTCTTGAGCCAGTGAGTCGTCCTCCCTGTGCAGAGATGGTAGTGATGGCTTACAGAAATTCCGTCTCGAGATGGTAATGGACGGCGTTTAGGTCCGAGTGAAGTCCCCTGATGTTGCAGAAATTCACGGATAGCGTGGCAGGGGTCGCCTTGGTCTTGTTGCTCAGTTCGCCTCGAGCAGTTATGTTTTTGAGTGGAATTTTGCAAGCAGAGCTTCTACTTCACGCCGGTATTCTGTTCTGCTTTTCAGGGTTACAATGCATATGTAGCTGACATACGCGTTGTCACCTCTAAGGACTAAGATGGAACAGCCTGTAATTATACTGGCCCTCTATACCTTTCAGACCGAAATACAGCAGCGCAAGTACTACTCTATGGCAGCCGAAATAGGTAAGGGCGTGGTACCTACCTAGACGGACACCGAGGCAATAAAAAGGAGTCTTACCACCTGGCAAAATGAAATGGAACTTTACGAAAAAACAGACATGTGTACTTTAAATATGAATTCTATTATGTAATAATATACTGAGTTTAAAGTAGTCTTCAGTGACCACGGGTGCTGCAAAGCAACCGAAACGTCGGGAAATAAAAATAAGTAAAATTAAACGCTTTAAAATCCGCAAAATTAGTTTTAATTAAAGTAATCATAAATGACAATTCCATGTGGTGGCGGTATAGCACAACCCATCACCCAAATTCCGTTACCGTTGCAGCCTATTAAGGACCACTGCTCAACATAGACTTCGCCCGGAGATTGTGGATATTTGCCATAGTAGTCATGCCTTGCAAGCGGTTTGGTAACCGTAGTTTTTTTTATATTTAGTCGTTATTAGGAAGACGCTGCTGCCCATCTCCTGATTTGTTTCCCTCTGAGGCATTTTACAACACGCACGGGATGACATGGGATAGTAGATATTCTTACACCGCACCATGTCTTACTAGCCTAAAATATCTAGACCAGCAACGGTAAGCAGAGTCAAATGTGCGAGATGCCAGTTCGCGTGCTAAACGTGAAGGTTAAATCAAAAATCTTTCTACAACTGCAGAGGCATATTTACTGTAGATGACGAGCCGATAAAGAAAAAATAATATAATATTACAATATAAAAGAAGAAAGAAAATATAATATTACAATATTCTAGTATGCCATTTCATAGTGCAATGTGGTCCCTTTTACTAGTGAATAGGTATTCCATTTAAATTCAGAGATTACAGCCACGTACTAGCAGCATATACAGTTTCCTAGCAGCAGGACTATGTTCGTTTGACAACTATACATTTATTTGTGTTATTGGCCTAGCATGTCGTAAATGGGGACTAATGGGATTCATTGTAGCCTATCAAAGTCCTCTGCAGAATATAGGCTCATAAAGAGGCCAATGAATACGAATATACGGAGGAAGATATATCTGCCATAGGTGTCACACTTGGCAAGCAGTTGCCAGGCCGCACTTGTTACCTATTAGGTAGACTTTGCCACTCACCTCAAAAGTTCGTTTCCCTCTGTAGCCTCTTACAATACCTTGGGACGATATCAAGGATCTAAACGAATAAATAAATAATTAAAGTATATAATATGTTAACAGCTACATTCTATCATGGTCTTTTTTCTGCACAACTGTGCAATAGAAAGATAATATGTTTTTCTAATGGTTTTATACGCTCACCATACGAAAAAGCGTTATTAGGCTGTTATTTCACACTGGTATTCTTTGAGAGCTTAGTATTTCCCCAATTGAGCCAACTTATTCGTGCTACAACCGTAAGAAAGCTGGAGCATAGTTCTATCATTTATACAAAATATGATTTTTAAGATTATACTTACTTACTTACTTATCTTCACGCACAATCCCTGACGGGGTAGCCAGAGAGAACAGATCGCCAAGTGTCACGATCCTTACATATCTCTTTCGCTTCTTTCAGATTCATTATCTTCTTCATACATGCACGTCTAGGTATCCGAGTACTCTTGACCCTACCCTCTTCGAGCAATTTGCTCACATGGTCTTCGAAAGTTAGTCTCGGTCTACCTCGACACCTTTTAATATTAACTTTCGCGCTATATATTTTCTTCACCATTCGGTCTTCACTCATTCGCTCAACGTGCCCAAACCACCGAAGCACGCCCTTATCAATTTTTGTGATAAGGTCATCTTTCAAACCTGCCATATTGCGAATCTCTTCGTTTCGCTTTCGGTCGGCCATAGTAACGCCGCACATTTTACGAAGAGATCGCATCTCCACTGCATTCAACTTACTTTTATGCTTCTTCTGGCATACCCAGGTTTCGCTGCCATATAACAAGAGTGCACGCCTTGCCTTTTGACTAACGCAGTCAGGGCACCATTGACTTTGTTCCCGGCAGCGACACGCCTGTCCACATCTAAATCACATCTTCCATCCCGGCTAAAAGCACTCCCCAAGTATACAATTTCATTTACCTGTTCTAGACATTCCTGATTTACCCATATTTCACACTTCGTTCTCTCTTCGTCCCTTTCAAATACCAGAACCTTAGTTTTATTAGCATTCAAACGGAGACCTTTAATTTCACATTCCTCTTTCATACACGTGACTAATGCCTGCAGTTCTGCCTCTGATGGTGCAATAAGCACTGCATCATCAGCATACAGCAGACAATTTACTTTTATGTCACCCAATTTCACACCCAAACAGCTATCTTTCAGCTTTTGTAAACAGCTGTCGAGATACAGTATGAACAGCCAGGAAGACATGACACAACCCTGTTTTACGCCCGTTTGGACGCTAAACATGGGTGACAGGTCATGCCCTACCCGCACACAGGCTTTACAGTCACAGTAAAGAGACTGCACAGCCCTTAGCAATCGGCCATCCACACCATACCCCGGCAACAGTTCCCACATTTTCTTCCTTACAACCTTATCAAATGCTTGCTCAAGATCCACAAAAGCACAGAAAATCTTCTGGTTAACAGCCAGAAGCTTTTCCGTGATCATACGGAGAGAAAACATTTGATCCGTGCATCCTCTTCCAGGTCTAAATCCGCATTGTGCCTCCCATAGAAATCTTTCCGATTTCTCTTGCATCCTACGTGTCAAAACCTTCGAGTAAACTTTACTTGCTAAACTGGTCAAGCTGATCGCCCGATAGCACCCGCAGTCAAAATGTGAACCTTTACCTTTATATAAAGGCACAATGACTGCGGATCGCCAATCATCCGGGACATCCCCCGTCCGCCAGCACAAATTGCACAGCAGATGAAAGCTGTCCCAGACGCGAGGCCCACCATACTTGACCATTTCAGCAGTAACTCTGTCTAGTCCCGCAGCCTTACCACATTTCAAACTTCGAATCGCACGTTCAATCTCTTTCATACTGATGACCTCAGTGTCATCGAGGTCCGGGTCTGGCGTGCTAGTCACGGCGTCATCCCCGGATCCCTCACTAAGATCATCACACGCATACATTTCTCTATAAAATTCGCTCCATCGCTGCATGACGTCCGATTTTTCTGAGAGGACGTCATTAGTTCTCGAAAGCACTTTGTTCATTCTTAAGGCCGTCGCACCACTTCGGGTCCTTCCAACCTCTTTCCAGAAGAGTTTGGAGTTCTCCTTAAAGTTGTGCGACAACCTTTCATCCGCTTCCATTCTACACCTTTCACGCACTTCCTCAATCAATGCTTTCGTGTGAACTTTCTGCAGCTTATATCTTTCTTTCATCTTCTCTCTCATATCCTTATCATTACTAGAGGCCAAGTAGTCTAACCATGCTTTCTTCTTCTTCTTTACAGCTTCTTTCACTTCATCATTCCACCATGCATCTCTTCTTTTACTACTGCCTCTTTTTATTGTTCCACACACTTCTTCCGCTGCACTTACCATTCCATCCCTAAGGTTCTGCCATGTTCTTTCTACACATTCGTTTCTGCCATCGATGGTGTCAAGCTTTTCGGCTACCCTCGCATGATATTTGTCCCTAGTATCCGCTTCCTGAAGCTTCCAGCTTCGGATGCGACAGACCGACTGTGGTTCTGTCACTGTCGTCCGGTAGCGCCAACCCGCGAACAGACCCCTAAATCTAGTAATCACTAGATAGTGATCCGTTCCCAGGTCAGCACCCCTGAACACTCGCGTATCCATAACCTGTTTTCGCAGTCGGTCATCCACCAGGAACAAATCGATCATACTTCTCTCATTCTTTCTTTCTCTAGTATACATATGGATTTTCTTGTGATTAAACATAGTGTTTGTCACAAGAAGACCCTTTTCCTTGCATACCGCCAGTATAAGCTTGCCAGCATCATTAACCCTTTTATCGCCAAACTTTCCAAGTACCGACTCGTACCCTGGTCGAGCGGTACCAACCCATCCATTCAAATCACCACATACAACAATCCTTTCGTTTCCCCTAGCCAAATCTAGAACTTCTCTTACATTCTCCCAAAACTCCTCCAGCTCAGCCCTGGACGACGAAGCCACCGGCGCATAAACAGCCAAAAGGAATAACTTCGTCAGTCCCAATTTAAAGCGAACCCAGAGAAGTCTTGAGTTCACAAACTTATATTCAGTCATAACATCGACCAACCGAGAAGACAGCAGCACCCCCACTCCCTGGCAGGCGTTCTCGCTCTCCGGGACTCCGGACCATAGAGCTAACGCCCCGCCAGGGAGCTCTTCAGTACCACTGCCCTTCCGTTTGGTCTCCGACATACACACGACATCTAATTCTCTTTCTTTCATTATTTCGATCAACTCATTCGTCTTATCTCTCATGCCTCCTCTAACATTCCACGTGCCAACTCTGCACTCCGTCCTCCATCCTCCTCCTTTTTTAAGATTATGGTACTAAAAATTTTGTATTTATAGATGATTTTCACTAATAATCGTCACTGTGGCAGTAAAAGTATCTAAACCGGAACTAATTCCTTTCAAACCGAATTAGCAATTGCAATGGGACATTTTTATAAATGGCCTTTTGTCATGCATCTCTAGAGCGAGCTGAACTAATTTTGTTTTCTCAACACTTCTTGTGTGATTCCATGTCGTGCAATCTGTACACAAGAGTATAAAATAAAAGATAATTTACAGTTCTAGGTGTTAATCATGCGACACCGTGCGACAAAAAGTTAGTCGAAGCCTACGAACGCGAACAACCCATTATAGAGAAGATGCTGCTTTCCTGTTTGATTTCCCTCTGTCTACTCTTACAACAATCACGGGATGATATGTAGTTATAAATTCTCTTAAGACAACAACAACACGGCGTTCGCCACCATTGTATTCAAAACCGATATGCCTGCACTGTCGGTTCGATCACTTATAAAGAACAATTTCTGATTGTTTGTCATTGAAGTTTATTATTTAAAGAAAGTTTGATCTAAAAGCATTAAACTAGAGATTCATACCAAACGCCAAAATACGAACGTCATTCGCAAATGTTTACCCAAGTTAAACCTGTTACAAAGCAAATAATGACAATTTGCTTAGTAGCACAGCTATTTCACTTCTGTCCTCGCTCCTTCGGTCACACAAGTCACGTGTTGTTCTGAAAATTATGTTTAAAGTTTTCTACTGACATTTTCTCGTTCATTTGATTTTTAGAGTACCGGTGTAACAATATTCACTATTCCATATCGTCCCGTGTGTGTCGTAAGAGGTGACAGAGAGAAACAAACCAGGAGATGGGCAGCAGCTTCTTCCTAATAAGTAAGTACCAAATATATAAAATTCTGCGGATGCTAACCCTCCTGCCAAGCATGGTAACTATGACAAAAGAGGCAATCTATGAGGAAGGCCCACGTTCAGCAGTGGACTTTTGATATACTGTAACAGTAAAAGTAATATTTTTTTTGTTGAGTCCTTAGACTTATTTGTTAACAGTACAAGTAAAGTAGCTAAAGTAAGTGACGCTCTGAGAGATGACTATATATTTGTCCCATTTATTTTCATTTGCTGAAGAAACTATCGATTGGTGAGGTCCTCGTAAAGGAACTGCACTGCACGAGGATTCAAGACTACATTACAAACAGATACTTCAATTTTATTTATTTGTGTAGATGTATAGATAAATCCACATTATTTAAATTTTTAAAAGAATATCATCTCAATGTGTAGGCGTATATTAATTTAATAGGATATGATATTTCTATTTGTATTATTATTAATGTGTAAGAATATTTATATGTTTTATGTAAATTAATCATGTTGTGGTCATGTGTTATTAGAGGATATAATTAAGAAGTAACAAAACTCGCGATCTTTGTTGATGGTACAATAAATAAATTAATAAGTATTGAGAACTACTTACCGGGCTTGCTTGCGTTGTTGAAAGAAATATTAGCTATGTTACCAGCATCGCTAGTACTCATTTCAAAAATTAACAAGACACTTTGTAACAGAAATGTGTCCCTAGTTGAACATTCCCGGTAAGTGTTGCTATAGAGAAAATGTTCGCTGGAGTATGTTTATTAAGCTTTCTTTTTATTTTTGCAAAACTGCTCGTAACTAGGTTGTTATCGTTAAAAAGCTATAGACATTTTGTGAGTCTGATGAGATATGTAATGTTCAAATTTACAACTTAAGTACTCCTATTAGTTGTTTAAATACAAAATGTATATATGCTTTGACATTATTTTACGATAGAACTAAACTGAGAAACCGAACTGTATATTACATAATATGTAATTTGTGATGAGTTTAGGAGCCTAACTTTTTTATCAGCTCTCCCTAAACAGACTTAAGGACGGATTTGCCTTAATCCATGGGATGACAAGTGGATTGAAAATCTCAGTCCCTGAGCCCCAGACGTCTCGCATTTTTGACAGTTACCAGTTTCGGTTTTTTACGTCTGGTATAAACGAAATGGTTACACCGTCAGCTTTCGAATCCCGTAAGAATTTTCTAGCATTTCCCCTAGTCACCTCTTACGACACCTGCGGTACGAAATGAGGAGATGTATTCTCCATTCTCTTAGTCCGCCCCCAAACGGTAACTGGACAGAGCCAAAAGTGTGCCGATAGGTATGTATTTCTAAGGGCTTAACCTTTTAGGTTAGGATCACTATGCTAAACTTAACCAGTTAGGTTTATGCCTAACTGGTTAAGTTTTTTCCCATCTGTTAAATTTTGGTTCGGCATTTTTTACAAACGCTTATTTCACAGGCGAAGTTTATTTTACAAACAGCTATCTGTATTAAACGAATCTGGGAATTGAATCAAATATCACTCGTACTCTATCTATATCTATATGCAACGGTTAAGCCGGTCGTAAGTTGCAACTCTTAAATCCACTTATAATATTGTGAATGCCAGTAGTCTATAACTGTAACTCGAATAAGGAACTTGCCCCAATTTTTCATAAGCATCATCTTGTTTGTTATATTTAATAGATTTCAAAATGGAGGAGGTTCTAAATTTGATCGTAGTTTTGTATGTTTCGCGTTATCTTCGTTAACAGTGAACCGATTTTGATGGTTCTTTTTTATTTTGGAGAAGAGAAATTCCACCCCTAAGGGTTATTTCTTTTAAATATAACTATTTAGACGACTTTTATATTGTAATAGATTTTAGTCCACTTAAAAGTACTAAAGTAAAAGAAAATGAACTATTAAAAAAGTAAAAGTCAGCTACAAAGAACTTAAAAGAGGAAAATAATTTTACATTCTGAAGTCGGGTTTTTGATCTAATTGCTTATGCTGCACAATGTCTTAGGACCGAATTTAAAACGTGAAATTATTTTATTATTTTAAATTCTTTGAAATCGGCTTTTACTTTTTTTAATAATTAATAGAATCAAAAATTACGTTGCGGAAAACTCTTTTATTAAAAATGCACCTCCCGCTCTTGAAACTAGGTAAGATCACTTTATTTTTTTACGCGGATTCGGAACGCTATTTTTGGTAACACACGAACAGACTGCGTTGAATTTCCTCCAACACAAATGAAATAATCAATTTCAAATTGGTTCCAGCGGTGGTACATCTACAGTCGGTGATTTTACTTTATACTTTTACATATCTTAACTTTCATTATACAAATTTGACTTTATTATTTCATATGAGATGCTAACACAGATACGTAACCATAGCTTTAGTATTAAAAAATATGTACTTACTAATTTTAGAACGATATTTTATATTTCTGAAGGTAAGAATTCTGAGGATCGAATGGAGAAGAAAGTTATTCGAAACTATTTTCAAAACCTGATCAGATCCTGAGGGATTAGACGCTAGACGGCTGAAAGGTGAAAAATGCATGTACCTGTTATATTATTCTGTTTTTAACTTTCCATGTAATTTTCACTTTAAACGATATTTAAAAAATCACTCGAAGTAGAGGCATTTTATTCTCGTTACTTTTAATAAGGTAAATGAAGTTTTAACTCGGAGGACCGACAACTGGTCATTGCTATCAGATAATGGCCACGTTATCATAGAATAGCAGCATAAAACAGGAAACTCTTTTTACTGCTAATCATGCATTCGATCTTAGTCTTCAGGTGAGAGAATACACCTTAATTTTGATTCTTAAATAAAGATATAATATTTAGGTGTGTATTAGTCACAGTTTCCAAATACTTTTATGTAAACTGTTTGCTCTCTTGTCAATCTTAAAACTTGTTAAAGACGAAGTGGCACCTGCATCCATCGGCTTCTATATCATATATTGTCACAGATAATATTTTCGAAGTATTTTATATAAAAATGTTGCCAACCCTACATCGGAAGAGGCTTATTTTGAGCAAGGTAGTCGTCTCTTACGACGTTAACGAGACGAATGAATTGACGGATTTCTAACGTCACTATCAGATGCCATTTTCCTTACTGGAATATTATTATTCCTTAAAAGAATCTGACCTCGTTATCAGTAACAAGATGTAATCTGTTGAAATAGCTGAACCGTAGAGGTCTACAAAGTAAAATGTATTCGTATTCTAAAAGATTGTGCAGCTGCGCCAAGCTCGACGAGTTTGACTAGAGGATATTTACCATTCGTGTTAGCGCAAGTTGTTGGAGGTTTAACAAACATTTGTATGTAACTTTCTGTAGGCATAGGGTTAATATAGAAATTTTAAAACATTTATTGTTTTATAGGGTTTTGATTTATTTTTAAACAGTTACCTGATGGTGGACGAAGAGTATGCGAAGGGCACTCCTTAATTCTTTCCTCCGCTTTTCACTAACTCGATCCAATACTTAAACTTAATCAAGATAGTAAAAAGAGGAGGAAGGAATATTTTGATATTGATATTTCAACCAAACTGTTTGCATGTTTCGTAATCCGTACAGCAAAGTAGTGGAATAAGCTACCAGTAAATTAAAGTTGGTAAAAATTACCTTGCATACATCCACTCGATAAAGTAATAGAATCAGGTGTTACTTTGTTGAAATCCATTATAATAAAGTTGGTTTAACCTACCTTGCGTACATCCGATCGATAAAATAAAATGATGTGTATTACCAAATTTGAAGAGCAACTCCCGCCCTCACTCAATTGCGTGCACTATAACCGTCATCACTCATCCCAGCACCACTACTACCAACACGAGTACACTAGGAAAGACACACCACTGACAACAATAAGACACGTGTTTTGCCTCTCTACGAGGGATCTTAAGGTGATGCAGACTTTGCGGTGGCTGACCGCTGAGTGACCTTCGAGCCAAAATAACTGCTATTTATACAGCCTGCTGACGCAAACGCTCCCTACTTAAGTAGCAAGCGACTGCGTCATGCGATAAAACATACGAACAATCACGACCTGATATTCGCAGCCGCTTGTAAAATTTAAAAAGAAACCGCCGCGTAACGCTTACCTACCCTCCAACCACGCAACGATTCGCCGATCACTGTGAGGGTGACAAACGACCATATTGCGAGGCTGTCTGTTTTTAGAGGGCAAGCTTAAAGATATTTAAGAGAGTTGAGTTAGAAACATTTGTTTGTTCATTTAGCAGTGCAACGTTACTATTATTAATTTTTAACATGTCTAACTGTTCCAGCACACACTGTCGCAGCCCTTACACTTATGAAGACTTTAAAGGAGTGGTCGTTGGCTAGGTTGTATTTAGTGTCCTAGGGATGTTTAGCAAAATGGGATTTATCGGGATTGCAATTCCTGTGCGCAGCTTAATGCGCTTTATAACGTGTTCCGAAGTCGTAACCAGTCTGACCCACGTAAAAGGCGTGGCATTCGTACAAACAAGTTTGTAAACACCCGATTTTTGACGAATATCTAACTTATATTTATTACTACAGATATTCCTAAGAGAACTGTTGGTTTTGAACGCCACATAAACGCCGCTTTGTAGAAGAGTAATAGCTACTTTTTCCGAATTGTGGCCTATGTAGGTTAAACTGCTCACATATCAACGAACACTTTGAGGTTGAACCGCGTACAGAGAGTTGCGAACAACATGATTTTGTTTCTTTTTAATTAAATTGTTAATAAAATTTTTTGAGAAACTGTTAGATACTGCTATTTGATAAATTATATTAAGATCTCTTAAATAATTTACTTTACTTAATGGGACAGCGAACAAACAATTAATATAACAATGAAAGCGGCTAATTTATTTTGCCACGAATGACACGATGACGTGGAGATGACCGTGACAGTATGAGTTGGCTTTTGATAAATTTGGAAAAAATGTGACGACCTTTTATAATCTACCAGCGTCTGTCTTTTTGTCCGATTAAAATCTGAGTAGATTCAGGCCATGTGTGAATATATGTTTGTTACACTTACACAATACGATTTACGATCTAGGGCTTCATAAATACTTACCACCAGATAGGATTATAGTCAAGCATTGGCTTAACTTAAGCTAAATATACTACATAGTGAAACATAAAGAAGATATTTAATTATATTTTATGTCATAAAGTTGCGGTATAGGAGTATCTATCATCTTATATCGTCCCGTAGATGCCGAAAGAGTCAGATATGAATGAAAGGAAATACCGGAAACACCTCATAGCCCATATAGGATTAGACTGCGGTATGGTTTATGGTTTAAGACATTTATTTTCTCAAAAGATTTACAAATCACTTACAGAGAAAATACTTATTAATTAAAAACATTAAGCCGATTGGCGTAGTGAGTTAGTATTATAATAGGTCGCTAAAACTTAATTACTGATTGAGTGCTTAATAATATGATTAGTAATAATTACCAGGAACAGTGTAGTATGATATGAATGAATGTGGCGAGTTGTTTGTTAAGGCCCATGACACATTAACTGTTTCATTGCGTTCATCTTTTAAAATTATTACTATATTATGTGTTATGTTAACATAATTAGTTAGTGTTTATTTATTTAGTATAATATATTATATTTAGGCGTTACTTTGCTTGTAATAATTTCTAGTCATTAATTTATTTGTGATAATGTGTATGATTAGTGTCTAACTGTCTCTTTTAAAATTATTTTTATAAATTATTTTTATAACTTTTATAATAATTTAGATATTTTCATCGTACTTGCTATACGCATGACGATGAAAATGGGAGAAAGAAAGGAGTGGAATTAGTTGCAAACCTCTGTCTTTCCATTCAATTACAATGTGTCTGTCTTTAAGGCAAGACTGAATAGGTTTTTGTTAAGTCAGTGCGCTTCACCAACTTTGGCTGCATCACCACTTACCATCAGGTGGGATAGGAGTCAAGTGCTGGCGTAGAATAGTAAAAAAATCGTACTTTAAAAAAAACATTGTAAAGGTAGAATTTCCATGCTAACATTTCTTATTATATAAGGTCGCTAAACGTTTCTCTAAATTTTGTATCGTTTTCTCTTGATACAATAGAAAACGATACAAAATTTCTCTTGTATCGTTTCACCACCGGAGCTGCATGAGTAATAAAATTAAAAAATATATTTGTTCTTTTATAGGATAGGGTGACAATCGAGCACACAGTCCACCATATTTTAAGTTGTTGATGTGACCCATAGACATCTACATTTATCGTCAATAAAGAATCAAAATGGAGATACATTGTCACCTGTGAGGACTAAGATGGAATGCCTCTTTTCCAGTAAAAATGGTCTTCGGTTCTCGTACACCATACGAAACACAGCAGTTTTAAGCTGCTATTTTACGCTGATGTTCTGTGAGAGCATAGTTCTTCCTCCGTTGAACCGACCCATTAGTCCTACAAGTTTAATATAGCTGCAGCATGACTCTACCACGTACTTGTTTGAAACTGTAATAATTAATAGAAGCAGGTGTTATTTTGTGTGTGTGTCGTTTTATACCTAGTTTAAGTGCCAGGTGGTTTTATTTAAAATAAAATACGCACCATTACATTGGTCACATGGACTTAGCCAATTAATTTTCACATCTTTACTTTTACTTTTTCTGTCTATGAAACGCAAGCAGCAGATAGTGCACAGGTCTGAAGTTTATAGAAAGCCCATTAATTAAGTATAAACTAACCATAGAGAGAGCTAGTATAATTACAGACTGCGAGCATTTCATCATAGTCCGGGCGTAGATGAGACAAAACATATATAGCCTTCTTTGTTTAAAGTTGGTTACATCTGTCTGTGGACTACAGAAGCCACTTACCGTCAGGGATTGTAAGTTTGTTTGTCACTTCCATTTTCTACTCAAATACTGCAGTTACATTCCATTCCATCCATCACTACATCCTATAAAAATCTACTGCTGAACATAGGCCTCCCCTAAATATTTTCCTCTTAGGGAGGATTTTGCCAAGTTGCAAAGCTTGGCAGGCGAAATGACAACCGCAGTTTTTTTTTTCAATTTTGAATTGCAATTAAGAAGGTACTGCTGCCCGTTTCCTGTTTCAATTTTCCTCTGTCGCTTGTAATAAGCCCCACGACATAAATCGAAGGTATAATAAGGGGTAGTCTTTCATCACCACTACATGGTTTCAAAATTAACAGTTCGGTGAACAAAACAGATAAGTACATAAACCATTTTTTATCAACTTTAGTTTTCCATAATCTGCTTACGAATTATAAATCAAACAGTCCAACACTATTGAACGTTTACATCTAAACTTCATATAATTCAGCATATAAATAAATTTTCAACGTTTGTAACTTTTCATAAAACACTCATTCATCGTTCTTTTTGAGGTGCAATTACATGACAAATGTTGTCATAAATCTAAACAGTATTGCCGGAGCAGGTAAATTGTACAAGATGAATTTATTGTTGTGCCACTCCACTCCTCCACGTGAATTACATAAATAAATTTAACAATATTCGAACTTTTTGAGTAGGTGATGAGGATCCTTTTGACTGCATTGGAGCTCGTCTTCAGCAGTTTCTTCATTTAAAAAACGGTACCCAGACCAGATCCAAAGGAAAAATTATTGATAGGCCGTACAAACGCTTGATCCGTGTGGAAATAGAAAATGTTCGCTGGAGTATGTTTATTAAGCATTCTTTTTATTTTTGCAAAACTGCTCGTAACTAGGTAGTTATCGTTAAAAAGCTATAGACATTTTGTGTCTGATGAGTTATGTCATGTTCAAATTTACAACTAAAGTACTGCTATGAGTTGTTTAAATACAAAATGTATATATGCTTTGACGTTATTTTACGATAGAATTAAACTGAGAAACCGAACTGTATGCATGTATATAATATGTAATTTGTGATGAGATTAGGAGCCTTGCTTTTTATCAGCTCTCCCTAAACAGACCTAAGGAAGGATTTGCCTTAATCCATGGGATGACAGGTGGATTAAAAATGTCAGTCCCTGAGCCCCAGACGTCTCGCATATTTTACAGTTACCAGTTTCGGTTTTTTACGTCTGGTATAAACGAAATGGTTACACCGTCAGCTTTCAAATCCCATAAGAATTTTCTAGCATTTCCCCTAGTCACCCCTTACGACACCTGCAGTACGAAATGAGGAGATGTATTCTCTCATTCTCTTAGTCCGCCCCCAAACGTTAAGTGGACAAATCTAAAAGTGTGCCGATAGGTATGTATTTCTAAGGGCTTAACCTTTTAGGTTAGGATCACTATGCTAAACGCATAACCCTGACTTGTTAAGTTTGTTCCCATCTGTTAAATTTTGGTTCGGCATTTTTTACAAACGCTTATTTCACAGGCGAAGTTTATTTTACAAACAGCTGTCTGTATTAAACGATTCTGGGAATTGCAAATATCACTCGTACTCTATCTACTCGTATATGCAACGGTTAAGGCGGTCGTAAGTTGCAACTGTTAAATCCACTTATAATATTGTGAATGCCAGAATTTCTCTAAGTCTATAACTGTAACTCGAATAAGGAACTTACCCCAATTTATCATAAGCATCATCTTGTTTGTTATATTTAATTGATTTCAAAATGGAGGAGGTTCTAAATTTGATCGTAGTTTTTGTATGTTTCGCGTTATCTTCGTTAACAGTGAACCGATTTTGATGGTTCTTTTTTATTTTGGAGAAGAAAATTCCACCCCTTAGGGTTATTTCTTTTAAATATAACTCTTTATACGAGTTTTATATTGTAACATATCTTAGTCCACTTAAAAGTAGTAGAACTTAAAAGAGTAAAATAATTTTACATCCTGAAGTCGGGTCTTTGATCTAATTGCTTATGCTGCACAATGTCTTAGGACCGAATTTAAAACGTGAAATTATTTTATTATTTAAAATTTTTTGAAATCGGCTTTTAGTTTTTTTAATAATTAATAGAATCAAAAATTACTTTGCGGAAAACTCTTTTATTAAAAATGCACCTCCCTCTCTTGAAAACAGGTAAGATCATTTTATTTTATTACGCGGATTCGGAACATTATTTTTGGTAGCACACGAACAGACTGCGTTCAATTTCCTCCAAAACAAATGAAATAGTCAATTTCAAAGTGGTTTCAGCGGTGGTACGTCTACAGTCGGTGATTTTACTTTTTACTTTTACATATCTTAACTTTCATTATACAAATTTGATTTTATTATTTCATATGAGATGCTAACACAGATACGTAACCTTAGCTTTAGTATCAAAAATATGTACTTACTAATTTTAGAACGATATTTTATATTTCTGAAGGTAAGAATTCTAAGGATCGAATGGAGAAGAAAGTTATTCGCAACTATTTTCAAAACCTGATCAGATCCCGAGGGATAAGACGCTAGACGGCTGAAAGGTGAAAAATGCATGTACCTGTTATATTATTCTGTTTTTAACTTTTCATTATTTTTCACTTTAAACGATATTTAAAAAATCACTCGAAGTAGAGGCATTTTATTCTCGTTACTTTTAATAAGATCAATGAAATTTTAACTCGGTGTACCGACAACTGGTCATTGCTATCAGATAATGGCCACGTTATCATATAATAGCATAAAACAGGAAACTCTTTTTACTACTAATCATACATTCGATCTTAGTCTTCAGGTGAGAGAATACACCTTAATTTTGATTCTTAAATAAAGATATAATATTTAGGTGTGTATTAGTCACAGTTTCCAAATACTTTTATGTAAACTGTTTGCTCCCTTGTCAATATAACTTGTTAAAGATGAAGTGGCACCTGCATCCATCGGCTTCTATATCATATTATCACAGATAATATCTTCGAAGTATTTGATATTAAAATGTTGCCAACCCTACATCGGAAGAGGCCTATTTTGAGCAAGGTAGTCGTCTCTTACGACGTTAATGAGACGAATGAATTGACGGATTTCTAACGTCACTATCACATGCCATTTTCCTTACTGGAATATTATTATTCCTTAAAAGAATCTGACCTCGTTATCAGTAACAAGATGTAATCTGTTGAAATAGCTGAACCGTAGAGGTCTACAAAGTAAAATGTATTCGTATAGTTTTCTAAGAGATTGTGCAGCTGGGCCAAGCTCGAGGAGTTTGACTAAAGGATATTTACGATTCGTGTTAGCGCAAGTTGTTGGAAGTTTAACAAACATTTGTATGTAACTTTCTGTAGGCATAGGATTAATATAGAGATTTTAAAACATTTATTGTTTTATAAGGTTTTGATTTATTTTTAAACAGTTACCTGATGGTGGACGAAGAGTATGCGAAGGGCACTCCTTAATTCTTTCCTCCTCTTTTCACTATCGTGATCCAATACTTAAACTTAATCAAGACAGTAAAAAGAGGAGGAAGGAATATTTTGATATCGATATTTTAACCAAACTGTTTGCATGTTTCGTAATCCGTACAGCAAAGGAGTGGAATAAGCTACTAATAAACTAAGTTGGTAAAAATTTCCTTGCATACATCCACTCGATAAATTAATAGAATCAGGTGTTACTTTGCTGAAATTCATTATAATAAAGTTGGTAAAACCTACCTTGCGTACATTCGATCGATAAAATAAAATGATGTGTATTACCAAGTTTGAAGAGCACCTCCCGCCCTCACTCAATTGCGTGCACTATACCCGTCATCACTCATCCCAGCACCACTACTACCAACACGAGTACACTAGGAAAGATACACCACTGACAACAATAAGACACGTGTTTTGCCTCTCTACGAGGGATCTTAAGGTGATGTAGACTTTGCGGTGGCTGACCGCTAAGTGACCTTCGAGCCAAAACAACTACTATTTATACAGCCTGCTGACGCAAACGCTCCCTACTTAAGTAGCAAGCGACTGCGTCATGCGATAAAACATACGAACAATCACGACCTGATATTCGCAGCCGCTTGTAAAATTTAAAAAGAACCGCCGTGTAACGCCCGCCTAACCTCCAACCACGCAACGATTCGCCGATCACCGTAAGGGTGACAAACGACCATATTGCGAGGCTGTCTGTTATTAGAGGACAGGAAATATATTTAAGAGAGTTGAGTTAGAAACATTTGTTTGTTCATTTAGCAGTGCAACGTTACTATTATTAATTTTTAATATGTCTAACTGTTCCAGCACACACTGTCGCAGCCCTTACACTTATGAAGACTTTAAAGGAGTGGTCGTTGGCTAGGTTGTATCTAGTGTCCAAGGGATGTTTAGCAAAATGGGATTTATCGGAATTGCAATTCCTGTGCGCAGCTAAATGCGCTTTATAACGTGTTCCAAAATTGTAACCAGTCTGATCCACGTAAACGGCGTGGCATTCGTACAAACAAGTTTGTAAACACCCGATTTTTGACGAATATCTAACTTATCTTTATTACTACAGATATTCCTAAGAGAACTGTTGGTTTTGAACGCCACATAAACGCCGCTTTGTAGAAGAGTAATAGCTACTTTTTCCGAATTGGGGCCTATGTAGGTTAAACTGTTCACATATCGACGAACACTTTGAGGTTGAACCGCGTACAGAGAGTTGGGAACAACATGTTTTTGTTTCTTTTTAATTAAATTGTTAATAAAATTTTTTGAGAAACTGTTAGAGACTTCTATTTGATAAATTATATTAAGATCTCTTAAATAATTTACTTTACTTAATGGTACAGTGAACAAACGATTAATATAACAATAAAAGCGGCTAATTTATGTTGCCACGAATGACACGATGACGTGGAGATGACCGTGACAGTATGAGTTGGCTTTTGATAAATTTGGAAAAAATGTGACGAGCTTTTATTATCTACCAGCGTCTGTCTTTTTGTCCGATTAAAATCTGAGTAGATTCAGGCCATGTATGAATATGTGATTGTTACACTTAGACAATACGATTTACGATCTAGGGCTTCATAAATACTTACCACCAGATAGGATTATAGTCAAGCATTGGCTTAACTTAAGCTAAATATACTACATAGTGAACCATAAAGAAGACTGTCACTACTTAGTAGGAGTTGAGATCTTTCTGAAAATGTATGCCATTTTTAACTTTTTCCATATTCATATATTTGTTAAAAATGTTTTATATTAATTTACTATTTTACGCTGATATTCTATGAGAGCTTGGTCGTCCTTGGCCGTACCAATCCATTCTTGCTACAATCAATATATATCTGCAGCGACATTTGGTTTGGTGTCTCTCTTATCCCAACCTCTAGCTGAGGTATAAACTTAGGCTTCTTATTATTTCTGGAAGGATTATTGCGTTGTTATTTTGAGGGTTGTTGCACAAATAAATGCCAAAGAAGCCTTTGCCTAGCTTTGGTTACTTTTATTACTTTTGCGAGCTTGTGATGGGAATAAAAATATTTCCTTAAAGCATATTTTTTAAGGAAATTACGTAAGGCGTACGTACGTTATTTATGTGCACGTAGAACTGACAAGATACATTAGAGTTACAACTTAGAGGCATCGTCACTTTGCGGTCACGTTACAGCTTTCGCGAGTAATTTCCGAAGCCGTTTAGGGTATTTCCTGTATAATTTACAGTGTAAACCTGGAGGAAATATTGCGTGCTATCTCTTGACACAAATTTTTTTTATATATTAATTTCATAAACATAAAATTTTACCGCTCGCGTTAATAAGATAACGGAATATACGGAGCTTTAGTAGCTCTGATGTTAAGTGCTCGCCGTCAATGTCATAATACGCAAGCAATGCGGGATTGATGCCTTCCGGTACCAATGAAGAAGATAATTGCAGTTTTAAGTTCTAATTTACCAGCTATTTGGCTGTGATGGAAAACATTATGATGAAACCTGCATAGAAGAATAATAAAATATTCTGAATTCATTTGAAGTCTGCCGAAAAGCACTTGATCACGTAATTTTAATTCAACTTTTATAGTGTTAATCTATATATTTATTACATTACACCATAATCAGCTGCTGAACATAGGCATTCTCCATAGATTGCCTCATAAGTGGTATATTTATGTTCGCAATCGCAGACTTTTATTAACTTGAGTTGTTGTTAGGAAGATGCTGCTGCCCATTTCGTGTTTCATGCCTGCCTCGATACTCACGGGATGTATCGAGGTAGTGGCACTACTAGGTGGTAAGGTTGCTTTTTTGCTAAGGAGGCCGTATGAATAGGTACCGCCGCCTTACCTATCTTTGCGGTATCATCACAATTACTTTGTGAAAGATATACAGAGCCAGTATAGTTTCAGGCTGAAAGACATTCCATCTCAATACTCAGAAGTGACAACACACTGTAGTCTTTTTGTTTGAGGTTGGCTATAGTAGCAATTTAGTGTTACGATAACTGTAAATTTTTTGTTTAAATGCTGTTTTATATATATTATAGCATATAAGAATAGAATCACAAATGAAAAATACTGGGTTACCGCAATTACGAGTACATTTATCCGGTCGTCGAACTCCAGTTCTGTGTCATAATTAGAGTACTGTGTAACAAATTGTTGACTGTATACGTGCGTGTATATTATCAAAGCTTGAAACGTTATTGTCCTGGTTTTGACAATTAACTTTATCAATTGGATTCATGCTGTGCTAATATAAAATTGATGATTCTTTGTATAACGAGATTTTTTTAATTTTAAATCATAAATTAACTGTTCTGGGTCTCTGTAATTCTAAATACTGCGAAAAAAATAGTGCTCTCAACAACTACCGGCATAGGTGTGACATGGACATTAAACATGATCTTTGTTTTGTCCATGTTCATCCTAAGATCTATTCGTTGGGAGACACTATTGAGGTCATTGAGCATGGTGCTTAGGTCCTCCAGCGATTCTGCCATAAGGACTATATCGTCGGCAAATCGAAGGTGAGTAATGTACTCGCCATTGATGTTAATACCGTATCCTTTCCAGTCCAGAAGCTTGAAAACGTCTTCCAATGCAACGGTGAAGAGTTTCGGGGATATAACATCACCCTGTCTTACACTTCTCTATAATTGTATAGGTTTCGTACTCTGGTTCTGTACTCTGATATATAGAGAAGAAGCCAAAGATGGTGAAGCGCAATCACTTAGTTTTATAAAAAGCTATTCACTCTTATAAAAAATCTCATAAACAAATCAAAAAGACAATCTGGCAAATTATTGGAATATAAAATGGAAAAATATTGAACATTTATTAAACAAGTGATACGCTACGGCCTCGCGTGGGTAATTTTACCAGTAGATAATAAACAACAAGTTGACTCTATAAAAATTCATCAAAATCGGTTAAGCCGTTTGAGAGGAAAAGAATTACGAACACACGCACACCGGAACTTTATATAGATGTGTATCATTCGACTTTGAATTAAGTCTAAAATAATCTTTAAAATTTACCTCATGCTTCTTGCAAAAGATTTTCATTTATCTCAAAGGCAAAATATACTTGATATACATATGTCCCTCACAGATACAAAGTCATACAGAGTTGTGTAAGAAGTTTGAACTGAAGTTCTAACTTCCTTGGTTCACTGGACGTCGTAACCGAGTTTGTACAACTTAGTCATTCGTAAATTGAAACTTAGTAGAGATTTCGTCCAGTATTACGTAAGCAGCTATTTTTATTCACGCAATTTTTAGTTTCGCCATGTCCGTCCGTCCGTATGCGGTCTTGCTGTGAGACCCTAGGTGCTACAAGTCTGTAATTTGGCATAAAATCTCAAAAAACATTTTTAGTTTAGGTACTTCCTACACAAGTAAATGGATAATGATTTTTTTTACCTGTCTATTCATTGCGGTTGTGGAACAACATCTTTTCGATTCAGGGGTCCGTTTGCGAAATATTTAGTTTTAAAGAGGTATTTTTCATTAAAGTGATGTGTACCCCCCACCAACTACCAACTAAACCGCTGTTTTTGGAAATGCGAAAAGTTAACACGATAGTAGCATATATATTGAAGTAAAAAATAATACTATCACAGCTATGTAGAACTAAGAAGTTAACGAGTAATAGTTGACCAACTTATGAAATGCACTTGGATTAGTAAAAATTTCGTAACAACTCCATACAAAGTGACCTAATACTAACTGCATTATAACTTTGTCATTTTATTTGTAAATAAAAATATACATTTTATATAAAGAAAACGACTTATTTGCATTACTAGTATAGCTTTGCTTTTTCATTTGCGGGATAGGCAGGCAGGATCTTTCTTACTGACTTACTACTTTCACTTATTTTTAGTTGGTAGTTATTGTAGGCCTCATTCAAAGTATTCATACAATCATATAGCCTCATACAGTTTCATTCGTCACATTCTTGGTGTACGTGGGCGACCTTAGGATAATTTAAGGCAGTGGTGGTATACGTTAAGGTTCTTTACGGTTATATATGTATATCTTAGGGTTATAATATATAGGGAAACATATAGATAGATAGTTAACTATGACCATATTTGCATGTGAATGATTAGATGTAAATTGTATTATTTTCAAAATCTAAAAGTTTATTTTATTATTTTTTGAATACCATTCCCTATAAGTCTGATTTGAAAATGATTCAATTATTTGCTATCTTCCCGTTTAGGCCAATTTTCAGTCGTTATAGCGGTCAAACCGCGAACTCATTATGCTCATTGTCAAGAAAGCCCAAGTATTGTGACGGGAACCCTACCTCTATATTGTGCGTGGCCCGAGACGCACTTGGCCAGTTTTTTATATAGGATATGGGTGACAAGCAAGCACTCAGTCCACCCAATGGTAAGTGTATACTGTAATTAGGTAGTGGGTTCCTTGGAGACGGCCTACTCGTATAGTCAACAGTGGACTTTTTTTTATGTGACAACCGAGCACATTGTCCACCTGATGGTAAGTGGATACCGTGACATCTACATCTATCCTCAATTAAAAATCAAAATGCAGATACGTTTTTACTCTTACAGAATAAGATTAAATGGCTTATTTTCAGTAAAAAGGTGTATCGGGTTCTCTACACTTACCATACGAAATACTAAAGCAGCTATTTAACGCTGGTAAAAATAATATTGATATTACAGACTGATGTGGCCAATAGATACCATCAAGCTTTTATTAAGAGTACACATTCAAATACGTTGTTTAATCTGAAGTATACATGCACCATAGTAAAGAGCGTCTCTATTTCTAACCACTCACTATACAGAACAAAGTTTGAGCATGCTTCTTCCCCAGTCAAGCCGATTTTTGTACAAATTAAATTGCGGCCTGACTTTATCATGTATACTTAATGTATATTTATGTTACCATGTATATTTATCAAAAGTTGAGTGTTTAAGAGTGAGAGTGGTCTAAGGAATATCACAAGTGTAAAGTAACAACTGTAATATCTTCTAAATAGTAATAATAAAGTATTGAACCTCCATGTTTTTTTACAACTAGAGATGGAATTTTTCGTCAAACTTATATTGGGACTACCCCTGAAGAATATCCTATTATATAAAAAGAATCATCTAAATCGGTTCAAATATATCCTTAAAATAAGGTGTCATACATAAAAACATACACGTCGAATAAAGAACCTTTTAATTTTATGTACTCGGTTAAAAATTAGTAAACTGATCATATATGGGGCCCCCATATATCTAAATTAGCAAGCAGACTTAGTTCTGCAGCATATGCTGTAAGAAAGATTAGAAGTCTCTGTTGAGACAGCTAGGTTAGTGTATTTTAGTTACTTTCATAGCGTAATGTCTTATGGAATTTTGCTATGGGGTAATGCGACTGATATTGAAGCTATATTTGTTTTGCAAAAGAGAGCCGTACGGGCGATTTATAATCTAAATTGTAAAGAGTCCCTTAGAGAAAAATTTAAAGAAATAAACATATTAACTTTGGCATCGCAATATATTTATGAAAATGTAATGTATGTACATAAAAACATAAATAGCTTTAATAAGAGTAAGGATGTTCATACCTTAAACATTAGGAACAAACATAAGCTTGTAATGCCACTTACAAGACTCCACAGAATTAGTAATTCATTTATGGGGCAATGTATACGCTTTTACAACAGAATCCCAGAACATGTTCAAAGTTTGTCAATAAACAAGTTTAAAAGTTTTATTAAAGAAAAACTGTACAAAAAGGGTTATTATAATATCAAGGAATACATGAATGAAAATAACCCCTGGGAATAAGGTGATCGCCACCATGCTGGTTCTATGAAAATTCATTTAAAATTGTATAAACAAAATTATTGTTAAGTGAAATTATGTTTAAAAAAAAAGTCTCGCTGGGTTTCTTGCTGGTTCTTCCCAGGACAGAGGTATTTTCCGAACCAGTGGTAAATAAAATAATGACTTTCAATAAGTATTATGTAATAATCCATATTGAATAAAAATCATTCTATTCTATTCTATAAATAATCGGCCAAGTGCGAGTCGGACTCGCCCGTGAAGGGTTCCGTAGCAGCACGTAACATAATTTACGAATTATGACGTTTAAAAAAATACTTACTAGATCTCGTTCAAACCAATTTGCGATGGAAGTTCATATGGTAATGTACATTATATTTTATTTTTATTTTATCATTCTCTTATTTTATAAGTTACAGGGGGGGGGGGGGGGTGGATTACATTTTACCACTTTGGAAGTGTCTCTCGCGCAATCTATTCAGTTTAGAAAAAAATTATAATATAAGAAACCTCAATATCTTTCTTGAAGACCTATCTAAAGAAACCCCACATGTATGGGTTTGATGATAAAAAAGTTTTTGAGTTTCAGTTTTAAGTATGGGGAACCCCCAAAATTAATTGTTTTTGTTTTCTATTTTGGTGTGAAAATCTTGATACGGTTCACAGAATACATCTACTTACCAAGTTTCAACAGCATAGTTCTTATAGTTTCGGTAAAAAGTGGCTGTGACATACGGACGGACAGACAGACAGAGAGACATGACGAATACATAAGGGTTCCGTTTTTTGCCATTTGGCTACGGCACTCTAAAAAGATTTAATTCACAATTTTATTGAACAGAAAAAAAACTTTCCATATTTTTGTATTTGCAGATGCAATACATAAATATTATATAGCGTATGTCACTTTCACAATTAAGAACAATCTAACGACACCCGATATGTTAAAATCCATCAAGCCATTTAGGCTACAGAGCGAGCCAAACAAATATTCTTAAATGATATATACTCTCGAAAAACATCAACCTCCTTCTCGGCTAGTGGGGTAAAAGACCATCAGTAGCAACGATTTTCAATGTAAAAGTACGTGTATTGAAAAGTCAGCTATTGTTTTCCGAGTCAGCTATTTTCCACAGGTTTTCAATTTTCTTGAAATCAATATGTGAAGAAGTTACGTACTGATATTTTTATTGCAAAGTTAGCAACTCATCTGAACGCGTTTTGTTTCCGAGGACATATTATAACGTACGAAATATTGTTGCTCACTAAAAAATGGGAGTAAGACCGCAAGTTCACTTTTGTAATCTTAGTCTTCAATATCATCATCATTGCAGCCATCAACAGTACATTGCTGAAAAACGGGAGAATATGCGCTCTAGTTGCCATGCTTGGCAGGTGGGTTTGCAACAGCTATATTTTTTTTTTAAATTTTCATTGATTTCTCTTTGTCATATGTTACGACACCCAAGGAAGTCCAATGACGATTTAAAAATATTTATTTAAAAATGCATAATATACATATAAGGAGAGACCCATAGTTAACGACAAGTAACAGGCAACCGGCATTGCTTGTTTGTTTTTTTTTGGAGCAGATGATCTACCAGTACCCATCTAGCACCAGTATGGGGTAGTGGGTATACTGGACTGGAAAGGATACGGTATTAACGTCAATGGCGAGTACATCACTCACCTTCGATTTGCCGACGATATAGTCCGTATGGCAGAATCGTTGGAGGACCTAAGCACTATGCTCAATGACCTCAATAGTGTCTCACAACGGATAGGTCTTAAGTTGAACATGGACAAAACAAAAATCATGTGTAACACCCATTTCACACCTATTCCGGTAGTTGTTGGGAGCACTAAGCTTGAAGTTGTTGACGAGTATGTTTACCTGGGACGAATAGTCCGACTATGTACGTTCAACTTCGACGGAGAGGTTAATCGACGGATTCAATTCGGCTAAGCAAGCGTTCGGGACATTACAATAGATCTAAATCAAATCAAATCAAACAAATCATTTATTTCGCTAAAACCATGGGTACAGACGGATGGATACAGAGTCAATATTTGTTTCCACATATTTTGCCATTCGTGGCATGCGATAAAATTTTTTTTTTTAAATATAAATGTGTTCAGAACAAATGAACTAACATTAGAAATATACACATAATATTCCAGTATGTAACTGCCACTTTGTAATGATTACATTTCTTTTTAGAAGAACATAACAAAATTCGAAAAATAACATTTAATTCAATTGAGAAGTATCACACAAAATCCTGGATCTATAGTAACTTACTTAGCTAAACAAAATCAACAAAAAAGAAATCAAAAGCAAAATCAAAATTTATAGTTAAAGAATTCTTTGATGTAATAAAAGGCAGTATTTATTAGCCACTGCTTTAAACTTTTTTTCATTCGCATTAATGGCTGTTCACGAATATTTTTAGGAACTTTATCATATATCTTGACATTACGAGACAATTCCTGTGGAATAATGCAGTTCTACTAGGTGGCATCAGTAGACGTGTCGGATCTCTTTTTGCTAATTTATTATTTTCCTGCACGGTAACAAATTGATTTGTATTATTTTTTACAAAAACGCAGATTTCTAATATATATAACCCAGTTAAAGTGAGAATATTTTTTTCCTTAAACAGGGGTCTACAGCTCTGTAGAGGGCCCACGTTACACAGTGCACAAATACATTTCTTCTGGCTTAGAAAGGCTCTGTTTGCGTCTGTTGAGTTTCCCCACAAGATTAATCCATATCTTAAGACGGATTCAACGTACTCGTAGTAAGCGACACGCGCTGCTTGCGGACCTGCTACATTTTGAAGTCTACGTAGTGCATAAACAAATTAATTAATTTTTTTGCATACCTTATTAATGTGTAATTTCCAGTTGACATGCTGGTCAATAGCAACACCTACGAATTGTGTATCTTCTACCTCTACCAATCTTTCACCCTTATATGTTAAGTCTAATTTTTGTGGTTTTGTTTTATAATTTCCAAATTGAATATATTTAGTTTTGTTAGTGTTGACTTGTAAATTATTATCTTCTAGCCATGATATAACTGATTTTATAGTGGAATTTATCTCTTGTTCATATATCTGTGAATTATTAGTGTGGGGTATAACAATTGATATGTCATCAGCAAATAGTATGGACTGATGCTTTGTTATACTCGGTAAGTCATTTATATATAGAATGAACAATAAAGGCCCTAAACACTCCCTTGAGGTACCCCATAGTCATTTTGTAGATAAGGAGATCTGTAATATGTTAACTCTAGATTATTATTAATATGTGGTACTTCAACACATTGTTGCCGATTTGTCAAATAGCTTTCGATCCATTCCAAAGCCGGTCCTCTGATTCCTAGTTTTTCACACTTGTACAACAACGTGCTGTGTTCTACACAGTCAAAGGCTTTAGACATATCAATAAAGATGGCTACTATTGGCACTCTATTATTAATATATTCAGTTATTCGACGTATCAGTGAAAAGGTAGCAAGTGTAGTAGATTTTTGCTTTTGAAAGCCATTTTGTTCGTTTCTGAGTATATTATATTTGGCTACAAAACTAGTAATTCGACTATGCATGGCTTTTTCAAATACTTTGGATAGAATGGGTACTAACGTGATCGGCCTGTAGTTATGAATCTCATGACGGTCATCTTTTTTAAATAAGGGTTTGACTATAGATTTTTTTAATTTATCTGGAAATCTTCCATGTATGAAAGAAAGGTTTATTAAATATGTCAGAATTGGAGGAAGTTCCTTTACACAGGATTTAAGTATGTGTGTAGTAATAGAATCATAACCAACAGATTTAGTATTATTAAGAGAGTTTATTATAAGTATGATTTCATTTAATGTGCAAGGTTTTATAAAGATCGATGATTGAACATTTTCATATATATTCCTTTTAGTTTTATTATTTAAAGAAGAAGAGTCACGAAGAGCTGCATTAATAATATACTCATTAAATTTACTGGCAATGTCGAAAGGATGATCTATTTTAGTTCCTTTACAATTAATCCAGTCAATATCATTATTTCGCATATCATTATATTCATAATTTTTAATAATTTCCCAGGTAGCTTTACTTTTACTTTTTGAATGTAACAGGTGTTGCATGTTTAAATTTTTTTTGACTATGTTACGCATCTCTTTAATAATTTTAAATATTTGTCATAAATTACTTTGTTTTCTAAACTTTTGTGTTCTTTTAGTTTTAGTTTTCTTTTAGTTTTACTCGCAACTCTTATACCTTTTGTGATCCACTTTGGAGCGAGATTGTTTGTTTTGATTTTATATTTTTATAATGGAAAGCAGAGGTCATATAATAAACAAATTAAATCATGAAATTTATTAAAAATATTATTAAAAGTGTCATCTGTAGTTTTTTTTTCCCACGATATATTTCGGAGACATTTACTAAACTTATCAATATTTTCCTTAGAGTAATTTCTTATGGTAGTATACCAGTATTTAATTTTAGGTAGCAGTTTAATTGGAAATCTTAGAGATTGACAGGTGTTATGATCTGATAAGTGAAAATTGTACAGGGTACTAGAAACATCCGACTCTTTGAAATTGCTAACTATATGATCAATACATGTGTGATGTCTAGTAGGTTTATCATTATGTATTTTAGGTTGTAGTTGTATAATAAATTTTTTTAGTCATCAGTGACGTTATTATTTTTAAGCGTGTCAATATTAAAGTTACCACATAAAATGACTTTCTTTTTGTTTAGCTTCAATTCTATTTTAAGAAAAATAAGATAAAAATAAAAAAAAAATATTGATACTGGCGAATTGGGAGTTCTATATACACAAAAAATTATACAGTTGTAACTTGGTACCTCTATACCGCAACACTCGAAAACTTTCTCTGCTCTACTCGTCAAGCATACCTCAAAACTAGATCGTAAGCCAGTGCCTGTTGCCAGTGATGACCTATGGATTCGAGACGTGGTTGTGAAAATTTAAGCTTCTATTTTACTCTGATATTCTGTGAAAGCGTGGTTTTACATAATATAGCTGCAGCACGGCTCTACCACGTGTATAAATTATGTATCATGTATATTTTAGTTTTCAAGTTTTGAAGTATACATTACGAAATAATGAGTCGAAATTTTGCAATACCGAACGTCTCGCAATTTAGACGTTGTTGCCCGACGTCCGTCTAGAAATCTGTCGTAATTAAGATGCTTACTACAGATGTATCATATCCCATAATCGCCATTTAAGAAACTAGAAAAAGGTGGTGGATTACCTTATGCCACCATCACACGATAAATACTTACATCAGTCCTTTTAAAACTCAAAATTCTGAAGACCCATGATGATTGCTTCTTTGATTCTAGTATTAAATCAAATCGTAATATTAAACGTCATACATAATACTAGCGATCCGCCGCGGCTTCCCACGGGTGATTACTAGATCTCCGCACTGGCGTCAAATGGTTTATCTAAATAATTCTCAAATCAAATTCTTTAGTCAAAAAATCAAAAACTTATTAAATTAGGCGTAGCCATTTAGGAGGACTTCAGTCACATACGTTACTTGCAATTGTCTATGGGGTATATAAACTGCCCTTTTAAAAAATCTGAAAATGCTAGACATAACGTTTAAAATTAAAAGGCTAAGACTAAATACTAAAGGGCCATGGTGAAACTGGTAAAACATACGGTTAAAGAGTTATCTATTCCGTTCTAATTACATTGTTAATACAAAACCCTCGAGTGGAAAATGGGGAACATCACAATTTAAAAGTAGTACGAGTTAGTGCGTTTTTCTTGCTTCACTTGGTTGCTTTCTTGCCCCAAAACCCTCTCAAAAATGGGAGCGATAGTATATAGACGTATATAGGCTGTAAATTTTTTTACCGATAAAATAATAGATAATTTTTTGTATTGAACATCATTTGTCATACCTATGTTGGTAACTGTTGGAACCTAGAACCCAGAACTTACTACAACGATAAGAACGAATAAGACTACGTAATAATACGATTAGGTAAGTCGTTAGATTTCTGTTCTAGAGACATGTATGCCGTAGCAATACAGTACACACAGGAGAGTAGATTAGTCGTCGCCTCGGTCTACATGCCGAAGGAAGACACTCCTCCCCCTCATGACCTCAGCAGGCTGGTGAACTTCTGCGAGAGGACCGGACTAGAGGTTGTGATCGGGACGGACTCCAATGCACATCATCCCCTTTGGGGAATGGAAAAACCAAATGAACGAGGTAAAGTTTTAGTTGAATATTTATTTAGTACTAACCTAACCATTTTAAACATAGGTTCTGAACCTACTTTCATAAACAAACGCTGTCGCACTATAATCGACCTCACACTTGCAACAGAAGGAGCAGCCAAACTAATTACGGGATGGCATGTGTCGAGAGAGGCCTCATGCTCAGACCATAGATGGATCTGCTTCGCAGTACAGGTCGATATCCCCTCTACACCACCATGGAGAAATCCCCGCAAGACAGATAAAACAAAATACCTAAATAGGCTGACGTCTTTGCTAGCGGATTTTGAGGGGATAAATACTATAGCAGATCAGTCGCTCCTAGAAGAACAGGTAGCAGCTGTTACTAAGGCCATGATAGACAGCGACCATGAATCATGTCCAGAAATCACTCCACCAAGACATGCCGAGGTAAAACAACCGTGGTGGGGTAAAGAACTCGATAGAAAACGTAAGAAGGTAAGAAAAGCTCTAAATAGGGCCATGAATACCTCAATGGATGAAGACTGGCTATTATATAAGAAAGCTAAGTCTGAATACAAAAAATGTATCAGGTATCGACGCTCGATTGGGTGGCGTAAATTCTGTGGCAACATAGAAACCTGCAAACAAGCAAATAGGATTAGGAATATTCTAGCTAAACAGAACACGTCGGGATCCATGTCTCTAAAGAAACCCGACGGTAGCTACTCAACATCGCCGGATGAAGCCCAACGCATCCTAATTGAAACGCACTTCCCAGGTTGCTGCGTAACCCAGGAGGCAAACCGGCATGACGACATACTGACATCAACAGCAGAAGACTGGAATTTAGCACAGAGAGTGGTAACGATGGACAAAATCCATTGGGCCATTCACAGTTTCCTCTCCTATAAGGCGGCAGGACCCGACGGCATATTCCCGGCACTCCTACAGTGGGGGGGTAAAGCCCTAATAGTCAGACTTGCTGCCGTAATGCGAGCCTGTCTTGCTCTTAAATATGTTCCTAGGGGATGGAGGGAAGTGAAAGTTACATTCATACCCAAACCAGGTAAGAGCGACTACACTGACCCTAAATCCTACAGGCCCATTAGCCTCACATCCTTTCTCCTAAAGACGATGGAGAGGATGTGTGAAAGGGAATTAAGGGGGTCGGCGCTAATGAACTTACCACTACACGACAAGCAACACGCCTACAGTCTAGGCAAATCAACAGAATCGGCCCTTCATATGGTAATTACAAAGATTGAAGAGGCCATCCAAAACAAAGAAATATGTCTAGGTTCCTTCATAGATATAGAAGGTGCTTTTGACCGAACGAACTTCTCCAGCATAAAAAGTGCACTCGGTAGACACAAAGTTGAACCGGCACTGATCGACTGGATAGTTTACATGCTCAGTACACGAATAATAAAGATTGCTGGTGAATCTCAACCAATCCAAATTAAGAAAGGCTGCCCGCAGGGTGGGGTTCTCTCACCTCTCCTGTGGAATATGGTCATTAATGAACTCATCAGCAAATTAAATGACAATCACTTCTATACAGTAGGTTATGCTGATGACCTGACAATACTGGTCTCTGGAAAGACAGCAAGCATAGTGTGCGACCTGACCCAAGCGGCTCTCCGTATAGTGGAGAGATGGTGCAGGGAACACGACTTAACCGTCAATCCAAATAAAACGGTTTTAGTTATGTTCACACAAAAACGAAAGCTGAATAACTATCATCCTCCAAGTCTTTTTAGCACAAAACTCCAGCTATCCTCTGAGGTAAAATATTTAGGTCTTACCTTGGACAGCAAACTTAACTGGAATAAACACATAGAAAACAAAATCAACAAAGCTAGTATAACTTTCTGGCAATGCAGAAACATGATTGGCAAAAGATGGGGATTGACGCCAAAAATCATACTGTGGCTTTACAAAACTGTAATTCCGCCCATGATCACATACGGCGCTCTGGTATGGTGGACCAAGACAAATGAAGCCACCATAATTAAAAAGCTTCAGCGCTACCAGAGACTGGCATGTATGGCTGCCACAGGCTGCATGAGAACTACGCCAACAGCAGCCTTAGAAGCGATGCTGGAGCTAACTCCGCTTCATCTACATATACAACAAGAAGCGACTTTAGCTGCCATCAGACTCAAGACCCTAAATCTTTGGAGTAAGAATAGTGTCCCTCATACAGGCATAATTGATAGAATTCACTCAAAAATTCCTATCCTACAAGCCAAATACGATAGGATTCCTAAACAATTTGTTTTCGATAAGAAATACAAGATACAGTTAAATGAAAACAGCCAGCCGGAAGGATTAAGCCCAAAAGAGCTTAGAATTTTCACCGATGGTTCTAAAACAAATGAAGGTGTAGGTTGTGGAGCTTTCTCTGAAGACCTCAATATTCACATATGCACACCGCTGGGTACCTATAACACGGTCTTTCAGGCGGAATATATGGGTATCATTCAAGCGGCCATAGCAATAGATGCTAGGAAGGTTAATGACTTCCCCATCAGAATACTGACCGACAGTAGGGCGGTACTCCAAGCCCTGAGATGCAATGTGGTGAACTCGGGACTAATATATGAATGCCATCAACGATTAAATGAGGCATGTAAAAACAACAATGTGACCCTGCAATGGATAAAGGGACACAGTGGATACAGAGGCAACGATGCAGCAGACGAACTGGCTAGAAGAGGATCGGCTTTGGCCACTATAGGGCCGGAACCAATCATACCAATCCCCTTTGGTAACGTTTGTTCACTGGTACGTAGACACTTCACTAATCAACACGCTCAGCTTTGGAAAAATCTAATAGACTGTAGACAAGCTAGGGATGCCCTGCCTGAAATTAACAGTCGCTTAACAAAAGTTTTAATGAGACTGAACAAGCCGCAGATTAGGATAGTAACAAGTGCTATCACAGGACACGGCACCTTTAACAAACATTTATTTACTATAGGTGTTACAGATAGTCCCCTGTGCAGGGCATGTATGGGGGAGGAAGAAACGGCGGCCCACGTGCTACTGAAATGTCCGGAGGTCGCTACATACAGGGCTAAACATCTCGGCACGCCGGGATCACTCCCCGAAGTTGCATGCAACATCAAGGGCCTGTTGAGCTTCTTCGGAGAGATCTCATGGCTCGAATAATCACATTATTCCTGCCCACACGCAAAATACGCGCATAGACGTGGAGTTGCGGAAAACAGCCCGTCGTAAACTAAACTAAACTAAACTAGGTAAGTCGTCTTCGACCGAGAGATCAATCGACGGATTTTAATCGGCTGGGCAACGTTCGGGAAATTACGACATATCTTCACGTAAGGTATACCTCAAAATCAGAAAACGATTGCTGCCTGAACGCTGTTATGGTATTCATGGGACAGAAACGTGGGGCATTAAAATTAAATTAAATAAGTCAAATTAAAGGAGAGAAAATCCGTAAATTTAGTTTTATTCAATGTCGAGTATTCGTGTATAAGAAATGATTTTCGGGTGAACTTTATCGGGTAAAATGTTAACTCCGATGAGGCGTCAAAAATATTTTTAAATTTACCCCGATTCCAAAAACTATGGAAATAAATAGTGTTGGCGAGTACGGCAGATGACGCAAAGCTTGAATCGGCTTCGATTTACTCATTTAGCGCGTGGGGCATTGTTTAGCCGCCTTCATAGGATCTACATATAACAATTGGGACGAACATTTCCAATTATTATACAAGCTCAAACTTGCATCACAAGTGACAGTCGGCTTCGGAAAAATCTGTTTTGTGTGCCGATTCAACATACTAACGCGATCTTGTCACAGAGACGCCTACAATTTTTTTTATAAAATAAAATTTAAACAAAATTACAGGCCACCTGATTTATTAAAAATATCTTCAACTGTAGTCTCAACAGAGGATAGCTATCTGCGCTGGACAGAATTATAGTGCCCGAGTGTATGCGCAAGCACAGGTGCACTCTCTATTCCCTCACTTTCATAGTCCGATGGGACGGTAATCCGACACGAACGGAGAGTGAACTGGCGCAGAACCTACTACTTTATGTGCTTTCTGAGGCACAGGGGTAAAACATCGTCAACTTTTTACTCCGGTTTGCCATGAGAATTTTTAAAAGCAAAACCCAATAACAGGTTTTTGGCTAGACCCTGGTATCGAACCCGGGACCTCATGATCAGCAATCGTGTTTACAACCACTAGACCAACGAGGCAGTCAAATCTGTCGTTGAACTGATGTTAAGTAGCTATTGCAGGCCATAAACACCTGCAACCAATATCAAACAAAGAATACACGTACTAGCTACTACTAGATGTGTTGCTCTTTATAGCCTTGCGACTGGAACACAGCACAGACAGTTAGAGGGTGGTACCAGCGCAGACAGACTGCTAGGCAGAAAGTACTTAGTTCTACCAACTATTAAATTACAATTAAATATTCATATTATGTTCGCGTTTGTATTTAAGTAAATTTATTACTTCTTGCATATCTCCAAAATGATTTTAAAGAATAATTGTAAATGGATGCTGTAGCCCATAGATATCTACATCTATCCTTGGTTAAATATCAAAAAGCAGATGTGTTGTCAACCCTGAGGACTAAGTTTCAATGATTCGTTTCAAGTAAAAAGGATCCTATCCCTTCACTTACTATACGAAATACAGCAGCGATAGGGAGCTATTTTATTCTAATATTCTATGAGAGCGTGGTCCTTCCCTGGTTGCGTCAACCTATTCAAGCTACTGCCGTAATATAGCTGCAGCATGGATCTTCCACGTTATTGTTTATAACAAATGTTCGTTATTCTTCTTTTATAAAAAATATCTTTAAATTTATTGGTGTAATTATAATCATGAAACTAAATACCTAAAAATCTGATTTATTATTTTTAATAATTTGATGTAAGAATTAGATAAAGTTGAATTAGAAACTGTGCGTTCAGGCAATTAAGTTAAATAGTCCGTCCTTTACCAGAAATCAGGAGTATATTCTAGTTTAATTAACATTTTCTTCGTTTGGAAATAAAGCGTAGTTAAATAACCTTTTTACAGACAAAAGTTCTTACACTTCAAGATAATCGACGAAATGAGAAAGAAGATTAGAAACAATGAAGTCACGGCATTGAAGAATCGTGACGTTTGCGGATGTCTTATCACTGTGGGTGTGAATTAGAGCGCATTGGAAAATTTTAAAAATATTACACCGTGGGTGTAAATTTGAAAATCGCATTTTTTTATTACACAATTTTATTATAAAACTGAAGTGACAAACTAACTTACATAAAAGCTTTTAGAAAAATTTACTTAGCAAATATCCGCGTTATAAAATAAAATGATGTGTCTTACCTAGTATGAAGAGCACCTCCCGCCCTCCCTCAATTACGTGAACTATCCCCGTCACCACTAATCCCAGCACCGCTACTCCCAACACCACTAGACTAGGCAAGACACACCACTGACGATAATACGACACGTGTTTCGCCTCTACACGAGGCATCCTCAGGTGATAGAGACTCTACGGTGGCTAACCCCTAAGTGAGCGGCGAGCCAACACAAGTGCCTTTTATACAGTGTGCTGGAACAGTCAGAGATATTAAAAAGTAATAATAGTACCGTTGCATTGCTGAAAGAACAAACAAATGTTACTAACTCACCTCTCTTAAATATCTTTAAGCCTGCTCTCTAATAATAGAGAGTCTCGCAATATGGTCGTTTGTTACCCTCACGGTGATCGGCGATTGGTTGCGTGGTTGGAGGGTGGGCGTTGAGCGGCGGTTTGTTTTAAGTTTTGCAAACGGCTGCGTAAGTCCGGCAGTGATTGGTCGCATGTTTTATCGCATGACGCAGTCGCTCGCTCCTTAAGTAGAGAGCGGTTGCGTCATCGGTCTGTATAAAAGGCACTTGTTTTGGCTCGCCACTCACTTAGCGGTTAGCCACCGTAGAGTTTGTATCACCAGAGGATGCCTCGTGTAGGGGCGAAACACTTGTCGTATTATCGTCAGTGGTGTGTCTTGCGTCGTGTAGTGGTGTTGGGAGTAGCGGTGCTGGGATTAGTGGTGACGGGGATAGTGCACGCAATTGAGGGAGGGCGGGAGTTGCTCTTTATACTAAGTAAGATACATCATTTTATTTTATAACGCGGATATTTGCGAAGTAAATTTTTCTAAAAGCTTTTATATAATGGATTTCCGCAAAGTAACGCCTAATTCTATTAATTAAACTAACTTACATTATACCTGATAATAAGTGACTACTACGGTCCATGTACACTTTAGTGTTCTAAATACCTTGTACTATTTTTTCCATTTGACTTCTATTTTTAGTCGTTTTATAAAATAGGATCATGTTTAAAGGATCTGTTTTATAGGATAAGGGTGACAAACGAGAACACACAGTCCACCTAATGGTAAGTGGTTACTGTGACCGATAGTCACCCTGATGCGTTGTCAAGCGTGAGGACAAAGGTGGAATGCCTTGTCTCCAGTGATAATGGTTCTCTATACTCACCAAATAAGATACTATATTTATATAATTGTTTGTTTTAAATAAAATATTTTTAATATTTTATGGACGAAATAAAAATATATAAACTTTGAATAAGAATGTCAGGAATCTTGTCTTGAGTATATAAACAGAAAATCTGGGACTTACATTATGTGATAAGAATTCCTTTCTACTCAGAGTCTTCTAATTCTGCTACCAAACAACAGCTCATCCACAACTACACTCCAGTTTTAACAATAGGAAAGCCTATATAATTACACGTTACAAGGCATTTCACCTTCGTCCATGGTATGAAACAACCGAACATACATGTCTATTGGCTACAACATCTATTTACCATCAGGTGAACTGTGTGCTTGTTTGACATCCTTATTCTATAAAAAAATTCTTCAGATTTTATTGAAATCTTGTTTCTTCTAAAATAAAAAAGTTCTCGCATCCACACAATGCTGCACTGGCCGAACATTAATCGCATACAACAAGTTGTTGGGTCAACTGCGAGAGTTTAATGAAACAAGTTTGTAAACGTATACAAACTTTACAGCGATGTCCTGAGGATTGAGGTCAGATTTTTGTTGAGTATTACGACAGTTTGCCTAACGAGAGACTTTTTATTTTTATTTTCACATATCTAAGCTTTACTACTACTACACTTTTTACCGTACGTAAGAGTAAAGATAAAATACTTAAAAATTTGGGTCTATAAAACGTTGTATTAAAGAAAATAAAATTAAATTAGTAGAAAAGAAAATTACTAAGATATTTTAATATTTTTTATCTCATCGGACAGTGCATTTGTTTATATTGTATAAAGAATACGCAAGTACATAATTTATGTATAGAAGAAAGCAGTTAACTGAGAACATGCCACGGACGACATTAAGGACTTGAGACAAGTTCTTGCAATTCCCTTTTCAACTTTGTTTAATTGAAATTTATCAAGGTCAAACCAATATGACCTTGATAAAATTCATACGGGATCACATGTAAAGTACCAGCTGTTAATTAAAAAAAAATCATCAAAGTCGGTTTACCCCGCAAAAAGTTATGAGGTAACAAACATAAAAAACATACAGTCGAATTGAGTACTGTCTCCTTTTTGAAGTTGGCAGAAAAATACATTTTTTGCTGAAAATTTAGGATTTAAAAAAAAAATATTCGAATGTATTGTAACTCGATGGGTGCCCACGTCACATGTATGTAAGTTAGTAGCTTGTAAGATATTTTGTCAATAAAATTAGTTTTTACGGATTTTATCGCGAATATTTACTTACATTTAATAAAAGTATTATAAAATCAGTAGTTATTGTAGTTTTATTATAGTGTTATAAGCATTAGAAATCATTATATATTTATTTGATATTTTTGCCGTGCTGAGAAAAGCGCCGTGTAGTGGTGTCGAAAAGTATTCACTACCTCACACCGTGGGTGTCGTAAGAGGCGACTGGGACAAATGAAACAGGTGAGCAGCAAAATATTCTTGAAAATTGAAAATAATAAAAGCAACGGTTGCCAACATGCCTGCCAAGCGTCGCCAATATTTGTTGAATATTATTTATTTAAATAAAACTAATTTTACGGAATTTATCGCGTTTAATTAAGTTATTTTATATTCCCGACGTTTCGGTTGCTTTCCAGCAAACGTGGTCACGGGGGACTGAGGTGATTGACGTCCCGATGTCAAAGTTAACCCGGAGTAAGTTTAGCTTTTTGATTATTAATTTTGGTCCGATCTACGCAGAACGAACTGTGTCTTGCAGTGGTACGCTTGGGTTTAGTTTTAATTTTATGAATTACAGGATCCCAAGCAGGTGGTAGTACCCAGCCTCCCTCTCTATTGAAATTAGGATGTTTTTTTTTAAATTTCAATAGCCTCACGTATCATCCTTGGCAGGAATCGATGTCCTTTCGCGAGAACTTGTGGTTTATCAAATGTAATGTAATGGTGGGGGCCGTTTAGGATATGATCACAAACTGCAGACTTCCCGGAACGTTGGTGCTTCACGTCAGCTATGTGTTCTTTTACGCGAGTTTTTATTGATAGTTTTGTTTGCCCTATATAATATATAATATACGATCAATAAAAATTATTTACGCCAATCTTATTTATAACATCTAATTGCAGTACAGTGCGGACCATTATCATTAAATAAATGAAGCTTGTTACGAGATTGGTAAATTAGCATATTAATAAGCCCTGCAAATCGAGTTTAGGCGGAAAATTGGGACTCGGCAAATATAAAGCTAATTATTATTCACGATGTGCAACGTGACACTTTCACTATAATTTGAAAAGCACTCTTACTTTCAAACAAAGGGAATCTAGCAAAATTCATACAGAAACAAACCAAGCAAAGTTCACGCAAAAAATAGATATTTGTTACGAAATTCGCTTTTAGAATAGATTTAAAAAAAATAAGGGTGACAAACGAGCACACAGTTCACCTGATAGTAAATGGATTCTGTGGTCCATAGACATCTACATCTATCCTTGATTAACACCTAAGATGCAGATGTATTGTCACATTTGTTGACTAAGATGGAATGCCTCGTTTTCAGTAAAAAAGAAGTCTCCGGTTATCTACGCTAATCATACAAAACAAAGCAGAATTAAGCAGCTAATTTACGCTGGTATTCTGTAAGGCGATATCTTAATCTGGTCGAGTCAACCCATTCGTGTATTCGTTTGTCATAATATATCTGCGGCGGGGTTCTAGCAACTTTGAAAAAATTATTAAAATCATTTTTTTTATAGGATAGTGTGACAAACGAGCACACAGTCCACCTGATGGTAAGTAGTTGCTGTGACCTATCCTCGTGTGTGTGATCTATCCTCGATAAAGAATCAAAATGAAGATGCGTTGTCACCCGTGAGGACTAAGATAGCATGCCTCTTTTCCAGTTAAAATGGACTCCGGTTCTCTACACTCACCATACGAAACACAACAGTGTTAAACTGCTATTTTACGCTGGTATTCTGTGAGAGCGTAGTCCTTCCCCGGTCGAGCCGACCCATTCGTGCTTCAACTACACTACTAATATAGCTGCAGCATGGCTCTACCATGTTTGAAAACTATTTTTGTTTTGCAGAACAGGGCCATAAGAGCTTTTTACAACCTTAAACCGAGAGAGCGTCTTAGAGAAATAATTATGAAATAAATATATTAACTTTGGCCTCTTAGTATATTTACGAAAATTTAATGTATGTTTACGAAAACAAAGATAGTTTTAGTAAAAAAAATATATACACTCTGTAAACACTAGGAACAAACTCTCGACTCCATAGAGTTAGTAATTTGTTCTTGGGGCAATGTATACGCTATTACAACAAAGTCCCAAAAAATATACAAGCTGACTCTATTACCAAGTTTAAATATTTAATTTAACAAAAATTGTATAAAAAGGGTTATTATCAATGACATTTAAGTAGCAGTAGTAATAGACCGGACATCAGTAGCAAAATTGTCGTCTGTAACTTTTGTCCTATAGGATATATCTCCGATTTTTGTCATTTAGTCTAAGTGACATCGTCAAAAAGTCAAGACGCATTCGTTTCACTTTCATATATTTAAAAAATATTTTTAAGGAAAATATGCCCGGTTGTGCATTAAGATATTGTAAGTCACGATATGGAGCAAAAAATGAACGTGATTTCGGTTTATTATCGTAAGTATAACGTATATTTACCGAATAATCTTTAAATCTTATTATTTCTAGTAGATTGTTCTAGAAAATTTATTTAAATTGTAATAAGCGCCCTCTGTTATCCAGTAAACGTCACTATTTAGTTACCAATTTTAACGTTAGTGATTGACGACGTTTATCAATTGGGATTATCGATAAAAAATATACGGGATGCCGATTTAATCCTTTACAATATTTAAGGAGTAAAATAGTCTACGATACTGTACCTATACCAACAAAAATGAGTAGCATATACCAACTATGCTAAGTACCCTACTTTATGTGGAGCAAGAGTGGGAAATATTTTTAGGCATGCTGATGAGATTTTCTGTGTTGCTTATGAGCATGCTGAGGATACTTGATGTGTTGATTGTATACATGCTGTGTTGACTATATTTGCATACATTTATAGTATGCAAATATATAATAGTTACAATAATTTAAAAACTCTCAATTATGTAGGTAGGTACATTATGTTGACAATGTATTAAGCTAACATCAAACAACCACAGGACGCATTACTTTTTCCAAGTGACATAAGATTAGAACCATAAAAGGTTCTAATCTAAATATCTTTTTTTTGACGCCTTCTTAGGACAAAATTCTTTGACAGAGTTATTAAGGGACTGACGCTTAACATTTAAAGATATTTTTGATATATAGACGCTACCATTCCTTCTCAACTAATTTTATGTATGAAAGTCTGCCATTGTTCTTTATGCATACTTGATTATAATAATAATCAGAGATTTTTATTAAAATGTTTTAAAAGCACAGAATAAATAATAGTAGTATGTACTAAAAGTAAGTAGGATGTAATATTTATACTTAAATACTTCTTGCACTTTATGGATATCAATGATGATATGATGATCATATGTGCATTATGAGTCGTGCTTTTTTGTATTTTCCAAACTTTTTTTTTAAATTGAAGTTTGACATAAAATTGGAATTATAATAAGGTTATTAGTGAAAACTTGAGTGTAGATACGTTATCAGGTGCAATATAATCAGAGTGGCTTTTTAAATGCTCATGCAAATTAGACGTATTTGCACAAAAGCGCACGGTTTAAAAGCATATTTGCTTGTGTTTTTCTCGTCGTTTTTTGTGAAATATCGCCAAACAATAGACTTTGGGTCCCATTTTCAATCAATTAAAAAATAAAAACGCTTTAAATAAGAAACAATCAACGACAAAATTCAGAGGTTAGGATTACAAACGCAGAATGAAAACGAAGACGACACAAATATTATGCCGAATGATTTTTTTCAGAAAACAGTATTTTTTCCCTCGGGCATAGACTAAGTAACTTGCCAACTACACAAAACTAACAAAACTAGAACGCGGTCATATTTTTTATTAGCATAGATGTGTGTATTATCTATCCATCAATGTGTTAAAGCAAAAGCGTGATATTGGCGTACCGATACAAATACTTTGGACCGATACCTACTTGCCGTGTAGTGGCAGTCAAGAATATCCACTACCCCATATCTTCCCGTGGGTGTCGTAAAAGGCGACAAAGGTAAACGGGCAGAAGATGGGCAGCAGCATCTTCCTGATAGTAGCCGAAATTACAAAAAAAAACTCCGGTTACCAAAACGCTCGCCTAGCGTGGCAACTATGGCAAATACCCTCCTATAAAGAGAGTAACAAAGAGACATCCCCCAGTCCAAGGGAATTTCTGTAAGCCGTCACTACCATCTCTGCACAGGGAGCAGGACTCACTGGCCCATGACGCAAAAGACAAAGACGACCTTTTAGGCTCCCTTTTTGCGTCCAACTCGACTCTTGATGACGGAGGGAAAACACCGCCGACCATCCCGCGGTGTGAGTGCTCCATGCCGGATATGCTGTTCTCACAGCGCTCTGTTCGCAAAGCACTCCTCGCCCTGGACATTCAGAAGTCGAGTGGGCCTGACGGAATCCCCCCAATTGTGCTGAGGACGTATGCTCCAGAGTTGGCACCGGTCCTAACGCGTCTTTTCCGGTACTCCCACTCCCAAGGCGTAGTCCCGAATTCATGGAGGACAGTTTTTGTCCACCCGATCCCTAAAAAAGGCGACCGCTCAGACCCGTCCAACTATAGACCTATCGCGATCACCTCCTTGTTCTCCAAAATAATGGAATCCATTATTAACTGCCAGCTCATGCGGTACCTTGAGGATCACCAGCTGATTAGTGACCGCCAATACGGTTTTCGTCGAGGTCGATCAGCTGGTGATCCTCTGGTCTATCTGACTCATAGATGGGCGGAGGCAGTAGAGTCCAAGGGGGAGGCGTTGGCTATTAGTTTGGACATTGCGAAGGCCTTCAATCGGGTTTGGCACAAAGCGTTTCTTTCGAAGCTTCCTTCCTATGGGCTTCCCGCGAAATTGTGCGATTGGATCACCAGCTTCCTTGCAGATCGGAGCTTCAAGGTGATATACTTAGAAATGAGGATATCCGCAGTAGAACCAGAGTGACCGACATAGCCCAACGGATTAGTAAGCTGTAGTGGCAGTGGACCGGCCATATAGCTCGAAGAACCGACAACCAATGGGGAAGAAAGGTTCTTGAGTGGCAGCCTCGTACCGAAAGGCGAAGTGTAGGGCGACCCCCCACGAGATGGAGTGACGACCTGGTAAGACATGCAGGAAGTCGATGGATGCAGGTGGCTCAGGACCGTGCTTTGTGGCATTCCTTGGGGGAGGCCTATGTTCAAAAGTGGACTTATGAAAGGGTGTAATGATGATGATGATACCTACTTGCTTTTTAGTTATAAAGAATAATACAAAAAGTACTTGGTATCGGAAGGAATGTATTGAGTAAGTACTTGTATTTACTCGTATTGTTTCATCTCTAGTCAAAAGTCGACTATAGCTTCGAGTGGCATTGAGATCCAGGACCTGTAAGTCCCATTCAGGTAGTTTGAACACTAAGTTGAACGAACTCTAACGGCACAAAGTAAATAAGGAGTAAAATCCTTACCCAGGAAATTTCACAACTGCGTAAAATGTTTGCCATTCAGGACTATTAAAACGACAGTAGTGAAATCAAATAACACTAATCATCGTGACTTTGACGAGGTTTCTATTGATGTTTTTAAAAATTTTGATTCATATTAAGAAGAACATTTGTGTTAGGAAGAAACTATGTACACAAGCAACCGTGTTTACTACGGCTTTATATGTAGTAAGTGTTAGTGACTAGCTAGTTAGTCTAGTTGTTGTAAACACGACTGCTAATCATGAAGTCCTGGGTCGAATCCCGCGTCGGGCCAAAAAATCAGTTATTGCATTTTTCCTCCAAGTAATTCTCATTAGCTACCCGAAGTCAGGAAGTTGGCGGTTTCTCACCCCCGTACCTCGGAAAGTACGAAAAGCCGTTGGTTTTGCACCTGATCTCTCTCCGGTCTCGTCAGTGAGGGAATAGGAAGTGCACACACACTTGAGCACTATAATCCTGTCCTGCTCCGATGGCTATTCTCCGTTAAGGCTGGCCGCTGTGGCCGAAATTCGGTTTGGAGGACATTATTATTAGTAAGTGATAGATCTCTTTTCTAGGTAGTAGTTCTTATGGATAGGTACCACCCTCTCACCTGTTTCTGCTAAATAGCAGTGCCTGTTCTGCTGTGTTTCGGTCTGAAGTGCATTGAGAGCATGTATGATTACAGACTGTGAGACATTTCTTCTTATTCCTCACAGATGGCAAGCCATTAATAGGATTCTTTGTTTGCAATTGGTTACAGGTGTCCATTGACTGCAGTAGCCACATACCATCAGGTGGGCTGAGAGTTTGTTTGACACTTCAATTTTATAAATAAAACCTAGTTATTAGGGGATAACAAACGCTTGAAATTAGGACAATATAGCGTACTACTGTAACCGAGTTCAGTCTTCGCCGGTACCTATTCCATAGCCCATCATAAGTTCACAGCTGAACATAGGCTTCCCCTAAGTAATGCTACTCCACATCTATCCTCAATAAAGTATCAAAATGCAAATGCGTTGGCGCTTCTAAAGACGAAGACGAAATCACTCGTTTTCAGTAAGGGGCCTTTCCAGTTCTCTACACTCGGTATTCTGTTAGAGCGTGGTCCTGCTCCGGTCCAGCCAACAATTCGTGCTCTAGAAAATTTATACACTAAAAAAGTCTAGAAGTTAATATTATAAACAACAACAGTTTTCCTTTTAAATTTTGTAATAAATATGTTTGAAAAGTATGAAATCATGGTTCTTTAAACTGGAGACTACGATGGACATTACAGACAGATTCACATGTCAGATATTTCTTTAAATATATTGACTTACACTAATGAGTACCGATCAGCACTTATGAGACATGATTGGAAAATCTGTTTCTTTATGCAGACACTATTACAGTTGTATTTATTAATATTTTGTTACAGTTCTGTAACTATTTTAAACAGTGGAAATAATCATCTGAAAAAAAAAACTGAAGAGAATAACATTTACCGGATATTTGAATAATAGTTTTCGCATTATAAATGTAGAACCCTGCATTGTGCAAGTTACAACGTGCAATGTAGAAATAAGTTTGTGCTACAAATTAACATACAAAAACTGAATAAATGATCCACATTTAGGCTCTTCCCGCATTTAAGGAAATATTTGTGAAAATTATAAATCTGCCCGTTTTTACATCGGATTAGTCGATGTTCAATCATTTTTTATCTAAATATTTTAGCATCAAATTAGGAAATTCCTACATTTTTTTTTGTTTTTTAAGTATTGTTAGCTTTCGGAGATGACTGGAAGGAATTTAGAAACTTGTTTTATTTTGAATTCATGAGTTGACGGAAATGGTAATCTTTTGTCTAACAATTGCCAATGTTTCACAGGTAACATTGATGATTATTGGAAAGATATATAATTAAATATGAATCTGTTTTTTAACCAATTTCTTAATGGCATTCATCCAACAATAGTTTTTAACAATACAGCAATGAGGCATTCCATATTAGTCCTGAGAGTAATAGCGCATTAACATTTTGGTTCTGAATCCAGATGTAGGTGTCTATGATATGCTTTAGCATACACTTTCCATCCGATGGAATTTGTACTCGTTTGATACACATTTTTTAGTTTCGAAAAATAAATATTACGTGTTCCAGATTTTTTATAATTGAAGTGACAAATCAACTGACTGTCTTTGAATCTTATCGATTCTTTCTGCATTATATGAAACGTAATTTGTTACACCGTTTTTAAGTGTACTTTAGTAAATATTTTTTAAACATTACTACAACTCCCATCAACTACTTCAAGTAAACTTAAATTGCTTTTTTAGAAGTGGTTCACGATCATAATTGAGTGGCAGATTCGAACCCACGACTTTCCGAGCCTGCAGCCTGCATCCTCAACCGTAACTCTACTTCTTTACCAACCTAATTACAAGCTCATTTCTAAAAAGTTAAAGTTACCTTAGCTAAAATAAAGACCCATAATTCACAAAAAATTTGGACACAGATATTATGTTGTAGTAACATAAAACGCAGGTACTAATACGTTAAGGGTCGCAGGGCTCAATTTTTTTTTGCTGCGTTTCCCTAATTATTTTATAAACGAGGAGAAAGAGGTGAGGATTTTTATAGAAAAGGGTCTACCTTTTTGTGTAACAATACATTATTCGTTTTTAAAGTAAGGAAAGCAAGTGTAATTAAGAAAATAATTTCCTTATCCACATTAATTGACAATTATGAAATAATTTTTATTCTATTTTGAGTGTGTAATCCATACAAACGTATTCTATTATTTTCTCCCTGGATAATTGGCGCAAGTAGTATTACTATTGTAATCGTCAATTTTTATAGAATAAGGGTAACAAAGTAGCACACAGTACACCTGATGATAAATGGATGCGGTGGCCCATATACATCTATCCCCAATTAGGAATCATAAAGAAGATGCACCGTCACCACAGAGTACTGTGATAGAATGCCTCGTTTCCAGTTCTCTGGTTCTCTGTTTTTTTAACTCACCATACGTAACACAACAGCATCAAGCATCTATTTTTCTCTGGTGTTGTGGGTATTGGTGTTATTGTAAACGTAGGTAGTTATGCCATATAATAAATCAGTGGTTGTCTCGCTAACGAACGTGTATTATTGCAATCACAACATGGTGTCAGGTGTGGGGTTATAAGCATAGTAAATGTTTAAAATCGAGTACCTCAATAGAATATTTTGCAACATACATATGTATAGTATAATATTTTGGGAAGTTGTGAACCGCGGATAATTCTATTCAGAGATTATTATAACGAGTGCTCCAATTAACAATGGAGCACGCGCGGCCACCTAGCGAATTACAGTTAGAAGGCGGACCCGTCAGCAGGGCTGATGCTTGGAAGAGGTGGAGACAACAATTCGTGTTATTTATGAAAGCTTCGGGTGTGCACTCGGAGACATCGGCAGTAAAGGCAAGTATACTTATCAATTTAATTGGTTCAGAAGGATTCGACATTTATCAAACTTTTACGTTCACTAAAGAAGATGATCGTGATGATGTGCAAATAATTTTGAGTAAATTTGATGAATATTTTGGAACTAAAATTAATATTACATTGCTGAGATACAAGTTTTTCACGCGTAATCAAGAAGAAGGTGAAAACATACAGCAGTATGTTACGTCATTGCGGTTATTGAGTAAAAATTGTAAGTTTGCAACTTTAGAAGAAGAGCTGATCAAGTATCAAATTGTTTGTGGTGTGAACAGCACAATAGTCAGAGACCGTTTGCTCAGATGTGAGGACCCAGACCTGGACAAAGCGGTGAAGTTGTACCAGGCCGAAGAAATTTCGCAAGAGAGTAGCCGTCAACTAAGTGCTAGTGGTGCTGGTGTGTATGCTAGTGTAGTGCAGGTAGATAGTGTCAAACAAGGGAGAGGACGACGCGACGCGCAGCACACAGGCGCCGGGCGCCCCTCGCGGGGCACCGCGCTGCAAGCGCTGCCCGCGCTGTGGAGTCGAGCGCTGTGCAACGCCTCGATGTCCGGCCGTTTACGCCACATGTTTCACTTGTGGTAAACAAGGTCATTTTGCGCGGGTATGTAGGCAAAATTTAAATAATAAGGCCGGTGTAAAACATGTATATGACATTGAACAAAATCAAGATGTCACGCGTTCTTTTGATTGTGAATCGTTTTTTATATCAACCATTAGTGGTCAAGAGGATTGTTCAGATGGTTGGTTTGAAACATTAACTTTTGGGAAGGGTATCGAAAACTTTAAATTAGACACGGGGGCGGATATAAATGTTATATCTTTTGAAAGATTTTTGCAACTGGGTTTTGATTCCAATATGATAAAAAGTGATCGTATTAAATTAGAGTCGTATAGCGGTAATATAATACCAGTAAGAGGCGTTTGTTATCTACAATGTTTTTATAAAAATGTTCGTTATGATTTAAAGTTTGCGATAGCCGATTTGCGTTGTCAAAGCGTGCTGGGGCGACAGTCGTATGAAAAGTTAGGGTTAGTCAAGCGAATTCATGAAATTAATATATCAGACTACGATGACTTATTTAGCGGTATTGGGTGCCTTCCAGGAAAGTATCATATTGTTTTAGACGAATCCATACCTCCGGTGATTTCTACTCTTCGAAAGATTCCGTTAAGTTTACGTGAACGTCTAGCAGATGAGCTTAAAAATATGTAAAACTAAGGTATAATAAGGAAAGTTTCTCATCCAACTCAATGGGTACATCCACTAGTTCTAGTCGCAAAAAAGGACAATGGAATTCGCGTGTGCTTAGACCCACGAGAACTTAACCGTGCAGTGCAGCGCGCGCATTTCCAATTGCCCACTGTGTCAGAGCTCGCAGCGCGGCTACAGGGAGCGCGCTTCTTTTCGGTCTTAGACGCCAACTCAGGTTTTTGGGCTATACAACTGGATGAGCAGAGTGCAGACTTGTGTACATTTGCCACACCGTTCGGTCGATATCAATTTCTTCGCTTACCGTTCAGTATTAACTGCTCTTCCAAAGTATTTCACGCGAAAATGAGGCAGCTTTTAGAGGATTTAGAGGGTGCAGACAGTTTTATAGATGATATAATTGTCTGGGGACGAAACAAGCATGAACACGATAGGAGACTAATTGCATTGTTAAAAAGAGCTAGGGAAATTAATTTAAAATTTAATAAAAAGAAATGCAAAATAGCAGTTGAAGAAGTTACCTACTTGGGTCATATTTTTGATAAAAACGGTATGAGGCCTGACCCTAATAAAGTAAAAGCCATCTCTGAGATGGCTCAACCCTCGGACAGAAAAAGTTTGGAAAGATTTTTGGGAGCAGTTAATTATTTATCGAAATTTATTCCGTGTTATTCTGATCGCGCTCTTCCCTTAACGAATTTGTTAAAAAAAGATTGTATTTGGCGTTGGGAGCTTAGTGAGCAGACGGCATTCGACAAATTAAAAGAATCGGTTTGCACAGCGCCAGTGTTAGCGTTGTACGACGTTTCACAGCCAGTCTTGTTATCGGTAGACGCATCTCGCGATGCACTCGGTGCGGTGCTACTGCAGGTCGGTCGGCCGGTTGAATACGCCTCGCGAACTCTTACAGATACGCAACGCCGGTATGCTCAAGTGGAAAAGGAGTTGTTGGCAATTGTGTTCGCCTGTGAACGATTTCACCAATACATTTTTGCAAAAAATGATGTTGTCACAGAAACAGATCATAAACCTTTGGAAAGTATTTTTAAAATGCCATTAATGTCCGTCCCAGCCCGCTTACAACGTATGATGCTTAGAATACAAGGCTATGACTTAATAGTTAAGTATAAACCAGGAAAATATATGTATATTTCAGATGCATTATCTCGCGCGCCGCTTCCCGACTTAGCATTAGATGATAAATTAGATAAAAAAATTCTATGTCAAGTAAAATTAATTGTAAACAGTATTCCAATTTCAAATAACAAGTTAACGCTGATAAAAAATGAAACGAAAAAAGATTTTGATTTGTGTACATTACTAAATTACATTAAATTAGGATGGCCTCATGATAAGTGTAACGTAATAGAAAATCTCAAAAAATATTGGTCTTTAAAAAATGAGTTATATGTGGTAGATGACGTCATATTTAGAGATAATGTTGTTTTAGTCCCTCGTTCCCTGCGAACAGATATGTTGAAAATTGTACACGAAGGACACTTAGGTATAGATCGGTGCAAGTGACGCGCAAGACAAGTAATATTTTGGCCAGGCATGTCACGTGACATAGAAATGTATGTGAAACGTTGTGCAGTGTGCAGGGAGAGCTCAAACGCACCTACTCAAAACCTACTACTCTAACCTACGCAAATCAGGAATTTCTACTGGAATCATGGGTTCTCTACCCATGATTCCAGTAGAAATTCCTGATTTGCCCTGGTTTAAGGTTGGGTCTGATTTATTTGAATATAGGAAGAAATATTATCTTATTTTAGTTGATTATTATTCTAGTTTTGTTGAAGTAAAAAAATTAGAAAATATTACATCACAAGTGGTTATACGCAGTATGAAGGAAATATTTTCACGACACGGTATACCTGAAATACTTATAAGTGATAATGGAACTCAATATAGTAGTCGCGAGTTCAAACAGTTTAGTACAGATTGGGGCTTCACTCACATTACATCCTCACCAAACTATCCACAGGCTAATGGAAAAAGTGAACGTGCGGTGCAAACATTTAAGTCTTTGTTAATTAAAGCTTATAAGGGGAATAGTGACTTTGAACTTGCTTTATTGAATTACAGAAATACTCCGAGACATGGTTTGGACTCTCCCGCGCAATTACTAATGGGTCGCAGATTACGTTGTAAATTACCAGTGTGTGCAGAATTACTAAAACCACAAGTTGCAGACCCATCTCAATTTAAAACAATGCTGCAAAAACAGCAGCAGTCAAAAATGTATTATGATAAACATTGTAGAACGTTGCCTAAACTAAATATCGGTGACGAAGTAATATGTATAGATGGTAAGAAAAGGACCTGCGCTACTGTAATTGATCAAGGTGATACACCTCGTTCATATGTAATACATAATGAGCTAGGAAGACGAATCCGACGCAATAGGCGTCATTTAATTAAGTCTTACATAAGTCCAGATTCTAAAAATATTAAAAAAGATATGGACATCACTGTAAACGGAGGGAGTGGCAATTTTGTGGGAGAAAAATGCAAAAAATTACAACAAATCCCTGATAAGGTGACTCAGCGTAACGATAATTCTAATTTAAACGAAAATAAAATTGCTAAAAATGGGTTTAAAGATCATAATAATGAGGCATCCACATCATGGCCACACTCTCTCACACGGAGTCGGGCACGACGACTCAACATAAAAATTGATTAAATTGTTTTAAATATTTTATTATTACGTTAGTACTGTAAGAAATTTTGTTTATTTTTAGTTATTTTTGTTCGCACAGGGGGATGGATGATATTGTATCTTTATTAATAAGGGGAGATGTTGTGGGTATTAGTGTTATTGTAAACGTAGGTAGTTATGCCATATAATAAATCAGTGGTTGTCTCGCTAACGAACGTGTATTATTGCAATCACAACATCTGGTAATCTGTGAGAGCAAGGACTTTCCCATTCACATCCACTACACTGGTAAATACACACCACTTTGGATAATATGACACGTGTTTTGCCTCTTAACAAGGCATCTTAAGGGGCTACTCCATGCGAACGACCTTGAGCATTTGACCTAAGCGTAGCTGTAGCGAGCGGCTCGCCGGAAGAAATATGTAAGACGCCACCTATTGTACGAAAGTAGTATTATTTTTTCAACATCAATAAACTATTTTATGGAAATACACATAGCGTACAAAGATAAATGTATTTTAATTTTTTTATTCTGTATATATTAGTTGCATTATATTAGAATTATGTATTTTCATATATTATCTAATTATGAAATTTTATAATTAATTATATATTAAAACTGAAGCATTGAAAATTGTGAGTTTAAAAGATACCTATTCACTATAGGTAAATAAATAGATAGCTCGGCTTTTGTACAAATATTTGGTGCAATAAAAAATAAATAAATAAATAGGATGTTTCGCATATGTGTTTTTGATTATTGTTAATTTTTACGTGTCACGTATTGAAAAGTTACCTACTAATTTTTGAACTGAGCACCTTGTAACTTAGCCTCCTTATTACTTATGCTGGAAGATATTATCCTCACCCCAATGATTGATGAGGATGAAAATCAATTTTATTTCTACATACGTAATTATATTTATTTATACATAAGGGTAACTTTAATAAAGGTAATACAAAAATCAACAAGAAGTATAAGGGTTCAATCTTTCAATTTCAGTTGTAAAAAAACGTTACCCCCACACTAGGATTTTCTCCTGTGTCGTGGAGGCAGTTTACAAACATAAATATTGCACAAAGACAAACATCCAGACCCGGAACAATTATTTGTAGGCCATACAAATACTTGTTCCATGCGGGATTCGAACCCGCGGCCCCCAGCGCAACAACTGATTGCTAAGCCACTGCGCCACCATGAAGCTAATACAAAAACTAACTTTGTATTTGCTTCATGGTCGCCGGGTTATAGCTAAAGTGACCATACGTCCCGTTTTGAACGGGACTGTCCCTTTTCTCGGTCTCCTGTCCCATTGTCCCCAAACAAAGCTCCGGGACACAAAATTGTCCCGTAACTCGTTGGATGGAAGTATTCAAAGTCAACAATCTTCAACATAGTTTTTTTTAATCGAATATATTTTATGTCTACCTGGTACGAAAGCTCCGGTAGAAAGAGTATTTTTTTATTTTGTATAAATTGTGGACGTCTGAAAGAAACACTTACGGTTCCAGAGTTCTAAAGGCGATGTTGTTAACAAAGATAACAATAAAAAACTTGAGCAGAATTTTATTCTTATTTAAAATCATCACCAACTTTATTACAGCAAATTTAATCCACTGACAAATGTAATTAATAATTAAAAAAAATATGTTGCATTTAATAATTACCGTCTATACCGAATATAATTTTATAGTGAACACTAATTGTATAAAGTTATAGTTTTTAGAGTATAAATAAACCCATGTCCTGTTATGAGTTAAAAAATAAATGGTCAGTTTAGTCTTTTTAGTTAAATTTAGTTTTAAAAATTTTTAGTTTATAGTAAAAAGTAGGTAAATTAGTACTTTTTACCGAATTATAAGTATAGAACACCTTATGTACTCAATTATTTTTTGAAAAAGAAGAAAAAACAAGCAATAAATAATATACTATATTTTAGCAAAAAACTATAACTTAGTAATACTAATTATAACTTAGAACATAAATGAAAAACTCATAACTGACTTTTTGGCCCGACCCAGGATTCGAACCCGGGACCTCATGATCAGCAGTCGCACTACTACAACCACTAGACCAACGAGGCAGCACTATACCTGATAAGATATTGTGGTTGGGTGATAATATTGAATTAGCCTTTTATAGTGTAAATTAATAATATTTGTCGAAATTTTAATTATGGATTCGAAATTTCGAACCTTACATGCTAATGGTGCTTCATTTTTTTATTTGCATTTACTTCAAAGAAAATACACGCAAAAAGCTTCATCGCGCAGTAAAAAGCACAACAAATATATGTATAACTAATACGAAAAATTATACCCAAAACAAACAAATAATACTACCTATAAATAACCTAATAAGTAATAATATTATCGACTCATATGACGTGGCGTATGCGTTGGTCGACGCTCTAACGACACGGGCTTCTCGTCGAAGAGCTCAGCGCTCACTGACTTCACCAAGCCCGTGAGCAGTAAATATGCCCAGATTTTAAAATAATTTCTTAATAAAATCAAATATTGGTCTTTTGAAAAAAAATTTACTATAGAAATGTTCATTAATAAATTGCCTATCCATTGGTGTAAATCGCAAAATAAAATAATACTTACTTTACGAGGAGATGCATGTTATCAATAATAATTTCACATTTATGTGGTTTCGTTGTAAGGAGATTATATTAATATTTATTCCTTTAAAAAAAAATTGGATATAGCTTTTATGGAATCAAGATTATGTAGAAATATAATGTGTTTTTTATTTGTTGATATATCTTTTAAATAAAAAGTAGATAGCTTTTAAAAACTGCCCAAATAACGACTGGCGCGACATTTTGCTCAACCTGCGCCTTAACGAAATAAAATAGAACGTGAACAACGGCGGACCGCAGATCGTTTTGTTGGGATTAGGCGTGTCGAGTATAATGCATGAAATTGGGGTAGGGCGGGAGATACTTTATTACGCGTATCTTTACTAATTAAAATTTAATATCATCACTTATACCGCCTATCATATGGCTAGTTACTTTTTTAAACTTAGTAGTAAAAATAAGCTTTTCTTTGTCGTTCTTCTTATTCATCATCATCATCATTACAAAACTTGCAAAGGGACACTGGTGAACATAGGGCTCTCTTATATTAACGGATTTTCTTTTTATGTCTTGTTATATAACAGAATTAAATCTTGCTTTAATTTAATGCCAACATGCCTAATCTTATTGGAAAAATAATTCTGAGGTAATAACAGCACCCTCGTTAGAGGGATTATTGTTATTTGATTTTACCAATAATTCCTATTTCCTTGTAAATATTTGTTTGTTAACACTATTGTTTATATTTGTTACAAGAAAATTATGTAAAGTTACATTCTATATACTTCCAACTGCTGGGCACAGCCCTCCTCTTATTTCTGAGCTCTCTTACTTTTCGAACAATTAGTCCACTGCACTGTTCCATTGCGTGTTAGCGCACTTCACTACTGGCCTCATACTGGACAGACATGCAGGTGGACTCATATTTTTCTTATCCGCTGCACTTAGAAATTCAGCACAAAAAATTGCAACAAACAATTTCCTTGGTCCGGGTGGGAATCAAAGGTGGGTATTTACAACAAGCGTTTAGCCCTTGAGATGCCACGACTCTTATACAAGCTTTTACTCGCGGCTTTGTGTTTTATTGCACCATGGAATAAAATGCTGTAATTTGACATAGACTAAAACTCATTTATACAAAAAACATCCTCTTTTGTGTGTCATTTATACAAAAAAATATCCTAGGTGCCTATGTCCTATTTTGGTTTATTATCTATTCTTACAAATAAAAACACAGGTTGATTAAAAAAAAAAAGCTTTTAATGGTCTTTGGACAAACAAATAATTACGAACTTAAAAGTAGAAAACAAAATTGAAAGATTTGAAATATTCCGCGGTGTTGCTACTCTTAATTTAGATTTTCTTCTTACACTATATTAAAATACTGTCAGTAGTTTTTACGTGATTGAACTACAAACATATAAACATCCAAAAACATTACACATTTATAATATTATAGTAGGAAGTGTGTTTAATGTTTTGTGTCGAAATGATTAGGTGAGTCCACTACCTCATATCATCTCATGGATGTGATAAGAGGCGACAGAAGGAAATGAAACAGGTGATGGGTGGCAGCATTTTTCTAATAACAATATATAAAAACTGCGATTGCCAACCCACCAGTCTAACGTGACAGTTATAGCAAAAATCCTATTACGAGGCAATCTGTGGGGGAGAATTCATAAGAGGTAACTATGGCAAATACCTCTTACTTCGGGCTTTTGAGTAATAGCGCCGGCACCGTAGACAGATCACACCAAGGCGTGTGATTTCTAAAGGTCACTAAAACACAGCCCTATCCTTGCAGCGATCGACTCGGGGCACCGAGGCATCGCATATTTGCGCCATTCTTTATCGAAACCAGTAACTTTTCCCTCTGTATCGAATGGAAATTCTTGGACATTATCTGGCCATGTAATCGGTCCATTTCTGGCCGATTTTCTAGAAATTTATCTTCCTCGGACAACTTCCTTGTAGAATCGATTTTTCCCTACTGATAAGACTCATAAACCTTCAAGAAATAAGCCTACTCTTTTTCAAATGCAATTAAGTTGCGTTGTTCATGGGCGGCGGTAATTACTTACCATCAGATGATTCGCATGCTTGTTTGCCCTCTCTTATATAAAGAAAAATCTTTTGACTTGATCACTCTCGTGTGGGTTATGATCAAATCATTATTATACGATCAATCGTGATCGACATAGGTCTATTTTGGTGAGGCTTTTGGTTTTATGAAGGTGAGCTGTGCTCAAATAATTGTACGAGTACGTATTCTACGACATTTAACAAAAGGTTCCGCTGTTTAGATCACGCACGACTGCTAAAGTTTTAATGGTCCAGGTGATTTCTTAATTAAGAAACCTTATGCAGTGAGAACAATTTTCACATATTTTCTAGTAATCTAGTCACTTTCCAAAAGTAAATTCTACTATTAAAATGTTCTTAAGGTATCTCATTATTTATATTTATTTAAAAAGATCTTTCTTATTACTCCTCAAGCGCTATATTATGTTAGTCATACAAATGCATCTCCTATTTAGACACAAGGGAAATTTCTAGAAAAATAGGTAGTTGTTTGCTATATGGCTACATTATAATAAAATTTATTATAATGTTGAACTACATGTTATATATGGCTACTTCTAAGTTTTTGAATGTTTTAGTATAAACTTAAGAAGTAATGATACTCGTACTATGATATAAGATAAACCATAACGCTCATAAAGGAAATGCAAATGGAAATTATGCAAGAAAGCAATTGGTAAAATTTCATACCAAAAATATTCTGAAACAAAATCATAATAAGATACAACATGTGACTAAAAACGAATTCGACTGTTTCAATTTTCATGATATATTCAGAGTTGTTTTGTTCCATTGTTTCCAATAAATCTTAACAACTTAAAAAAAAAGATTTTTTCTTTAATATTTTTTCTTTATTATTTGTTTTACATATCAGAGATTCATTGAAATATATTTACATTGTTTTATTACTCACAAAACTAATTCGATTGTTTCAATTTTCATGATGCTTTAAGAGTTGGTTGTTCAATTGTTTTCGATAAATCCTAACAACTTGCCAAAAATATTTTTCTTTAATTAAAAAAAATATTATTTCTTTTAATTATCGGAGATTCGTTGAAATATTCACATTTTTTATATTTCATAAAAGCTCGTTTGCAATTTTTCAAGTTAAATATTTTTTTATAAATTTGCAAAAAAATATAAAATACCTTTGGCATTGGCATTAAGTTGCGAGAAGGCGTTTCTATAAAAAGATAAATGCATGCAAATGTGGTGGCATATTTTTGATAGGATCGAGTGACAAACGAGCACACAGTCCACCTGATGGTAAGTGGTTGCTGTGGCCCATAGACATCTACATTTATCTTCGTTTGCGAATCAAAACTCAGATGCGTTGTCACTCGTGAGGACTAAGATGGAATGCCGCTTTTCCACTAAAAAGGGTCTCCGGTACTCTACACTCACCATACGAAACACAGCAGTGGTAAACTGCTATTTGAGCTGGTATTCTGTGAGAGCGTGGTCCTTCCCCGGTAGAGCCGACCCATTCGTGCTACAACTATACTATTAATATATCTGCAGCGTGGCTCTATCACGTACAAAAAAAATAAATGGGATCAATCAACACAAATCGTCCATTGGCTCCCATATTTTTTCATTGGGCTATAAAACTTGCAAGAAAGATCACATGATGTGTTCATGCCAAATAAAGGTACCTGCACATTTTTATAGAAAAGGGGTATGGAGTATAGAGTACAAGGAGAACCATCTTATAAGGGGCGAAAGTTGAAAAAGTGTCCCACTATTTACTGAAAATAGAGGTTCCAAAACCTACCACAATAGCGCTGGCGTCTGAAAAACTACGATATGAATATAGCTGTTGTGAACGAAATGAAGTCAGCTGAATTCAAATATTTAAAAAATTTCATGACTAGAGTAGTTAGTAAAATGCCAGTATACAAAATCTCAATTATTTATGTAGTACAAAACCAAGCGGATTGGTCGGTCCTTGTTTATTTCTTCATCTTATTCTAATTACTTTTGGCGCTTTTTTTTTAAATTTATCCTATGCTACTGCAGCGCTACCCTTATTGGACACGTTTTAGGGACACTTTTCATATATAGAGATGGTCCTCCTTCTACTCTACACTCCATAAAAAGGGGGCAAACGGGCATGCGGCTCACCTGATTGTAAGTGTCAAAATCCACCTACGAACAAATGTAACATAAGTGGAATCGCAGTTGGGTTGCTGGTATTTAAAGAAATGTAGGCTCTTTTCTTGAAGGTACCTAAGTCGTATTGGTACAAAAATATCGCTGGTGCTAGTCGACTTCACTAGGAAAGCTTTTACAAAAATTTACTTCGCAAATATCCGCGTTATAAAATAAAATGATGTGTCTTACCTAGTATGAAAAAGCACCTCCCGCCCTCCCTCAATTGCGTGCACTATCCCCGTCACCACTAATCCCAGCACCGCTACTCCCAACACCACTACACTAGGCAAGACACACCACTGACGATAATATGACACGTGTTTCGCCTCTACACGAGGCATCCTCAGGTGATATAGACTCTACGGTGGCTAACCGCTAGCGCTTAGCGGTTGCTTCTTCATACTAGGTAAGACACATCATTATAACGCGGATATTTGCGAAGTAAATTTTTGTAAAAGCTTTTATATAATGGATTTCCGCAAGGTATCGCCTGATTCTATTAATTCACTAGGAAGTTGTACGAAAAAGAAAACCTCTTGTAAATCGCAAAGTGGTGGAACACCAATCATCCAGACGGTATGAATGGTATAGTGAGTTTTGTCGTGATGTGCGATGGTGAAATTGAGCGGCTGGAATTAGTCCGGACAATTACTCAAAGCACTCCCCGTGGTAGATAAGATAAAATACGCAAAGAGCCGTAGAAAGCCAGTACAACCACGAGCCTTGTCAAATCATGCTTCACAGGCATTCCATCTATGTTCGCAGAGGTGGTGACGCAATTTAAGTACTTTTTTTTGAAGTTAGCTGCAGTTATCTATGGGATGCAGTAGCCAGTTATCATAAAGTGGACTATAAAATAACTTTATTATCATTTCATTATTACAGCCCTTCTCAAGTCCACTGCCAAACATAGGCCTCCCCCAAGGAATGCCACAAAGCACGGTCTTGAGCCACTTGGTTCCATCAACTTTCTGCACGTCTTTACAGGTCGTCACTTCATCTATTCTAGTTCTACTGTAGATATCCTCATTTTTAATTCTATCATGTAGAGAAATCCCGAGCAAAGCCCTCTCCATAGCTCACTGAGCGACCTTGAGCTTCTTAATACGGCCATGAGTGAAGGACCACATCTTAAATTCAAAAGTCATCACATTCCAATCACTTCTGTAAATAAAATGCCCTGTGTAAGATTACCCAAAATAATAATCTGTATCAAAGGTATGACACGCCCGATACTGTCATTGCTAGCTACCAAGTGCGGTGATTAAGACACAGTCTCGCTGCAACTGGACAAGCTCACGTAAAGTGGCTTGTTAGACGCATTGCCCATAGAAACAAAAATCTCGTCGCTGGCATAAAGTGCTTATCTAATATTTAAGCCTTGGGATGAAATGCAGTAGCGTTCACTGGCATTATCAAAACGCAATTTTCGGGTGCACTCACGCCTTTTCCGCTCCGCCGAAGCCACCTCGTCACTTCGACTATGTTTTGAATCGCTTATCTACTCTGAGTATCGACATATCCCGACTCCGCATCCATATCGCCTCGACTTTACCTTTAATCCACTTCGACATCGTGTTGAATTTACCTCGGCGTCTTTCCAAGGAAAGAAGAAGACAAAGCAAAATAAACTATATGGTATAAAAGTAATACATTAAATTTAAAATATTACTCAGAGAATGTTTGTAATCAATAAATTTAATCTGTTGTAGCTTATGGTCTGAATCGCTTGTCTGCTACGCAGAAATACTAAATATCCACAAAGTAAACACAATATCCGTTGAACAAATAAGCAAATTTAAAATATTTGAGTTAGGAGCTGTATTTTCGTCTATTTTGCTCGAATTCTTCATATTGATATAAGCTAAATAAAAGGGTTTATTTATCTCAGAATTAATTAATATTTATATTGGAGTCGACGTTTTGCTTTCATTTGTCTTTTCAGTCATAGCGAAGTCACGACATTATTAGCTTACACATATTCCTTGTATAGGCCAAAAATTTATTAAATGCCATAATTATTTTCTTTCAATAATATGTAGCAAATACCTTGTTATTGAAACAACCAACAAGACAAAGTACACATGTTAGAACTGGTCCGGTTAATAATAAATAGTACTGACCGATCGAGCTTTAGAGTTAGAAAAAAAAATATTTTGTCTGGATTTATATCTGTTCGCTATAACTTTTAAATAAAATATTATCTATCTTCAAAATTTCATCTGCAAAAACATAGAAAATGTTCAATATTTTTACAAACGCTACATTATATCAAAAAATTTAAAATATTAAGTAACAAACAATGCATATAAATGGTTATTATATTATTATGGAATACATGAATGAAAACAGCCCCTGGGAATGACGTGATTGCTACCGTACTTGTTACATTATCCTCATTACGTAAGCTTTTAAATGGGAAGCCGGAGAGATTTAAGTCCCTAGTGTGGAATGCTACGTGCGTTGAAATTTTGTGTTACCGCTAATCTCAGAGGTAACTCGTTTGGGCCAGCTCGGCATCAGAGGCGACTGAACTGAGTAAATGTTACAAAAATGGTTGGTTGAGTGAGGTTATTGTTGAGTCGTTTAATCTCACACCACAAACAGTCTCTGAATGGGACGATGATAATTTTGTAAAGTTCAATGCCTCCAAAACACAAGCGTGTCTCGTCTTCAAGGCATTTAAATAAGTTTTGTTAATGCAAAGTTAGTACGCCTTATCATATTCAGATGTACCACTAATTATCATATGAGATAATAGGAATAAGGCACTGGTTTAGAAATATTGAAAAAGTATTGCTATATATTTTTTCTCCGTGGGGTCCATGTGGGGTAAAGTCCGTAAAGGAATTGTTTCCGCGACGAGTCGTCGATCCGGGTAAGGGCTAGGTCTTTAGTAACGTCATTCAACGAGCAAATGCAGCCAGCGTCCTTGGCACTATACTGAAGGAGACTGTATGCTATTAAAAAAATAAACTATATATATATACTCTGAATTGAAATTTAGAATGCGTTTATTATTAAAAAAAGAGACGGTAAGCTCCCTTCCCTCGTACTCGTAAATTTTACATTACAAAAGCTTCAAACCATACACTGGAGCAATGCGGACTCTAACAATTACGCACCCTTTCAGAAACTCGACACATGTTTAGCTTTAATTTGTACAATAAATTGAATAAATGTAATCCAAATGATAAAATACCTAAAACTACTATCACTATATACATATATGTCACTACCTTATCACAAGACTACTGCTGAACTCTCTCATCCTGTCCAATGGACTGCTAAAAAGTACGGTTCTGAGCCACTTGTATCCCTCGACTATCTAATATCATCGGGTCGCCACTCTATCTAGTTAGGGTTTGCGTACCCTTTCCAATCACAAGTTGCCTCTCGAGAACCTTTCTTCCCCATAAGCTGTCGGTTCTTCGAGCTACATGGCTGCTCCGTTTGAGATAATGTTGTATTTCTACGGATATCCTTGTTACGAATATTATATCGCATAGAAATTGCTAGCATTGCCTTTTCCATCGTATCACGTTCAACAGTGAAGTGTCTCTCTGGCAATAGAGACAGGTTTGCCAAATAACGAAAATACAATAAATTCAGTGTGCGCATGAATCACACGCTTTAACTCCTCCCTCTCCTTTCCACCGCCGGACCCCTTTGTTGTCGATATTCCACGCATTAGAACTGTACTGTGTGTATAGAACTGAGTTGAATAATTTGCCGGCGTCTATCTTTCCGTCCGAATACAATCTGGGCGTCTTCAAGGCAAGAGTGAAAAGGCTTTTATTACGCTAAGGCAGTGCGATTTACCATCTAAGGCTGCAACACCACTTACCACCAAGAGGGATTGTGGTCAAGCAGTGGCCTATAATATGTAAAAAAAATAATTCCTTAAAGTCCTTATTTGAAAAAAAAAAACGATTTCTAGCTACGATACGAATATTTCTGCAGGAATATATCTGATAAAATATTGAAATGGTGTTCGTAATACTTTAACATGACCGGCTGCTAAAAGAACTACTCTAGAGCATTCATCACCTCATTGCAGAGTTTCTGCATGAGCAGTAAGATAGATCGAGACGAGAGATATTTTTCATTTTACAACAAAACAACACAATACAAAATATTTGAATTATAACATATTTTGGCGTAGAGAGGATTAACTGATCGACTTCGTTTACCGGTGGTTAATGTATATATGTATGTAATAATTTACAAATAGTCCTTTTCCAAGTAAAAATAAAGAGAAAAGAGAGAAGAGTCTATCAAACAATGAGTCGAATTAGAATTATATAAATATACTACAACATTTCACACCATAATTTTACTGTGGTCTAGGTACCAGAATCAGTCTTATACAAATCTAAAATATTTCTTTATCATTAATACCTCATTCATTCATTACGGCCTTTCGAAGTCCGCTGCTGGAGATAGACATCCAGCACAGACTACATCTTAGGGGAACATCTGCCATAGTTGACACGCTACAACAAACACACAGAGTACACAGTTTTATTTATTTTCTAATTTTTATGATTTCTTATAATTACGCGAACACTACACATTGAATAAACATATTTTTACGGATTTTATCGCATTTAATTAACTTATTCTATATTCCCGACGTTTCGGTTGCTTTCCAGCAACCATGGTCACGAAACGTCGGGAATATAAGATAAGTTAATTAAACGCGATAAAATCCGTAAATGTAGTTTTATTGAATTTCTTATTGTTATTAGGAATACACTGCTGCACAACATATGAAGGAAGGTTATGGGGTAGTGAATATTATTACACTGCCGCTATTCGGACACTTGACATACATTAGTAAACACACACTTACTTATAACTAATCTAAACAAATATATCTATATTCACGTTTTGTCTGTCTGTCTGTCGGTCCGAGCTAATATTTCGAATGTCTGGACCGATGTTAATGAAATATTACAAACAGATACAGATCAATGCCAGTAGTGATCAAGGCTAAATTTGAATAAAACTACTTTTACGGATTTTATCATGTTAAACTAACTTCTTTTTCTTATTTTGATTAATTCCCGAGGTTTCGGGTGCTTTCCAGCACCCATGGTCACGGGGGACTGAGGTGATTGACGTCTTAATATCAGAGTTAACCCGGAGTACCTTCAGCTTTTTTTATTATTAATTTAGTCCGATCCTGGATGATACGTGAGGCAATTGAAATTAAAAAAACATCGTAATTTCAATAGAGAGGGAGGCTGGGTACTACCACCTGCTTGGGATCCTGTAAATAATAAAATTAAAACTAAACCCAAGCATACCACTGCAAGACTTCAAGATACAGTAAGATAATTCTGCGTAGTTCAGACTAAAATTAATAATTAAGAAAGCTGAATGTACACCGGGTTAACTCTGACATCGGGACGTCAATCGCAACGTCGAGAATCAATAAAAATAAGAAAAAGAAGTTAATTAAGCGCGATACAATCCGTAAAAGTAGTTTTATGCAATGTTCGCGCCCAAAGGCTGGTTTCAAGATTTGACGCCAGAGGGCGTTCGGCCGATGCGGCGCGTTCATAACCGGTTAGACGAGTGGGCGGTTGAGGGGATTTAGTTGCTACCAGCCGCTGGGTACCAGTCGGGCAGTCGCTCAACGCGCTGGCTGAAGGGGTAGCTCGCTGGCAGCGGTGTGGATAATCCGCGTATCTCGGTTATCGCTGCAGAAGTTTCGCGAGACCGGTTTTTTTAGATTTGAGTCTAGAATTTGGAATTTGTGCGCGTTACTTCGCTACTGTATTGTGATTTCGTGAAAACCGCCTCGTGATTGCGTGTTGAATTGTATTTTGCAATATTTAAATTGCTCGTGCGACGTGGAATTCGCGCGCCCGCCGATTAGAGATACGGTTTAGAATTTGGACAGTGCATTCCTTTTTTCAGGGCGTCGCCGGTGGACTGCTTTGGAGATCATTGTAATTGTGCCGTCGCGTTAAGTGCCCTTTTTTGTTTGTTGACTGTTTTGTTAGTGTTACGTGTCAACGAGGCGTATTTTTAATTCCTATCGCGGCGAAGTATTTGATATCGAACGAAGGAATTTAGTTTTGTTTGTAACGCTGAACCGTGTGACTCATGAAGAAATCGCGTTATTTCACTATGCGTAATTTGGTGATAAATGAATCCGGGATATTGAATGTTGAACTTTGAACTACTGTCCGCTACTGTGTCGGGTATCACGTGTTCGATTCTACGATGAATGTGGAATTAGGCGAGTTTAAGTTAGTTAAATGTACAATGAAGTTAATAGACTAAAATAGTGACATGAAGAAAGAAATTGTCCAGCGGGGAAGCCTGCTGGAGTTATGCAGCATTGTGGGGCAGCATGGAAATCGGCCGCTGCCGGTCACCTCAGCTGGGCCAGGCCGCAGACACATACACATCACTAAACACTACTTTCCTTACACCTTACACCCACCTACGGCCTGACCGAGCCTTGGGGCGGTCTTAGATTCGGATACAGGTACGTACTATATTTTTCTAGCCTTCTCCCTACAGTTTATTATGATAGGACATTCTTCCATATGGCCATTTGGGCCCGACCCGCGTCTGCCCGTTGAATTTTCCGCTCATAGGCCCCGGGATATTTGACCTATGCAGGGGCAGCTGTGGGCCGTAACATTCAATGTGTAGTGTTCGCGTAAATATAAGAATTCATTAAGGCTATATTTTATCAGAAAACCTTTAAGACCATTTTGAAAACAAGAAAAATTGAGAATGTCATTTACATAATCAATTAAGTCATTGATTATCTCAAATCCAAAAAGCCACATTAATAGATTATATTCAGGCGAAGCCACAGCTACTAGCCAACCTTTACATATAGATGAAATTGAAGTGTCTCTCTGTAATTACGAAATAACTTAGACCACTTAACTTGGGCCGAGGATGTTATTTGCATATCACTAAGGCACAAATTACTACGTATAAAATTTTTGTCCATCTGTCTATCTATCCGTCTATCCCTGATAATCGTCAAAATGGCTAAACTTATTGTAATGCAACTTCAACAGATAGAGTGCCATGCCAGGAATGATCCAGTCTATATTGTATCCAAAAATTATTAAATAAAAGGTATTTGATTATTATCTTAAATCTTAATAACGCCTCATCAATAGATTCCACCGGGGCGGCTCACCAATTATAACTAAATACAAAATAAATTACTATTATAAGTGCCGCAAGGCGTATGACAGTGGAACTCTAAAAACATAAAGAAATGAACGCTTTTACGTCTAATAAAGAGAAAATTGTTACATTTTCTCGTTATACGTACTGGAATGTCATGTTATACGAGTAAAGCAAATAACGAAACAACAAGAACAAAGCATCGTGTTCACTGGTGCTCATTTGAGGAGAGATTTCTTTAATATTTACTTATCGGAATGTCTCTTGCAATCAAAGCACTCGGAGAAAATAAAGCATGTATTCGAACATGTTTCTTTTATTTTTTAAACAATAAAGGTGACAGATGAACACTAGTCAATTTTCATCTATCTACACGAGCACACAGTCTGATGGCAAATAGATGCTGTGGCCCATAGATATCTACATTTATCTTCAATTAAGAATCAAAATGCATAAGTGGTGTCATCCCTGAGGACTGAGATGTAATGCCTCGTTTCCAATAAATAAGATCTCCGGTTCTCCACACTCACCATTCGAAACACAGCAGCATCAAGCTGCTAATTTACGCTGGTATCCTGTGTGTGGAGTAGTAAGAGATGCAAAAAAGTCGAACGATGAGGGATCAGCACCTCGTTTTGTGACATTCCTTGGGGGGAGTCCTATGTTCATCCGTGCATTAGTGATGGACTGTGTAATCTTCGTGGTCTATCCATAGTCATCTCTGACCCACTTTCTTATAGAATAAGGGTGACACGCACACATTTCACCTGGTTGTAAGCATTATACAATAATAAAAAAGCGGCCAAGTGCGAGTCGGACTTGCCCATGTAAGGTTCCTTAGCAGCAAGTAACATAATTCACGATTTATGATGTATTAAAAAAAAAACTACTTACTAGATCTCGTCCAAAACTTTCGGTGGAAGTTTACATGGTAATGTACATCATATATTTTTTTATTTTATCATTATCTTATTTAAGAAGTTACAGGGGAGGGAAGACACACATTTTACCAATTTGGAAGTGTCTTTCGCGCAAACTATTCAGTTTAGAAAAAAATTATAAAACAAATCTCAACATCATTTTTGAAGTCCTATTCATAGATACCCCACGCGTATGGGTTTGATGAAAAAAAATTTTTTGAGTTTCAGTTCTAAGTATGGGGAACCCACAAAATTTATTGTTTTTTTTTCTATTTTTGTGTAAAAATCTTAATGCGGTTCACAGAATACATCTACTTACCAAGTTTCAACAGCATAGTTCTTATAGTTTCAGAAAAAAGTGGCTGTGACATAGGGCAGACACACAGACAGACATACATGACGAATCCATAAGGGTTCCGGTTTTTGCCATTTGGCTACGGAACCCTAAAAAAGGTTGTACAATCTACTTAAAAATCTGTTTTAAGAAACAGCTTGGAATCAACCACCACATCCCAGGGGTTATTATGAACCATGTTTGTATTGATTTATATTATTATAACCCTTTTATACAGTTTTTGTTTAGTAAAATATTGAAATTTGGTAAAAGAGCGATCTTTTATTTTCTGGGACTTTGTTGAAATACGAGTAGCGTATACATTGCCCCACGAATGAATTACTGACTCTGTGGAGTCAAGAAACTGATACTAAATACACTAGTTTGTGTTTGTTTTTGGTGTTTACAGAGTATATATCTTTTTTATGGGTGGGTATATATTTAGAAATATGTGAATATTTGCACGTAATTTATATCGTTTTTGATTAAGTTATTGTAGACATTAAACTTATAGTGTTCACAGAAAGTTAGAGAAAAGGGAACATAAGTTACTTGCAAAAACTTACCAAGACAGCTGCGGGCGGGTATCATATAAAATTGAAGTGCTTATAAAGTTTGTATGATTGAGGTCAAAACAAAATTTATAAGGACTTCGAAGCACAGAACACTGAAGTGAAAATCTTAGCAATTATTCTTTAAAAACTTATTGATAAATTATGCGTCGTTTAGAGGCAAAACGCGTGCTGTATTATTGATGATAGTATATCTTTCACGCGGTAGAGCCATGCTGAATTTACAATTATTTAGATTAGAATAGCAACTTAATTTTGCTGGATATGAGCCATTCAATCTTATTCCTGAGGATTGATAACGCATCTGCATATTAATTCTTAATTGAGGGTATATGTAGATGTCCGTGAGCCATAGTATCCACTTACCATTAGGTGGACTATGTGCTTATTTGTCACCTTTATTCTATATAAAAATGTGTGGTGTTCGTTAAAATATAAGAAATCAGAACATACGAGCAGATAAGAAAAGAGAAGAATCACATTATAAATTAAAATGTCATTAGAAATTACAGTCGTTGTTTCTTCAAAAAGGAAAGGGGTTTCTCTTCTCGCAATATTTGACAGCAGCATTAAACTGCTGTATCATGCTGTTATGTGAGTGTTGCCCCACCCCAATAAAATATTTTGATTCTTGTTTGAAAAAAGTTAAAATTAAGCACCAAAAAAAACATAAGCACTGTAAATTTTATTCCTATTAAATTTTATTAATTAAATGTGTAGTTTTCACGTAAATGAAATAAACGTTATTAACTAAAGAAGTTACAGAACCGTAAGTAGTCAAAGATGATTTTGGTAAGTAAAAGATAAAATTTCGCTTAAACCCAACATAACCCGGAAATGAGATCCTTTGTAAGTTCACTTTCTTTGGTGAGAAAAATTTGAACATATTTGTCACAAAATTTTACGAAATTGTTTGGTATTTTAATAATATGTTAATAAAAGTTAATTTTTTTCTGTCTGTGTGGTCTAATGGATATGATTAGTTGAAGGTAACAACTAGATTTCCAAGTAATAGTGACATTAAAATCTTCAACAACTATTTTCCTACTCTTAAGGACAGAGATTTTTTTTCTCTAAATTTGTATGTGACCACCCCTCTAACCAATCTAAAAAACAAGAATAATTTAAATTGGTTCGGCAGTTTCCTAGGAATCTGTGAACGATAATTAAAAGAACATACGATTGGAATATAGAATCACCTGATTTTTTTGAACTCGATTAAAAACTTTAGAGTAAATAAGCCCGCTAGTTGTTCCTAGTAATGTTTAACTTTATACTTTTTTTCTTGATTTGTTATACTTGTGTCTTCTTTTTTATCTGCAGACTTCCTAAAAGGTGACGTTACTCAATTCGACTGTATGTTTTTTTTATGTGTTTTACCTCATAACTTTTTACTGGGTAAACCAATTTCGATGATTTTTTTTATTTGAAAGCTGGTACTTCTCTTGTAGTCGCATATGAATTTGATCAAGGTCAGACCAATAGTTTTTGAGTTATTCTTAATAACGTATATTGAAGTCGGCTGTACAACATTTTAAATTTTAAATTATTTGCTTATAAATTCTACTGCAGGACAAAGGCTATTCTAAGAATACAATGTTCATATTGCAATATTGTGTAGTGGGGTGTAAGAATATCCAGTACTCTGTATTTTCCCGTGGGTGTCGTAAGAGGCGACAGGGGGAAACTGAAAGAGGATATGGTCAGCAAAATCTTCCTGATTACAACTCAAAATAATTAAATCTGCGGTTTCTGACTGGCAAGCGTGGCTACTTTGACAAAGTATCAGACAGTTTACGGGGAAAGGCTATCTTCATCAGTAGATGTTTTAGGCTCTAATGGATAAATGGAATGGACTCGAGAAAACTTTCGTAAATATTTTAAGAGGACAAAATTAATATATATTTTTTAATTTCTCTCTGAGAGACTCTATTGATTTTAGGTTAGGATTGATGGATGAATGAATTATAAATAAATAAATCATAAGTAAATTTACTTAAATAAAACTATTTTTACGGACTTTATCGCGTATATTAGCTTATTTTATATTCCCGACATTTCGAGCACTTTTCTAAACCAATAGTAACAATGGAGACAAGTTGTTTGACATCTCAATGTCATAGTTAAAAGGCGAAAGATTTATAATCGCGGCTACCTATAGATTAAAATTATTAACATTTTTGTTCCGATCTACGCAGTTTATTGAATAAAATCATATTGAAAGAACAAAGTTGAACCCCTGACTTCCGAAATAAAATTAGCTGTGTTACAATTAAAAAAATGCTCATTACAAATCAGAACAAAGTTAAGAAAAGAAATAAAAGACAATGGCAATGAACCCATCCATCATTGTGAGATTTTATTTTAACCAAAAACTTGCAAGCTATCTTTAATTCCGATCAGTTTTCTGTAAATTGGCAGTTAGTAACGCAATTTTGTTGATCAGATTGGAAGCATAACAACGTAAGAGCACGAGATTGCGCGATCTGTTACATGGAAAAATAAAGCTCGCACGGCGGAGAACGCGGGCTTATAAAACGCGTAGCAAGTAACGTCGTATTTGACGTGAAATGGATACTGGTGGACAGTAAATCGTGGTCATATAGCTACTAAATACTTCTCTTATACATTCATCACAGCCTATCAAAAGCCCATTACTGAAGATAGGCCTCTCCAGTTCTCATATGGTTTTACCACTGTTGCCACGCGTGGCAGCCCGATTGGCAATCGAATTTTTATTATTCTGAAGTTATCAGATTACTGTCTATCTATTTTAGTTTTCCTCTGTCGTCTCTCATAGGAAAATCGGTTATAGTGGGATAAAGAAAGGACTTACTGTAATCAGGCGTCTAGTTCACTAATACCACAATTCACCACCAATATGTCCATCAATGGCGGGCACGTGCCCTACAATTACCAGTTCTCACTGCGATCACTGCCTCTTTTTGTGTTTAATTATTTTAGCGTGGCAAATTATTTATGCGGGATTAGGATAAACTTACTAATTATGATGAAATCCTTTTAAGGTTTTTTGCGAAACTCATACAGGCTTGGTATTGACGCAGCGATTGATCATAGACTGAAGGGGTAGGGGCAATCGGAAGTAGGAAGGCGACCAATGTGTGAGTGAATGAGTAATTAGCGAATGAAATAGTAAAATGAGTGTATGAATAAATGGCCAATCCAGTTGTCATCTCGTAATTGTCGTTAGAGAAAGTGAAGTATAAGCTACTGATTATGTTGATTCATTCATCATTGCCTATTAAAAGACCACTGCGGAAGATAGCCTTCTCCAATAAATTGACTAATAGGGGAGATAGTTGCCACACTTAGCAGGCAAGTTGGCGACCGCATTTTTACTATTTTTAAACTAACAGCCGATCTCCCGTTTTAGTTTCTGTCTATCGCATCTTAGGTCTCCTACGGTATGATAATCAATTTTCCTAGGTGGTAGGGCTCATTTTCTAACTAGAAATCCATCGGGATGGGTATTACACACTGATATTTATTATTGTGCCTGCAGTGCTATGCTCTCTTAAGGGACCAATCAGATCGGAACATCTTTCCCGGATATTACATTATTTTAATTCGCTCGAAAATAGTCAAAATGAACATATTCAAAGAGTATAAGGATCACTTCGTTGTACTTTGCAGTTTCTTTTGCTGTCTCTTTACCGATCAGTGGAACCTCAATTTGAAACAGTAGTAGATTTCATAATTGATGCTTGACAAACGTAACTATATTATATTCTTAATTTGATAAGTAATCATTTTTTTATTTAATTAAATTTAATATTATATAAAAGCGTTTTGAAAAATTATTTTCGGTTGAAGGCCTTGCAGCCAGTATCATAATTAATAAAAAAAATCGCTAAAAGTAACCTGAAACAGAGATACAAGTAAACAGGGCCAACAATATCCAAGTTCCAAGTAAACTTAGAAGTAAAACATCCGTGATTAATGTAGAAGCCATATCTCAGGTACAACTCTAGACGTGTTCTAGTTCTATGCACACGAGTATTTCTCGATGTCTTGAAGCGATTCAAAGGAAAATAATGACTATTAAGCTTGAATCACTCCAAAGAATTATTTATTACCCACCACCCCTTAAGTATGAGCTATACTTCAGGCCACCCCTGAAGTATAGCTCATACTTCAGGTGTGGTCCCATATGAACTTGAAGAAAAATTCAGACCCTAAGGGTGAAAAAGTGGGTGATTAAGTGTTCAATGTTACTTTTTAGACGACTTTAACATTATAGGGTTGAGATTGTGACTTTTTAGACTATTTTTTACAGAGCAAGGGTGTCAAACGAGCACACAACGATGATAATGATGTGGCCTATAGACATCTACATTTGTACTCAATTAAAAACTAAAATTCAGATGCGTTGTCACCCCTGAGTAGTGAGATAAAATGCCTCGTTTCCAGTAAAAAAGGTATCCGGTTCTCTACATTCACTATAAGAAAGACAACAGCATTGAATTTCTATTTTATGCTGGTATACTATGAGAGCGCAGTCCTATCCAGGCCAAGCCGACCCTTTCGAACTGTAACCATAATACACTAACTCTACCAAGTAAATATTAAAAAGTTGACTCAGTAATTATACCTAATAAAAGGAAAAACTTTAAAGTAATAAAAAGAATGTGCTTATTTGTTGCGCATTATGAAATGGCACGATTATTTAAGTTATATCCCGCATCCTTAATTTTTTTAAATATTAAACTATTTTAAAATAATATGGACATACATAAATATGATAAGGGTTTACTTTTTATTCTTTTTTTGTTGTATTTTTTGACTGTCATACATAACTAAATCTATAATATTACAAACTTGTGGTTAGTTCCTAACAATATACTTACTATATTTTGTTTTATACAAAAACACATTAAAAAGGAAGGGAGAGGAAAGGAAAGGGGGAAGTTTTTTGACCATATTGGCGATATATTGAAGATGGACCAGATTAAGAGAATCCTTAACTGACGAGCATGTAAACGAGGCGAGAGAGGTTTGTCAGGATCGTGCCAAATAGAAGTCCGTAGTCTCTGTCTTCTCCTCTGGGTGACGGGTGTGAGGGTTTATGATTATTATACATTAAAATAATAGTTTCAATCATGATAATAATAATTGATGTATTTCGTGTTATATCAATTTCGGTTATATAATTAGTAAAGCAGTTTCTATGTTTAGATTAATCTACTTTATAATTATTATTTGTTTACCTGTTTATTTACCCAGTGATAAATAAATTTCGACTACAGGCGATACTTGTATAAACTATTTTCCTTGTTATGGTTAAATGCACAAATCATTTTTAAATATCTAAATGAGTTTTGAATTTCGTTGCATCTGTGTACCCTAGCGTGTCAGCTTTGTATTTGTATGTTCAAAGTTTTCTCATTCTGGTAGCTTTTGTCGTAACTGTCAGGCAGTTCAACTTCTGAAGTAATAAATATTTATGATAATTTTTAAACTTCTCTTTAATAAGTTGATAGTTGTCAAATGTGGTAATCAGATAGTGTTTGTGAATTCAGTTCTGTTCGGTTTTTTGTAGTTAATATCCACTATATTTTTATTTCTACGGTTTTTTATGTTTTACAAACTGTACCATAATATTTATAACTTAATAAAATAACAAAAAAATACCTGTGGCAATTTTCCGTTGCTTAGATGCTTGGCTGACAAAAGATTTTATAAATGATGTCGGACAAACGAAATTTTATTTTGGTCTAAGACGTAAAGTAATTTTTATTTATTTATTCTTTATTATATGTCTTCTACACATGACGCATTTCAAACATCACTTGAATGTGAAATAATTATTTCTTCTTCTGGTTCTTCTTTCACTTAAGGACTACAGTGCATATTAAATTTTGCTTGAACTCAACCTTATTATATAAAAGATAACAAATGGCGGACTTAATACCTATTGGCATTATCTACCAGTCTACCCTGGGTGAGAATTAGTGGCAGTTGTGTTTAATTACTTATAAAAATATATTCACTAGTATTCATATAAATATACTACTAATATAATAGATTAAGTGAAATATAAAAATACAATTTGAAATATATACCTATATATAAAATAAAATTAGATGTGATTAATTATAACAACTATCTTTTTTAAATTTAATTAGCAAACGAACTTACAGTCCACCTGATAGTAAGTGGCTACTGCAGCCCTTCAAAAAGAAGACTACAGATGCGTTGTCACCCCTGAGGACTAAAATAAATTGCCTCACAGCCAGTTTATACTGGCTCTCTGTCCCTTCAGACGCAGCAGTGTACGGCGCGACTGTTTGGTAGCAGTAATAGGTAAAATGGTGGTACCTGTCCAGGCGGAAGCTTAGCAAAAAGGGAGTCCAACCATCTGTAGCAACTTATTTAATATTATTGGCTTGCGAATAGTGGTAATAGTGTAACACTCAAATACAGAGACATTATTTATAATCTATAAGGGCGAGATGATGCAGCGTTAGAGAGCTGAAGTAATAGCTTTCTGTTCTGGATTCAAATCCAGTAACAGTTAAAGTTAAGTAGTCAAAAGTTTATTGTTGCAAGTAGCTTAAAAATGAGCGCAGAAATTTGTCAATCAGATTTGTCGGTCAATCAGTGACCCATCAGGCATCAATGAAATTGTTACTGTATTTTTAAGTGCTGATTTACCACATTCTCAGTGGCGAAGGAAAACAGCGTGTATGAGAATTATTAATTTTCTAGGATATGTGAATTTCAATTTCAATTTCAATGATATTGAGGCAGATTCTTTCTTACAGTGTAAACGCTGTCATAAATGAAAGAAGATATTATGTGCTCACTTAAAGGCTATATGTAGGCTATACTTTACTTTTTTACATTAAGGGTATTTGTAACAAATAAGGTGTCTCTAGAGTGACTGTGAGCCTGTTCTGTTGTATTTTGTTAACGTACAAATATTTTTTATAGAATAAAGGTGATATACGAGCACACAGTCCACCTGATGGTGAGTGGATTCTGTAGATCATATACATCTATCCTCAGTTAAGAATCGAAATGCACGTGCATTGTCTTCCCCGACAACTAAGACGAAATTCCTTGTTTCCAGAAGATCTTCGGTTCTCTACACTCACCAATTGTTGACCTATACGCAAACCCTTAATGTATTTAGTATAATTTTGCGGTCGAAAATAAAAAAAATATTTGCTGCGTAATATTTGAATATTACATAATCTTAGTTTCACCTTCAATAATAGAACTTATCATTTATCCTTTATCCTTTTAACAGATAAGGTTTCTGAGGGTCTACTAGCAAGGGGTTATTTGAAATCCTTTGCAAAACCGGAAACAATACCGCGGGATGAGATTCTAAACGTGCTCTGAGGGGAACGTTGAGGATTTTGCGTATTTCATTTTATATTTTGGTGTTTGTTATATATTACTCAATTTTAATTACTAGAAAAAATAAACAAGATGTCTTCTAAAGAATCGTTATCATAATATGTGAAATCAGAAATTTTATTTTAAGTTCATTTGAAAATGGTTTTGCTTTTGTTTATTTGAACAAAGACTTATAAATACATTAAATCCCTTTGTATTTTAACAATATAACTTAAATACACACTGTAAAAATAACAAAAGAAATTTATTATTTTTAGTAGATTCTCATTGCACAAGAGTACTACAAAAACTATTCCACCTATTGTCAGTGAAATGCACCTGCTTTCGCTTACTATTTCCAAATCATAAAAAAATTTAAACAAATTTTTGGAATGTTATGAATAACTTATTTGTAATGTTTTTGTTGTATAAATATGTTATGTTTCTTTCTCTCCGGTTGTACTGATCCTTCGAACTATCGGCCGGCTCACTTCAGCTTATTGATTCGATGGTTTGTGTCCGCTACTCTAGCTGTACTGCGGATATTCTCATTTTAAATTCTATCACTCAGAGAAACTACAAATGGTTTCTCACATGACCAGTGGTGAAAAACCATGTCTTAGATCCATTTGTCATCACAGTCAAATGTCAAAGGTTCTCGAGTGGCAGCCTCGTACCGGTAAGCTCTGTGTATCGGTCGACCACTATAATATGTAGTGAAGATTTCGTAAGACATGCAGTAAGCTGGTGGATACAGGTGGCTCAGGACTGTATTTGTTGGCCTTTGTTCAGCAGCGGACTTGTAGATATGATAGTAAAGATTATGTTCTATTTCAATTCGTATATTATTTATAATATACTACATATTATAGTTTAAGTAGAGCCGTGGTAACTCAAGGGCTAAGCGCTTGATGTAAATTTCACAGTACACGAGCAACCCGAAAACATCGTGAGGAATATCGTATAACGAATGCTTTCGCCTCGCAGACTTTTAGTCCGTTCTTTGTATGGAAGTTTTAACGCTGTTTAAAAAAAAGTATTTTTATTGAAATGCACTACTAAATAAATGTCGAATGACGCGGGATGTCAAAAGAGGGAAATGAAAAATTCTTTAATTTGCAGAATGCAATTCTTAATTTATTTACCTAGAACTTTTTGAAATAGCGATTGCAATTCATGAATTCACTATTTCGAATCATAATAGCCAATAAAAAGTCCGCTGAATATGGGTTTCACTTGAAATTGCCTCATAGGAGGGATATTTGCCATAGTTGCCACCATGGGCAGGCGAGTTGGCAATCGCAAGATTTTATTATTTTGTTTTAATGCGATAAAGTCACACTGCAGCTATATCATGGCTGCAGCACGGATGGGTCGACTTGACCAGGGTAAAACCACTGTCTCATAATATCTGGCGTAAAATAGTAGCAATGCAATGTGTTTCTTATGGTGAGTGTAGAGAACCGGCCACCCTCGTTACTGGAAGTGAGTAATGTCACTCCTCTGGAGTGACAACACATGTATATGTTGCCTCATCTTCGAGGATAGATTGTAGGTTTCTATGGGCCATAGCATCTCTTGAAGTCATTATGTGATTGTTGAAAAACCTTATTCTATATAAAATGACGTTATTGGAAGATGCTGCTGCCCACCTCCTGTTTTATTGTACTTGGTCGCCCCTTACGACACCAATGTTACGATATGAGGTAGTAGATTCTCTTACAGTGCCACTAAACGGTAAAGAAATTAGTTGTATTTAATAAAAGTCTCGTGAGTGTCGTAATAAGCAAGAATGGTAAATACCAAAAATCATCTGGCTTGCGCAAGAGGTGGAATACCCAGACCGGCGACGGGCAGCACTGTGGGAGGTGCGAAACATTTGTTACTGCGATCGTCAAGCCGCCTACCAGCCATAGCGATTGGAACGTATATAAGCTGTAACTTTACTGTTTAATTCTAGTCACATGCTTCCTATCAGTTTAGTATAGTATCAGTAACACAGCAAGGCAGAGGTGCAACAATACGTGTGTGCGAACTTGCGAACGTGCGTACTACGTATTTTTAATTCTTATGGCTCCAGTACACGTTGGCCCAGCGCGCTCGCCAAGCGCGCTGGGCCAACGTGTACTGGAGCCATTAGATATGCATTTTTTGTCACAATGCTCTCCTTCACCGTCAATTTAGGTAAATCAGGAAAATTCATTTTTTGATTTGAAAAGGAATTGCGATTATCAATTGCTTTTCAAGTCAAAAAATTAAATTTACTAGCTAATTTTTAGTTGATAGTTGTTAATGAGCCACAATTAAAAACAAATCATTGCCACACATTGATAATCGATGATTGATGTTCAAATTAAGCGTAGTTCACAATACAACCGGTAGCTTTTTTTTAATAGTAGAGATTATTAAGGACTTATTAAGGTATGCCTTCCGGCATAATGGTTTACACGTTTTGCATGAATTGCGCATTAGTTCGTATCCACGAACAACCCGATTAGGTAAGCTTCATTAGCCTCTTGGATGGCCATCACGGCGTAGCTCTGGAAGCGAAGGTCGGTTTTAAAATCCTGAGAGATCTCACGCACGAAAAGTTGGAATGGCAATTTGCAGATGAGGAGCTCCGTGCTCTTCCGAAAGTGACGGTACCGAGCCTGTAGCGATGGGGTTTATTAACACCACCCGTTGCTGGTGCGCTCTTACGTCATCACCATCATCATCATTACAGCCTTTCACAAGTCCACTGCTGAACATAGGCCTACTCCAAGGAATGCCACAAAGCACGGTCCTGAGCCACCTGCATCGATCGACTTTCTGCATGTCTTACCAGGTCATTACTCCATCTAGTAGAGCGACGCCATACACTTCGTCTGCTCGTACGAGGCCGCCACTCGAGAATATTTTTACCCATCGTTTGTCAGTTCTTCGAGCTATGTGGCCGGCGAATTGCGATTTCAGCTTACTAATCCGTTGGGCTATATCAGTTACTCTAGTTCTAATGTGGATATACTCATTTCTAAGTTTATTATGCAGAGAAATCCCGACCAAAGCCCTCTCAATAGCTCGCTGAGCGACCTTGAGCTTCCTTATACGGCCGGCAGTGAAGCACCACATCTCATTTCCATAGGTCATTACTGGCAACACGCACTGGTTCCCCGTGTAGTGGCGGGTAGTAATACCCACTACCCCATATCTTTACGTGAGTGTCGTAAGAGCCGACAGAGGAAAACTGAGGCAGAAGATGGGCAGCAGCATCTTTTGACAACAGCAAAACAACAGTAAAAAACTGCGGTTGCCAATCCTGTCGCTAAGTGTGGCAACTATGGAAATATACAACCCATGGATAAAGGTGCACTCTTACGGGCTGTTGGGTTTCCTATCGGTCCGCTTAGTACGTGCCATTATACACTAATACACAAGAACTTTATGTTTAACGTTCGAGTCACTCGATTTAGAGAGAGAATTCAATTTACTATTCGCTTGTCAGGCGTACAGCGAAAGCGTGGGATAATTAACCAGCATCTGTATTTCCATCCGATTACAATGTGTCTTAGGCAAAAGTGACCAGTTTTGTTAAGCTAAGTCAGTACGCTTTTCAATCTTTCGCTGCATCTGCACTGACAGTCAGGTAGGATTGTAGTTAAGCACTGACTTCTAACATTTCTGTTATCTATCCATTACAGCCTATAAGAACCCACTGTTGAACATTGGCCTCACCTATAGATAGACAATCTATCAATAAAGAAGATACTGCCGTAGTTGCCATACTTGGTTTGGCAAACGCAATTTTTATAATTTCGAGTTGCTATCTCAGGACGTTGCTGCTGCCCACCTCCTTTTCAGTTTCTCTGTCACCTTTTACGACACCTTCAGGCCGACATGAAGTAGTGAATATTCTTACACTACCAATGCACGGGTAATAAGCAAAAGATAGGTACAATATTATAAAAAATATAGTTGGAGTAATAAAAGTCAAAAAGGCATTGCTGCCGGTAGGGTAATACAGATTTGTCGGTATTATTATATATTTTTAAGGTAAACGCTTATCCCGAGCTACCTCCAACAATGTATTGTAAGAAAAATAATAGACAACCGACTAATGAGAGGACTCAAAGCGACCCAAGGGCCCTTAAAGTGATGAAGGTGCCTCGGCTTTGAGTGTCGTCGATTTAGAAACAGTCGAGTATGAACGGATTTAGTAAAGGCCGTGTAAGCGGACTTAGGCTTACATCGTACATAGTATTCCTTTGTATTATATTACTGATAATTTAAAATTAAATATTTTGTACAACCGACTTCAATATAAATTATTAAGAATAACTTTAAAACTATTGTTTAAAATTATACGTTGATCAAATTTATATGAGACCGCATGAGAAGCACCAGTTTCCAGTTTCCAAATAAAAACAGAATCATCAAATTCTGTTATGAGGTAACACATATAAAAGTAAATTATAATTTAGTCTTTATTTTATTAAAATCAGTTCATTCAATCAAAAGTATGATAATAAAAAAAAATACTAAAACTAGAAACTTAATTATCATATAGTCCTACTCCCCGCGGTATCGTGCCAAGAACGCTGGCTGCGTTTCCCCGCTCAATGGCTATACTTAGTCTTTGAGCGAGGAAACAACCAGCCCTCTTACCACCAGCAGCAACGACCAGCCGCGGATGGAGTTCCTTTAGGAACTTCACCGCACGTGGACCCCACGGACCGATAGTCTCTACAGCAAATGGCACAAATATATAGTCATCTCTCAGAGACTCATATTTGCGCCACTTACTCAGTTCAGCTGCCTCTGATGCCGCCCCGGCTTTAAACGAGGTACCCCTGAGATGAGAGGCCGCCAGAGTGTCTACGCAAGTAGCATCCCACACTAGGGCTTTACCTCTCTCCCAAGGGACCAATGTCATACCGTCGGGTCTCCTGCCATCGTCTCTAAATATTCCACAAGGCTCTAAAACCGAGGGAACATTTATAGAGACAAGAGCCGTTCGGATGACATCTTTCAAAGAACTGTGTCGTGAAAACCTACCAGCGCCTTTCTTACATGAAAGTCCGTGGAGCCCAAACTTGTCGACGCTGCTACCACAGGGGCACTGATGGGGTTGACAAATCGCCGCTCCTAGTCGGATTCCTACGGCAATGCGCAAGCTTTCCCTATCAAGTAATGTGCCGAGATTACTTGATGGTAAAGCGTGTAACCAGTGACTAGATTCCTTAGTCGAAACAGCTAGAAGGCCTGCCTTATCTTGGTCACTATGGAAGTTATGAAACAAATCCTTCTGCACGCTCTGTACTAACGGAATATCCCACTGGTTTTGTTGGTTAACTTCCAGCGGAATATTTTCACCAGGACAGAGCGTTTGCCATGTCTGCCCTGCCTCCGTAGCAAAGCATAGGTCTACTTTATTATTTAAAATTATGTTACATAAGTCACTGACACTATGCACGGAAGCAAGGAAAGCAGGCAATGCAACGCTAGAAAGATTTCTCACACCAATGACACCAAATTTTATAGGTAAAGTAGCTTGAGTCCAGGCTGTTGTATTTAAAGTTAAATTTAGAATTTTTTATACAGCTATTTTAAGATTATTATCAATATCTTGTAAAATATCCGAACATTTTCAGACTGAACTCGAGCGGAGTAAGTATGTAAATCTAGGTACAAGAACACAATATTTTAAAATAGTAAGAGCTATGTGGGGGTTTAATTTATACAATTTATCAACGTGGTTTAAAAACTGATCAAATTTTGTTTTTAAAACAGGTTTAATACTATCGAAAAACAACGGGGCACCTAGCAGGTATAGTGATTCCGTATTTACAGTTTTTATTCCTGGACAAATATGATTAACAATTTGAATTAAAGTGTCTCTATGAGAAGTAGATAAATTATTGGAAAAAAATATTTCACATTTATTGTTATTTGGTTCAAGGCCAATATTTCTAAAATTTCGAAAAATATGAGTAAGATCGCTGAGGACGTCATCTGCTCTACCTCCCAGTGTACCGTCGTCTAGGTACCAGACATTCAGCTTGGATTTCAAATTTGAAATAATGGGTTGGATTCCCAAACTGAAAAGTGCTGGACCCAGTGGGTCACCCTGCTGAACACCAACAGTAGAATCGATAACATGGTTTTCGTAAAACAAGTTAGTATTTTGACTATAACATTGCCAAACGTAATTATAAATTTCGGGGGTATTGTTAGCCACTTCTTTCAGCAAGGTTACCCTATCGATAGAGTTAAAAGCATTCCTTAGGTCAACCTTCACAAGAACATCTGCATCAGAGTTAGTTAAAAATGTACGCACTGAATGTACCGCCGCCTCACAGCCACCTCTAGTGCCAAAACCTAGTTGAGTAGGCTGAAATTTGCTCTTAAGGTTAGAGATTATGTACCTGCAAGCTAATTTTGAAGTTAAGCGTCGAAATGTGGAACCAACGGCAATAGGAAGGATACCGTTATCCTTTTTTTTGAAGGCACATAATCTTGCCCCATATAAGAATGGAGTGAAATTTGGATTAACACTACCAGAAAGCATAAAGTTACATAATTTTGTAATGTGTTTAAGAAGTACCCCGCCGGCGTCACCGGCAGAAGCGTTTACAAGATCTTTAGGATGTTGAGGCGTAATTCCGTCAATGCCGCCAGCAGAGCCATTCGAAAATGACATAATTGCTTCTAAAGTGTCTTTTTCAGAAATTTGTAAAGGTTGCATAGAAGTCTTGGGAGGCAGCGGTAAACCATGAGACGGTTTGACCGAAGGATGCTTTTGACGAAGGCTTTCAAGAGTTTCGACATTACGAGGAGCCAGGATGTCGTCTGAGAATAAAATACGTGATGCATTTTTTAAGTCGCCATCCATTACTTTCGACTCAACTACTTTTTTAAAACAAATTTAGGACGTGGTCGAGATAAATGAGTATTAATTGGGTAATCTAAATTTTGAAAAGATGTCTCTTTTAGTTGAGACGTAATTGATTTATTTATTGTTTTATCAAAATGAAAATGGGAATACGCGAAAGTAAATAATTTTTGCCAACTATTTTCACTATTAGTGAAACAATTTTGAATAGTGCATGACAATGCTTTAGCAAGCTGCATCCTCGCACCTCTAGGAATTCTTTTAACCACTGGTACATTACGATAATAATTGTAAATTTGCTCCGAAAAAAGGAAAACATTTGTGTCATTAGAAGAATTGCTAATAAAGTTATGAATTTCTACAGCAGGGTGTGAAGCCGAAATACTTTTACTATGGCATCGTTTAATATGTATATTTAATCCTCTTTTACCTTTAAACAGCCTACCGTCAGCACAATTTTGACACTGTAGGAAATCCGGCTGTGAATGTAGAGGAGCAGAGATATTCATTAAAAAATCTAAACAGATCTCTACAACACTCAAAAGTCTTTATATTACATATTCATATTAACTTGAAATGTGCTGTACCCCGCATCTTTCCCTGAAACAATCATTTACGGCCTAAATAAAAGCACTTTACTCTACAAATGAAATATTATTACATTACTTCCCTGGATTTATTCCATATTGATAAACATTGTATGTATAGTCGTTACGCTTTGACAGTTGTCAACGGCGCAGCAGAAATATTTTCCTTTATTAATTAGTATTATGTCTGAAATCAAAAAATTATTATTTTAACAACTCTCTTATATATTTTATGATCTTTTTGTTGCAATTTGTAAGCCAGAATTGGCCTCCAAATAACAAAATAAAATAATATAAATATACGTAGCTTTTGACAGTGAAAAATTTTGACATAAATTATAATACGTGGAATTATTACTTTACAATATAAAACGCCCCAAAAATGAATTACTCACCCTGTGGAGTCGAGTAACTGGTACTACGAGTACAAGCTTGTGTCTGTTCCTAATATTTTCAGAGTGATTATCACTTATTTTATTAAAACTACTACTAATATTTATACTTTTGTGTGACATTACATTTTCGTATATTTATTGAGAGGTCAAAGTCAATATACTAATTTCCTTAATTTCTTGTAACATATTTATAATTACAATGGATTAATGCTCTGGGTGTTCCGAATAAAATGAAATAAATAACCACGAAGTGTGTTATCTTAGCGATCGTTTCGCTACTACCAAATACACAACCTTCAAATTTATACAAAATTTGAACTGGCATAAAAGTCTCGGGCAACAATTTTCTGCACTTTGATAGGCGAGCACGTTAACCCACGTCATAGAGATGTAGAATGCTATCGAGACGGTCGTGTTGGAAGACGTGAATAAATTTCAAAAGTTTTCGCGCTCCATAAAAGCTTCTTTATAGTCAATGAAATTCAGGGCATGCATGATGCTGGTACTTCGACGCGACATGCAATTGTACTTTACGAATATAGAAATAAAAAAGTAGATTACTTGTTACCCGACTGGTCCAGAAGGAGTGAATGACAAAATTCGGAGACCAATTTAATTTATTAAATTGGTCTCCGAATTTAGGCCTTCTTAGTGCCTAGTTCTTAATCTCGGATAGATGTACATCTTTACGAGCATCATAATAAACTTACCATCACATCAGGTAGTCTGTGTACTTATTTGTTACCCTTACTTCTATAAGTCAGGACGCCCATATCTAGAATATCTTTATACGGCTTATAATGAAAGAAGCGATCATATGTAATAACATTTCTGAATATACCCACAGCTTCCGCCTTTATTTCGACAGCTTCCTTTAAAATTACACTTGTTCAATTTTAAAAACTCACTGTTCTTGATTTGCTGATATTTCTTATTTTGATATCATCTAGGAGCTATTTTACATACTTGAGCGACTCCAAAATCTCTGTGTATGTTCCATACTTGGACTTCATAAGTATCTCTCTCACTCGGAATACCTTCGTCGGAATACTCACATTCCTTCTGATCTGATATCTTGATATCAAGACCGCCGTATCTTAAAGAATCCCTACACATCCCAAGATTTTAGCCAATCTACGTCCCGGTGTGAAAGGTATATAAAGCTAGTAAAATTATAGGCTTTGCGGCATTCCTTCTTAGTCCTCTGAAGTGACATCGCATACAACATAGCCTTCTTTGTTTGAAATTGGTTGCAGATGTTGATGGCTAGCAGTAGCCACTGAGCATCTGCTGGACTTAAGTTCGTTTATCGCCTGTTTAATAAAAATAAATTTAACCTTGAATAAAACTGTTTTTTAAGGATTTTATCGCGTTTATTTTACTATTTTTATGCCCGACATGACAAGACAAGGTTGGCTACATCTTGAAGCGAGCTTCTATTAAAACACACTTCAAGCCACCGAAGAAGATTAGTCAATTTTTACCATCCATCAAGTGTAATATCCCTCTACAAGATGCAGGAGTGTACAAGCTTGATTGCGAATGTGGTCTCTCTCACATAGGACAAACAAAAAGATCCATTAAAACCAGCATGAAAGAACATAAGCTGACGTGAAGCACCGACGCTCTGGGAAGTCTGCAGTCTGTGAAAATGTTCAAGATCGTCCCCGCCATTACATCAGACTTGATAGACCACAAATCCTCGCAAAAGAACACCGATTTCTACCAAGAATGATACGCGAGGCTATTGAAATTAAAAAACATTCTAATTTCAATAGAGAAGATGGATGGGTGCTGCCATCTGCTTGGGATCCTATAATTAACAAAATTAAATCCAAACCCAAGCATACCACTGCAAGACTTCAAGATACTGTATTACTGTATTCAGCGTAAATCGAACCAAAAATTAATATTAAAAAACTGACGGTAGCCGGGCTAACTGTGACATCGGGACGTCAAAAATCTCAGTGACCCCCCCCCCCCGTGACCGTGGGTCGCTGTAAAGCACTCGAAACGTCGGGAATAAAAATAGTAAAATAAACGCGATAAAATCCGTAAAAACAGTTTTATTCAATGTGTAGTGTTCGCGTAAATATAAGAAATCATTAAATTTTACCTTACGTTCCAAAGAAAAACTTACATTCAATGTCCTGCGAACTCTTCACATTTTACAATAAATCTTTATCTATTCCTGGATTCAAGCTCTTCCTCACCTCTTTTGGTTAAAAGTGCTCAATTATTAGGTTTGTGAAAGAAGCTTAGGAACATTATTTATATCCTCTTTGTACTTCCCCATTTATGGTCAATGATCAACTGCTTAAAGTAGGTTTTAGTGCATATATTAATAACATCTTGTTAGTTTTATAGTAAATATTACCCTTTTTTCGCTCTTTGTATCTATTTTTTGTGAAGAAATTGCTGTGTTGTAATAAGACGGCCTTTTGTTTTCCTTCTTTATTTGTATATTTTTTGTTACGTTAATCTTTTCTTGGTGTACAAAATAAATATTGTATTTTGTTGTTTTGCTGTTTTTTTGTTTAAATAACTTATGTTAATACTAAGCTTACGAAATCTCATGATAACTCCATATGAAAACCAATGTTAACCTGTAACGAGCTCCAGACAAATAAAGATACAAGTGCGCCTCAAGTTATAAACTAATCGTGATAAAGAAAAATTACACAATTAACAACTCAAAAAAATTAGAAATAGCTTGTTAGCGATCACCTCATTCGCAAGATTTATTATCGTCCATAAATTCCTTAATATTATAATGACCATTTTTACACAAAGTTAGTTTAATACATTTTTTAAACTTTGAGCAGGTCAAATTTTGTATATTTTCTGGTATTTTGTTGTAAAAGCGTACATCACCCCAAGAATCAATTACTGATTCGGTGGAGTCGAGTAACTAGTACTACTAGCTTGTGTCTGTTCCTAGTATTTACAGAATGAATATCACTTATTTTTGTAAAACTACTTTTATTTCAGCATGCACTTAGGTCTTGAAATGAAATGGTAATTAATGATTGAATGCATTATTACCTAGTAATATTTGTAATTTTATTATTCTATGTAAAATAACCACTAGTGAAATAGAATTTCATTATTTTAAAAGAAAGCACACGATTCACCCGATGGTAAGTGGATCTTTGGCCCTTAAACATCTACGCCTATTCTATGCTTATTCTGAGGACTAAAATAAAATGCCTCTTTTTCAGTAAAACCGGTCTCCAAGACTCTACATTCACTATACAAAATACAGCAGATCGAAGCTGCTATTTTACGCTGGCGTTCTGCAAGTGCGTGGTCCTTCCTTGGTGCCACAACCATTATACATATGGTTGCAGTTTAGTTCTGCCGCGGAGATAATACTGCTGGGTAGAGAGGTAGAAATTTAATCTTGACATCAAGTAAAACTAAAACAAAATATATAAATAAATCCACCAATAAAATAAAACTGAAATAATACAAACGAATAAATAAACAACGGAAATATTTCCTCAATGCCGAATATGCTTTAATTTATTTTGCTTTAACGGATGTCCCGCGGCTGTATCATACTTTTTATGTCAAAATGTGCTACTTATTAATTTCCCCAAGCATTAGATCTTTCTTTTCAATTTCCGCAAAATGGCATTGTAGAAAAACAAATTCGGTGTAGAACACTATTATCCTCACCACAAATATTACTTGGATATGTTAGGATGTAATATACTACTAATAAAAGTAAACACTAATATTATGTCCTTCATTTCTATTTATGGCCATCGGCATAAATAGAAATTTTAATTTGTAAGTTATAAATTTTAATTCGAGTAAAAATCTTGTTTCGAAAGCATAAAACTGATAAACGATTTACATGGGCGATGGTTTTTAATTAAACTTTTAAGTAAAAAATAAATGCCGACTATTATAATAATAATAGCTTCAGCAGAATAGAAAAATTGAAGCCTCAACTTCAGAAGCTATTATGTGGAATTTATTTTATTGTTCTTTTTATTTTTTATTAAAAACTAATTTTTGTCACAATCTCTTTCCACTCTCTTGAGGATTTTTATTGGAACAAATTAGCATGGAACCACCCAAAAAGTATCAACATATTTAATAAAATAAGAATAATTGAAATCGTAACATGCAAAAATCATATAGAAAATTGAGATCCTCCTCCTCTTTCAAGTGAGACCACTTCAAAAGGAGAAGCAGAATATCATTGACGCTCATCAATCGTCTTATGAGAGCAATTTGGTCGTTTGTTCGTTGACTGTCTCTTTGCTCAGTGGTCCTAAACGCGATTGATGATCTTTAAGTCCCGGGTCAGTTATTTATTTATTTACTCTCTATTGTACACCAAAAAACAAAACAAAAACGAATACATTTAGATAAAACTAATTATACGGATTTTATCGCGTATATTAACTTATTATATATTCCCGACGTTTCGGGCACTTTTCAGCACCCATGGTCACGTTAACCACGGCTACCTTCAAATTAAAAATTATTAATTTTTGTTCCGATCTACGCAGTATGAACTTACAGTATCATGAAGTCTGCAGTCTGTGACACGTACAGGATCGCCAAGGGAAGTCTGCAGTCTGTGAACACGTACAGGATCGCCCCCGTCACTACATTACATTTGATAGACCACAAATCCTCGCTGAAGAACACAGATTCGAAAAAACACATATATACATTTAGCAACATATATAAAATTAAATCCCAACCTACATACAACTGCAAGACTTCATGATAATGTAAGTTCATACTGCGTAGATTGGAACAAAAATTAATAATTTTTAATCTGAAAGTAGCCGTGGTTAACTATGACATTGGAACGTCATACACCTCAGGCCCCCCCGTGACCATGGGTGCTGAAAAGAGCCCGAAACGTTGGGAATATATAATAAGTTAATATATGCGATAAAATCCGTAAAATTAGTTTTATTTAAATGTGTAGTGTTCGCGTAAATATAAGAAATCAAAAACGAATACAGTTAAATCAAAAGTAGAATATGTACAACAGGCTGTCTTATCACTCTAAAAGTGATCTCTTCCAGACAACTTAAGTGTAGAGAACTGATGAAAACAATAGTTAAAAATGGAGGGGGGCGTACAAAATAAAAGTAAAAATATGAAAATAAACACAAATAAAGATAAGCGAAGAAAATGTATGATATCATATAATAGATTAAATGAAAAAATTACGAAAAGGAAAAGTAATTTATGTAATAGTTTTCTAAGTAATACGATTTAACAAGACTTTTGAAATAATCAAGAGATTGAGCACGACGAATGTGGAGAGGTAAAGAGTTCCAAAACAAACGTACAGCAAATACAGTAAAGGATTTCTTAAAAAAGGTGGAAGAGTGCGAAGGAGTAGAGAGAAAAAGATTGACAGAGGATCGAAGGAACGGATTGTGGGTAAGGGAAAGATATTGGAAACGGTCTTTTAAATTATGAGGAGTGGAAGGTTTAAACAGCACGCCATACAAAGTGGATAGAATGTGAGTATCAATTATTTTGTTTTTTGACAATAAATTCTAGTAACAGCCCGCTATCAGGAAGTTGGTGGAGTTACACCCCGTCCTCTGAAATTATGTAAAGCCGTTGGTCCTGCGCTTGATCTCTCTCCGGTCGTGTCAGATTACCGTCCCATCGGACTATGAGAGTGAAGGAATAGGGAGTGCACCTATGCTTGCGCATACATTCAAGCACTGTATTTCTGTCCTGCGCAAATGGCTAGTCTCCTTTGAGCCTGGCCGCCGTGACCGAATTCGGTCTGGAGGACATTATTATACTAAGCCGTTTGCTACGATTTTTTGGGAGATATTTTTTTATTCGTTTCTTGTGCGAAACTTTATAATGAACGACTTGATAGTGACCGGTTCAGCTTCGTGGAATTAAATAGTTTCTGAAGAACTTTAAGTATCAGTTTTAAACGTGGTAGAGCCATGCTGCAGCTATATTAGTAGTATAGTTGTAGCACGAATGGGTCGGCCCAACCGGGGAAGGACCCCGCTCTTACAGAATACCGGCGTAAACTAGCAGCTTAACACTGCTGTGTTTCGTATGGTGAGTGTAGAGAAACCGAGACCCTTTTTACTGGAAAATAGGCATTCCATTTTAGTCCTCACGGGTGACAACGCATCTGCATTTTGATGTAGATATCTATGGGCCACAGCAACCACTTACTATCAGGTGGACTGTGTGCTCGTTTGTCACCCTATCCTATTTAAAAACTACCCGCTTTCAAAAGATCTGAACTAAATATTGACGGCTCCGTGTTGCAGTGACTTAGCAATGAGTTGTTGCGCTGGGGGCCGCGGGTTCGAATCCCGCACGGATCAAGTATTTGTATGGCCTACAAATAATTGTTCCAGGTCTGGATGTTTGTCCTTGTGCAATTTATGTTTGTAAACTACCTCCACGACACAGGAGAAAATCCTAGTGTGGGGGTAACGTTTTAAAAAAAATATGTGCTCACTAGGCGCATTGCGAATTTAAGTTGCTGAATAGCCATTTTAATCTTGCTCAGGATGGCGGTCGGGATATCATCAGAATAGTGTCCAACCCTTTATACGATATGGTAATACATAAAGAGCACATATTATTAAAAAAAGATCCACAATTTTTATACCAATTGAATATTTCGGTTATAAGATTTTTAAGTAAATATTTTTTCTTTGTATACTTTTTCGGCGACAAAACTCACGATACCAGCCACACGATCTGGATGCTTGGCAGTCCAACAATGTGCGATTTACTAGAAGTTTTCTTCCTCGCACGACTTTTTTGTACCATGCAACTCCCCTGGTGTTGCAGTTGTTCATGGGCACGGTCGATACTTACCATCAGGTGAGCAGTATGCTCGTTTGCTCCTTCTGCTATAAAGAAACAGTTATTCTGTATTGAACAACTTTTTAACTTTAAGCAAACAACAAAAGAAAAATGTTGTAGTGTTCTAGCTCGTAACAAATAGTTTTAACTTGAAACGACTGCTACACTTGGAAAACAAACTCACAGCAGCGCTCTTGTATGAACTTGAAGAAACTTTGTGTTATATCGCTCAATTAAGTTGGTGGGTTGTTTTTTAAACCCAAGTTTAATAAACTTTTATGAAAATTCAAAAGCTCTTATTTACATGTAAATAATAAGTTATATCGAAATAACTGACTTCTTTTAGGCTCAGGGTGTTATTTGCAAGCTATTAAGACATGAATAACAATTATTAAAAAAATTGTCTGCCAGTCTGTCTGTCCAGGCTTATCATTGAAATTGCTGAGCCGATATCGACGAAACTTCACGCAAAGATAGAGATCAACACCAGGAGTAATTTAAGCAATTTCATCTAAAAAACGTTGAGTTTTAAAAAAATATAAAATATGTTGTTCTTAACTACGAGTATCTTAAATTTAAATGACGCCAATTACTATTCAGTAATTAACTTCATATATAGAATTAATGAATTAGTAGTACATATTACTATTATTTATTCCGTACTTTTAAAATATTGTAAAAATATCTGTGATTATAATAATAATCAAATTTGGTTTTTAGAATATTTTGTATTTGTACAATAATCTTTTTCTGAGCGCGAACCGCTGTAAACAACCGATAAAGTATCTACTCACGACGGCTGAGCCCGAAGTGAGTGAGTGTGAAATTCTATTTAGTAAAATAAATTATTACAAGGCTGCTCAAAACACCGTAAATTTCGGGATTTCTCAGCCGAAAAAATTAACTATAACTAAACAAAACAAAATTAACTGCCATTTATATTCCTTGGCTTCCCACATTATAGATGAAGCAATTAAAAATATATTAGGTTGAATAATTGATATCATCAAAAGTTATCGGGTTTACGACTTGATAAATCCACACCATAAACCACTAAAACCACTTTTTAATGTAAAAATAGCAATTAAATGATTAAAAAAACATTAATAAGTTCAACAATTATTATACTTTCTGACAATGTGCATTTTATATAATTTGTATGTACAATATGACTGTTAGAAACGATTTTATGCAAAATAACGTTGGAATCTTGATTTTGAGGCCCTAATAAAACATCATACGTGCTTCGTGTTTAATCTGTGAGGTCCAAGACATACAAGAGTCGAGATACAACCCCAGGTTTTTAACCTTGTTACTGTAAGGGATTTGAGTGCAGTCTAGTGAAATCGGAGGTAGGGAAGACCAGTCAATTTTTCCAATTAATCTAGAACTACCGATGATAATGGCCTGAGTTTTCATGGGATTAATCGTTAAACCATAACGGTAACTCCAATTCGAAATACAAGTCAGATCAGCGTTAATAGTGTCAACTGATTTAGACAAATCTTCAAGAGACGATTGAGTATAGATTTGGAGGTCATCAGCATACAAGTGGTAGGAAGAGGACAGGTTATGACTTATAGAGTTAATGAAAATTGCAAACAGGAGAGGAGACAACACGCCACCTTGTGGTACACCAGCCGCTGTAGTAGTCCAGGTGGAAAACAACATCTTGCACCTGAATGCGCTGTCGGCGACCAAACAAGTAACTTCGAAACCAGTCAACTACAGTTGGAGATATGTTCAGAAAGCGCAGGATGCCCAACAAGATATCAAAATCTACTGTATTAAATGCATTACTATAATCAAGTAACGTAAGAATGGTAAGCTTTTGTTTCTCCATACCATACCGAATATCATCAGTGATTTGTAAAAGTGCAATAGTCGTACTATGGCCAGGACGGAAACCGGATTGCAAAGGATTTAAAAGATTATGTTTTAAAAGATAGATGCTTAATTGATTGTGCACAAGACGCTCAAGAACTTTGGAAAGGAAAGGCAAGATAGAGATAGGTCTATAATCAGAAAAACTAGACGGATTCTATTTTTTCGGAAATGGAACTACAAATGCATCTTTCCAAGCTGAAGGGAAAATAGAAGAATTCAGTGAATTATTCAGGATGGAAGTGATTACAGGTGAAAGGAGATCAATGAGAGGGATGACCATTTTCCGACTAATGCAGTCACTACCAATTGAATTTGAATGGATGGACATTCTTAACATGCGGCTTTCATAACCTGACAACTGTTAAATTGACTAAAATTAAAAGCAGAAGTGTCTGGAGCGGGAGCTTTTGAAAGAGAATCCAAAGTATTGTGTTTTGCTTTATCGTTAATGAAAGACGAAGATGAGAAATGCAAATTAAGTTGATTGAGATCAAAGTTAAGGTGAGTGAAATTTTGTCGTAATTTCCCAACTCCTAAAGACTTAAAAAATTTCCAGACCCTAGCAGGGTCAAGATCTTGTACTGATGCATGGATATGGCGTCGTTGTGCTTTTCTACACAGATTGTTGCAACGATTACGTACTAATCTATACTTCTCTCGATTCTGGTCGCTAGGAGCTGACTTGTATTTCGCTTTGGCACAATTTTTAATGTAGATGATTTTATTATATAATCAGTCAGCCAAGGAGAGGGAGGATGTTTTACACGCACTGGACGAACAGGAGCATGAACGTCATAAAGCTCAATTAACAAAGAGTTGAACAAAGCTACCTGTTCATCAACAGTGGAAGCATTGACGACTACACTCCAATCAATTTTTCGAGCGTCATTTAAAAGCTGCTACAAGTCCAAGTCACTAAATTTACGCTGAAGTAGGATCCTTTACTTAGCTTTAGGGGGACGGATTTTGTAAGACAAGTATAAAAGGTCATGATAGGAAAAATAATCAGCAGCATATTGCCCAAATTTATGAACAAGGTCAAGTGAAGACACAAATATTATGTCGAGAAGAGAAGGGGCACAGTTCGGGAAAAAGTGTGTGGCAGAAGTAGGAAGATGTTTTAAATTTGCTGCTTCGATAACAGATTTTAGTTTAATTGATCTGGCGTTGGTTTTTAAAAGACAAGTATTAAAATCACCCATAATTATACTATGACAATAGATAGGTGTAAGATTTTCAAGAATATTTTCTAACGTGGTGAAGTAGTCAACAGTGAGAGAGGGGCTGTAAAAGACTCCGAGAAGTAATTTAGTATGACCGAGAAGAACTTCGATAATGAGAAATTCAGCTTCGCCTCCAGTCTGAGAACCAGTTGAAACCTGAATTACTGAATACGGTATATGAGAGCGTAGATAAATAGCAACACCGCCACCGCCCCGATCGGTGCGGTCGTTACGAATCAAATGAAAACCTGGACGCGAGTAGGATGTTGATGGAAGACATGGTTTTAACCATGACTCCGAAACAAGGATAGCGTGTATATTTTTGCTATTAGAACTTGACAACATGTCGGGGTAATGAGTAGGAATACTTTGAGCATTTATGTGAATAGCATTAAAGTTTTTGCTACATTCAGTTAAAATTGAATCTAACATAAGTATATAAATGTTTATTTAAATTTTTACGTATACTTTGTAAGGTGCTTAATGGTATGCAAACATATTTTATAATAGAAGTTCGTGCATTAGTTTGTATGCAAGAAATTTGTAATGGTTTGTGTTTTGTTAAGTTTGTGGTAAAAGATATTAAAAATATTTATTTTGAATGGAGTCCCGAGACACCTTTAAATATTTAAAGCGTATTTTATCTTGTCAATGATTCTTTAAATTGAGAACAGCATAAACAAATTGTGGTCAAATTTGGATTTACTCGTTAACGTTGACATATTTTAAAAACTTAAAGCTGTAAACTTCAATTGTCTCAACTTTTGTCCTAATTGATCAAAGTCAGCGTGAAGATTAATCGCAAAGCCTAATCTTCCCCCTTCAAGAAATAAGGTGTATTAAAGTCATTAATTCAGCATTACTATTTTGCTAATGGTAGGGCTCTTACCTAATTATGCTGCCAAATAACTGTGTTTGCATTGCTGTGTTCCGGTCTGAAGTATATAGAGAGCCAGTATAGTTACCGGTTGTGACGATTTCTGTCCTTGTTAGAATTTGGTTGCAGGTGGTATCCGTGAACTACCGTAGATTCTTACTATCAATTGGTCTGTTAGTTCGTTTGTTATTTCAGGTTTATATAAATAACCCTGCCTTTTTGCATGCCTTAAGCGCAAAGCGCGTAGGTATGTTCTACTAGCACCTAAAAATCAAGATTCCAACGTACTGTCGCATTATAACGTATCTGAAAATCATATTGAACATATAAATGATATAAAAAGTACATTGTCAGGAAGACAAATGATTGTTGAATACTTATCAATATTTTTTTTAATCGATTAATTGCTATTTTTACATAAAAAAGTGGTTTCAATGGCTTATAGTGTAGATTTGTCAAGTCCGCATGGAGTGGTAAAGACGATAACTTTTGAAAATATCAATTTTTTAAATCAATCTATTTTTAATCTCTTTATCAGGAACTACATCATGTGTAAAGCTATGGAAAGTAAATGGCAGTTTAGTTTTCTTTTGTTTAGTTATAATTAATTTTTTTCGGCGTATTAATTCAGAAATTTTTGGTGTTTTAGCAGCCTTGTAATAATCTATCTAACTAAATACACTGCCTCACTCACTTCGGCGTCAATCGCCGTCATGAGTGGATACTGTATCTGTTCTTTGCAACGGCTCTAAAAGATCGCTGAACAAATACAATATATTCGGAAAACCAAATTTCATACATACTTGATTATTATAATAATCAGAGATATTTATTACAATATTTTAAAATCACAGAATAAATAGTAGTACTAAGTACTAAAAGTAAGTAGGATGTATATATTTAAGTATATTTATACTTAAATACATCTTGAACTTTATGAAGTGACCTGAATGATGATATGATGATCATAAGTGCATTATGAGTCGTACACTTTTGGATTTTCCAAACTTTTTTAAATTGAAGTTTAACATAAAATTATAGGAAAATTAGAAGAATAATAATAAGGTTTATGAAAACTTGTTTATATTTAAACTACTTTAATAAATTTAAGTATAATCATGTTATACGCAATTATTTTAATGCGCTTAGGGCATGCACAATTGGATTTACCAATCTTAACTTATTTGAATAATTTTTTATAGGTGCTAGAACTACGCTGCAGCCATATTACGAGTATGTCTATGCACAAATGGGTTGGTTGGACCGGAGTAGGACCTCGCCTCACAGAATACCAGCGTAAAATAGCCGCTTAATTCTGCTTTGTTTTGTATGATGAGCGTCGATAACCGGAGACTTCTTCTTTACTGGAAACGAAGCGTTCCATCTTAGTCAACAAGGGTGACAACGCATTTGCATTTTAGGTTTAAATCTAGGATAGATGTTGATGTCTGTAGGCCACAGTATCCACTTGCTATTAGGTGAACTGTGTTCTCGCTTGTCCCCCTTATTCTATTAAGAAAATCTATTCTGAAACCGAATTTTGTAATAAATATTTGTTTTCTTTTTTGCGTGAATTTTGCCCGGTTAGTTTCTGTGAGAATTTTGCCCGATTCCCTTCGTTCGAAAGTAAGAGTTCTTTTTAAATAGTAGTAATAGTGTCACGTTACACATCGTGTATAATAATTAGCTTAATATTTGCCGAGTCCCAATTTTCCGCCTTAACTCGGCTTTGACTTAATTTACACGGCTTATTAATATACTAATTTACCATGTTCGTAACAAGCTTTATTTATTTAATGATAATGGTCCGCATTATACTGCAATTAGATGTAATAAATAAGATTGTTTAGTTTAAGATTTACATTCGAATAATTAACTTTAGGAATGTAAGAAGTAAGCTGCATGTCTTAAATGCATATCATATCACTCGATGGATTCTGGCGGCTCAGGACCGTGATTTGTGGCATTACTTGAGGTAGGTCTATGCTCAGCAGTGGACATGTGAAGGGCTGTAATGATGATGCCGATGACGATATATAGGACAACATATATTATATGGGGTTGTGTACTCAAATCCTCTCCTGCGAAGTTAGCTAGAGAATATTATAGACAGTGCTTTAGCACATTATAATCCCGACTCGTGCACTATAACCCAGTCCTGCGCAGATGCTAGTCTCCGTTGAGAATGGCCTCTTTGACTTAAATTCGTTCTAGAAGGTATTATTATAATAAATATTAAGATTATATTTTATAATATATCGTAATAAATATATAATATATATCGACTCTTGAAAGGCAATAATTACAAAGCGACATATTGGAAACTTTGCACTAGAGCATTTTAAAGATATTTTTTGGAAAAAAAAATCGTAAAATTCGCCTATTCTTCATAACTACTCGATTCTAACGAGTTTTAGATGCAAATTAAAGGCTTAGCAAACTGGCAATTGAAGATTACGAATTTTCCCAATATTTTATGAAATAGTTTCGGTTAGTAACAATTTCATTCAAATCCAAAACAGGTAAATGTTAAGTCAAGTAAAATTAACTAAACTTCATTACATTATAATTGTATTTGAAGAAAAATGGCGCACCTAGAAGTAACGCATGTTTGATCTATAGGTAAAATGATCTAAATGAAATTAAAAAAAAATCTGCCAACCAGTTTTAATCATAGTACATATTAAGTAAGGTTAGTATAGGATTTTTTTGAACAAGTAATAATGAATTAAGGTATTATTACACAAAACCAAGGACTTTCGGGCAAATTTTTTCGACAGAAAACTTCACTAATCCATCTACACTCACCCACTACTGAGTATGGGCCTCCATCTGATGAGGGACGAATTAGAGCATTATCCACTACGCTGCTCTGGTGCGGGTTGATGGAGGTTTTAGGTCAGTGACTAAGCCTTTATTAATGACATCTATATATAACTGTAACATACGTATATTGCAGACAAATTTTTTGTAAAATGAATAGCTGAACTTATAAGAAATGTGAAATGTGTTATAAGAAAACTGTCGTGGAATATTTAAGATATCTTAAATCAACTGATTAAAAAAATTAAGTAAAATAATTACTATTATACTAATACTATTACTAAAATAAGTAATTATAAAATCAGTATAGGTAGGTTAAACACAACTTCTTCAACTTCAAAAATTGCAAAAATGTTTCACAATCAAAACAACATGATCGAAAATATTTTGCTAAACTACCATTTAAACGACACAACTAAGATCAAGTTCTAACAATTAAGAGCAATAGTAACTACTTACTAGGTATATGTGGCATATAAGGTTGCCTATGCTACAGTTCGGTGCAGACTAATCGATATTTTGTTACCAACAGCCACTCGAAATCTGCGTTAAGCGACAAAACAAAATAGGTAAGCCCATTTTTATACAAATTTCATTTTAGAGATAGTTATCTAAGTAAAAACCGCAAAGAAAAAGGCAAGTCAAATATTACCAAACGACAAAGTATATCCTTTTTAAGTGGGAGAAATAATATTACGTTATGAGTACATAATTAAAGTGTGGTAAAAAGTCTTAAATGACGAGACAAAAAAAATGTATCTGGTAAAATTTCTTAAGTAATGCTTATACCCTTGATACCGTAAGGAAAAAAATACTTTATGTTTAACCGCATTAATTTGAGTCAAGGCAAAAATTACTAACTGTATATAGTTAAAATCGGATACCTAAAAAGTAAAAATTATCCAAAATTCAGTGAAATTTTAGTCGCTTGGTCGCCGAAAACTGTGAAAATGTGATTTGTTTTAAGTTACCAATCGACAACAAAACTCTTTCTAGCGGTACGAGATTGTGACATATCGATGCAGAATTTTTTGCTGGTTTTAATATATAACTCAATATCGCCCAAAATATCGCTTGGTAATTATTGCCTTTCAAGCGTCGATATATTAATCTATCTGTAGCTCAATACGCATAGGGCCCCAGTTATGTCTAGGAGTTCTTCTTTCTACATAACACTCTTTTACATAATGTTTCTGCTGCCAAGGTTGTATTTTTGATCGTAAGGAATCCATAACTCTATTTTGACTTCATACGTGATAGAGTTACACTGCAATATATTACGGTTGTAGCACGAATGGGTTGGCTTGATCGGAGAACGTCCACGATCTTGCAGAATACAAGTCTGTAATAACAGCTTAATGCTGCTAGCAGCTGCATATGGTGAGTGTAGAGAACCGGAGACCCTTTTTGCTGGAAAGCAAAGGCATTTCATCTTAGCCCTCAGGGTTGATAACCCATCTGCGTTATTATTCTTAATTGAGTATTTTTTTTTTTTTTTATAGAAGAGGGGGCAAACGAGCATGCGGCTCACCTGATGGTAAGTGACTACCGCCGCCCATGAACAACCGCAACACCAGGGGAATTGCAGATGCGTTGCCGGCCTTTTAAAAAGGAGTAGGCTCTTTTCTTGAAGATCCCTAAGTCGTATCGGTCCGGAAAAAACGCTGGTGGTAAACTATTCCACAAGGAAGTTGTGCGAGGAAGAAAACATCTTCTAAATTGCACAGTGGTGGACCGCCAATCATCCAGATGGTGTGGATGGTATCGGGAGTTCTGCCGCGATGTGCGTTCGTGAAATTTGGCGGCTGGGATTAATCCGAACAATTCCTCAGAGCACTCCCCATGGTAAATGCGAAAGAAAATGCTAAGAGATGCAACATCTCTTCGCAGTGCCAATGAGTCGAGCCGATCGGAAACGACTCGGTCGTCGACGATTCGAGCCGCTCTGCGCTGGATGCGGTCAAGTGGAAGAAGCTGGCACTGGGGAGCCCCAGGCCAGAGATGGGAACAGTATTCCATGTGAGGCCGAACCTGCACCTTGTAAAGTTGCAGGCGTTGAGCCGGAATGAAATACTGTCCCGCTCTGCTGAGCACGCCAAGCTTTTTAGAGGCCAATTTGGCCTTCTCTTCCAAGTGACCACGAAACTGCACGCTACTCGATATGTCGACGCCGAGGATTCCGATACTGGCTGAGGCAACAAGGGGAGTACCTTGAAACTGAGGAGATACGACAAAGGGGTTCTTTTTAGCGGTAAACGCGCAAACTTGTGTCTTCTGAGGATTAAACTGGACTAGATTTAGTCGCCCCCAATCCGAGACTTTGCCCAGCAAAGACTCGACTTCAGACACAAGTTTGTTCCGGTACTCGGTGACGTTTTCCCGAGAAATATTGGCACGGCCGGTGTATAGAGCATCACCAGTGCTGTCATCTGCATAGCAATGAATGCTACCAGCTTGCAACATATCATTGATATGCAGAAGAAACAGCGTTGGTGATAGCACGCAGCCTTGTGGAACACCAGCGTTAATAGGCTTGTAGTCGGAGCATGCACCGTCTACAACGACCTTGATGCTCCGATCTGCAAGAAAGCTGGTGATCCAATTGCATAATTTCTCGGGAAGCCCATAGGAAGGGAGCTTCGAAAGAAGCGCTTTGTGCAAAACCCGATCGAAGGCCTTCGCAATGTCCAAACTAACGGCCAATGCCTCCCCCTTGGACTCCACTGCCAACGCCCATCTATGAGTTAAGTAGACCAGAAGATCACCAGCTGATCGACCCCGACGAAAACCGTACTGGCGGTCACTAATCAGCTGGTGATCCTCAAGGTACCGCATGAGGTGGCAGTTTACAACGGATTCCATTATTTTGGAGAACAAGGGGGTGATGGCGATAGGCCTGTAGTTGGACGGATCTGAGCGGTCGCCTTTTTTAGGGATCGGGTGGACAAAAGCTGTCTTCCATGATTTCGGGACTACGCCTAGGGAGTAGGAGTACCGGAAAAGACGCGTTAGAACCGGTGCCAACTCCGGAGCACACGTCCTCAGCACAATTGGGGGGATTCCTTCAGGCCCACTCGACTTGTGGATGTCAAGGGAGAGGAGTGCTCTGCGAACCGAGCGCTGTGAGAATCGCACATCCGGCATGGAGCACTCACACCGCGGGATGGTCGGCGGTGTGTTCCCCCCGTCATCAACAGTCGAGTTGGACGCAAAAAGGGAGCCTTAAAGGTCGGCCTTCTCTTTTGCGTCGTGGGCCAGTGAGTCGTCCTCCCTGTGCAGAGATGGTAGTGATGGCTTACAGAAATTCCCTTGGACAGCCTTGGCGAGAGACCAGAATGCACGGGTTCCCGAAGGAAGGCGAACTAGTTTCTCGCCAATTCTGCCTATGTGCTCTGACTTTGCCTCGGCAATAACTCTTTTGAAGGACCTGGAGGCGAAGTTATACTTCTTTTTGAGTGTGCTGGTGTTTACATCCCGAGTCACCGAAGCCGCAGCCCAGGCTTGATAACACTCCTGCTTACTGCGTAATGCAGTCTTACAGAAGCGACCAAACCAAGGCTGAGATCTGCCTCCGATGGGTACCACAGATGATGGAATAAATAGTTCCATTCCCTGTAGCACTACATCAGTGACAGAGTCAGCAACAGCGCTGGGATCATCCGGCGAGGAGCAAACCCGCCCCCATGGGTAGGAAGCAAAGAAAGACCGCATTCCGTCCCAATCCGCCGACCTGTAATGCCAAACACGGCGGCAACCTGCAGAACGCAACCGCGAGGGGAGCGTGAGTGGCACCACACTCCGGATCAGACAATGGTCCGAAGAGCCAAGAGGGGCATCGACGGAAACCTGATATCCGTCCGGATGAGAGGTCAGCAGAAGGTCCAACAGGGAAGGTGTATGATCCTCAACATCTGGAATCCGCGTAGGCGATGTAACCAGTTGTGTCAGACCATATGCCAAGGCAAAGTCATAAACAGATCTCCCCGCATGATCGGTTAAACGTGAACCGAGCCATTCGGCGTGGTGGGCGTTAAAATCGCCAAGGATCACGATCTCTGCGGATGGGACCTGTTGTAGCAAGGAATCTGTAGCCATTTGGACGTGGTCGATGAGTCGGTCTGTTTCGGAATTACCGCTATGGGACCTATAGAGGCACACGTAGACGCGCGGATGGTCGTCGCTGTCTACGCGTAGCCAAAGGATGGACAGGTCCGAACCTTCAAGACTGCCGAGGCGTCGAGAACAGATGTCCTCTCTGACATACACGCAAACTCCAGCCCGAGGCACAAAGGAGTGCTCCAATTTGTACCCCTGGTAGGAGAGATACGAAATATCAGCCGGAGAGGACACCTGCGTCTCGGTCAGAAAGAGCAAGGCCGGCTTCGCCGTCTCAAGATGGTAATGGACGGCGTTTAGGTTCGAGTGAAGTCCCCTGATGTTGCAGAAATTCACGGATAGCGTGGCAGGGGTCGCCTTGGTCTTGTTGCTCAGTTTGCCCCGAGCAGTTATTGTGTTGAGCGGAATTTTGCCCCCCCCCCCCCAGAATACGCGGGGCAGCCTGAGCACCCACGCTCAGGAGTGGAATAGCATGGTCGTGGATGCTCAGCGAGGGATTCTCCAGGGGTACTGGTGCCCTCCTGGGGTAGTTCATGACGTAATTCCGCTACCATGTTGCAAGGCTCTACCACCGTATGGATTCTATCTAAACATAGCCATAGTTGACTGTGGTTACATAGAAGTCGATATAACCATATTTTATCCCCAGGAGCTACACGGCCCTTAGTTGCTAGTTGCATTTGTATTGCAATTCAGGATACAACTATTCCGTGCGTTATTTTTCAAAACTAAGATAAGGCGATTTGAGGCTCATGATTGCATTTATCATTTTCAAATTCTTGATGTATACAGAAAACCTTTTATCTCTCTCAAAGTAACCTTTTCAACGTTTGTCAGGACGGAACGAAACCTATTTGTTAACGTCACTTCAAACAGGTTCACATAATTCTATGTATAACTGTATGATGCTAAAATAAAATAGTTATTCAGTTTTTTTAATTAATTAATTAACACGCACGCACGCACACACGTACACACACACACGCACACACAATTATATACAAATTACATTGTATATTTATTTATTTAATCTTTTTTGTTGACACAAACAAACTTTGTAACAAAGGGCGGACCTAATGCCTAGCGGCATTCTCTGCCAGTCAACCCGTGGAGTGATGAGATTTTGTGGCAGGTGCAAATACACACACACACACACTAATATATATATACATACATACATACTAAGATATACATATAATATACATAATCTTTGCATATGTAAATATATGAGCAAAATATGTATCATACATAAATATAATATATAGGTAAAGTAAAGTAAAGTTGCAGCCTATTTACATCCCTCTGCTGGGCACAGGCCTGCTCTCATTTCTGAGAGGGTTTTAGGGCAAGGAAATGTCCGCCGCGCTGCCCCAATGCGTGTTGGCGAACTTCATATGTCTTCAAAAAATTTTTTTCTTATTTCTCAGACATACAGGTTTCCTCACGATGTTTTCCTTCACCGCCGAGTACGTGGTAAATCAGCACTTAAAATTGCAATTAACAATTTCATTGGTGCCGGCGGGGATCGAACCCGGGTTGCTCGAGTACTGTGAAGCTTACAGCGAGCGCTAACCATCTGAGCTATATACGTTACATATAATAATAAAATACATATATTGAAATAACAAATAATAAAACATCTAAATGTGTCAAAATATATCATCATCATTCTTAACATCCAACATCGCTTCGATTCAAAAAAGCAACCTTAGCCTAACCTATATCCTTTTTAGTAATGGGGGTGTCTTGGACCTCATATCGATCATGACCCAGAATTTTTGTTATTCTGTACGGGCCGGAACATTTCGGAACCAACTTTCTGGCCTGGCCCGGTGCCGTATACACGTCTTTCTCTATACGAACAAGATCTCCTATTTTATATTGCGTAGCTTCTTTTCTCATTTTATCATATCTGTCCTTTTGTTTCAGTTGTTCAGAAGAAATTCGTTGTTCAACGTCGTTGCGAATTTCATCTCGGTTTTGAAGTTGCTGAGATTCAGCAACTACACTGTTCATAACGCCATCGCAACTTCCCGTAGGAACCACCCCAAATAAAGTCTCAGCAGGAGTTTTCCCAGTACCTTTGTTAATTGTGTTATTTAATGACCATTGCACTTTAAACAATACGGTATCCCATTCATTTTTAGGATGTCCATGATTAGCAGAACCGAGCGACTTTACGAGAGTTTTATTATATCGTTCAATCTGGCCGTTTGCTCGAGGTGTAGCGACCGCATTCAATATGTGTTTCATACCTTTCCCCACTACAAATTTGTTAAATTCATTACTAGTGAAGCTGGTACCGCGATCTGTAATTAACCGCCGCGGCACCCCGAATAATGCAAAGTATTCTTCAAAAATTTGCATACTCGTCTTACTTCTACAATCACGGACAGCCTTAAGATATATATATTTTGTAAAAGAATCAATGATTGCCAGTATATATTGATTCCTCTTTTTGCTTAATAGGAATGGCCCGCAATGATCTGCATCTATGGTGTCAAATGGTTTGCTTACCTTTTCAATAGGATGAAGCATTCCTTCCCTTGGTCCGGCTGGAATTTTATTATGAGCACATTCTAGACAAGCCTTGCAATATTTTTTAGTAAACTTTCTCATATTTTTAAACCAGTAGAGCCTTTTGATACATTCGTATGTCTTTTTTTTAAACCCAAAATGACCGTTATTGTCATGATACATTTTTAGTATTTGCCATCTTACAGATTTAGGAACTACCCAGAGTACGTTACGGTATCGTCCTTTTTGACGATCCTATAAAGCTTGCCATTTTTTAATGTAAAGTTATTCTTAATTTAATCAACATGCTCACTTTCAGGATCTTGCAATATTTTTACTATACGCTGCAGTTCTGGATCTGACGACTGTACTGTTCCCAACCAAGCATCATTATTTACGAAGAGTACGTCAATTCTATTTTCATTATTGTGCACATCAGTTCTAATAGGATTCCGGCTTAATGCGTCCACGTGTGCCATTTTATTACCAGGTCTATATTCGATTGTAAAATCGTACTCTTGCATAGATATCCACCATCTCGCAACACGTGGCACTAGATCTCGTTTATTCATAGTGTTCCGAATGGCGCTACAATCAGTTACTGCTTTGAAATTCGTGCCTAACAGATAAACACGAAATTTCTGCAATGCCGTGACTAGTGCGAGAGTTTCCAACTCATAAGAGTGAAACCTCTGTTCCTCAGGTGAAGTCTGACGACTATAATATGATACTGGGTGTACCACATCATTGTGCCTCTGCATGAGAATTGCACCAATTCCCATTTTGCTGGCATCTGTGTGGACTTTCACAGGTGCTGTTGGGTCATACAGTGCCAGTAAAGGACGACTTACGAGTTTCTCTTTTAACTTATTAAACGCATCCCTTTCTTCTTCTCCAAAACGCCATCTGACGTCCTTTTTCGTGAGGTTTGTCAGCGGTCTTGCAATCACTGAAAAATTCCTAACAAAGCGCCGGAAGTAACTCGAAAGTCCTAGAAATTGACGAACCTCGTGTACATTTTTGGGTTCTGGGAAATTTTCCACGGCTTGAATTTTTAGGTTACCTGGTCGTATACCTTCCGACGATATTTCATAACCTAAATAATTTATTTGCGTTTGGAAAAATTGACATTTTTTAAGCTTTAAAGTAAGTTTTGCACTACGCAGAAGTTGAAGTACCTTCTCTAATTTTTCTGTGCCCTCTTTTATGGTTTTAGAAGCTATCAACAAATCATCCATGTAGGCTAGGGCCAGGCGTCCACCAGATCCCCGAAGCATTGTATTAATAGCTCTCTGAAACACACTAGATGCGATGGCCAGTCCAAAAGGCATCCGGATATATTCGAAAAGACCGTCAGGAGTGATGAACGCAGTTTTTTTGCCCCCCCCCCCCCCCCCCCAGAATACGCGGGGCAGCCTGAGCACCCACGCTCAGTATCGGAATAACATGGTCGTGGATGCTCAGCGAGGGATTCTCCAGCGGTACTGGTACCCTCCTGGGGTAGTTCATCGTGTAATTCTGCTACCATGTTGATGGGGGGGGGGGGGGGGGGGGGGAATTGGGCCTCCGGCCACCTGCACTCACCAGACGAAACGCAGAAGCGGAGCTTCTACTTCACGCCGGTATCCTGTGAGGTCGTGGTACCAACCCGGCTCGAGCCGGCCCATACATGCAACAGCAAAAACTGCTGCGTGGCTCTACCAGCGTTAAAGGTTCTCGAGTGGCAGCCTCGTACCGGCAGGCGAAGTGTAGGGCGTCCCCCCACTATATGGAGGGACGACCTGGTAAGATATGCAGGAAGTCGATGGATGCAGGTGGCTCAGGACCGTGCTTTGTGGCATTCTTTGGGGGAGGCCTATGTTCAGCAGTGGACTTGTGAAGGGCTGTAATGATGATGATGATGATGATGAAGAGGCTCACGGCTATTGGCAACATATGTTAAACCAATGTATTGGTCATTTGTTTCATTATGGACCCACCCTCTGGCTATAACGGTATTTTCTTTTATTGATGTCATATTTTTACTAATATATGTAACCATTAGGTAGCCATGACCAGCAGTGAATTTGTATAAACCTGGAAGGATCATGAACTCATTATTTAAAATTAGTCGATGTCCACCCACAACAAATAAACCACCTGTATAATCCGGCCCAGTATGATCAGAAATTGGAGACGTAGTACAACTATTTATTAATGAATTTGTATTGGAACATATCCTATATTTGACCATTTCATTGCAACATTCCTGACCAGGGATACTAGTGAATATTAGCTCACTGCTAGATTTGTACATTATTATGTTTCGTTTTTCAGTATAAGTGTGGCCTATGTAACCGGTACATCCATGTAATGATCAGAGACTACTATCAGATCGACTTCCGCAGTCACCCCATCAATCTCAACCACAGCCTTTTTAAGTCTTAGAGCTTTAACGATGGAATTGCCGAAACCATGTAAATTAGGTAAATTAGACGGGACCTCCCAGTCAATATATCCTTAGCATCAGATTCCCGGTTCAAAGAACAACTAATGCCTTAATCTATGTAGGAGGACCTTCTGACGCCATTAATCTTTATACTCATAAAACTTTTTATTTGCATAAGCATTTGGTTGATCAATACAAAGTACTTTATTGTTCGTTCCTGTTTGATCCAATTGTTCAATTTGCTCTCCTACCTCAGTTGAGGTACTGGAGCTAGAAGGTAGCTTGCGACAATTCCTAGTTATGTGGCCCAACCGATGGCAAAAACCACATTTTTAAAGAGACTTTGGACATTTGACGCTGATATGACCAGCATCACCACAATTAAAACAGCGTATGCCTTCAGAGCCTCTCATTGGGTCAGTTGCGTTTGTAACTTTACAAATCCGTGACTGTGGTGTTTCTGATAATTTTACCTATTGCAAGTGGGTCGCACTATGAGCAATTGTCCTCAAGTAAGAAAATAGTTTTTCAGGTTCTTCGAACATGCATGCACTTGCACCCATGCGTATAAATTTATCGTCAATACCGTGTATTATGCATCCAACAGCTTTTCTACCGGTAATTTCACATTTATTTAGTAAGGCAATTTTGTCATAATAATATTCATCAAGGGACTGACCGAATCTGCAACGTATCTTTAACATTTTCGTAAGTAAATCTCCATAATTCTCGTTGGAAAGAAACGTAGCTCTCAGGTTACTGACCCATTCATCCCATGTAAATAGTAAGGAAGGCAGCCCCTGATACCACCTCTTAGCAAGGCCCGTTAACTTGGGTAACGCAAAATGACATATTTGCCTATCATCCCATGAGTATATTTTAGCACACTCGTTCACTTTATGAATCCACCATTCAACGCGTTGGCTATCAACAGAAGGATCAAATTCTGGTATAACATCAAAATTTGCCGTTATATTATTAGACCACATCTGTCCTCCAGTAGGAGCAACAGGAACAGCATTTGAGCTGCTCGTTAAACTTGAAGTAACTGGTGGTCTCATAACATAAGGTAGGGGCTGAGGGTTCACACTAGTGACATTATGAGGCATATCATTTAAGTTAATTCGTATCTGTGGTGACACTGTTCGAGCCCTGGGCAACGGCGGAGTTCTTATCGAAACGCTCCTATTACGATTTCTACCTCGAGATCGATTTTCATTAGTAAGTCGAGATTTACGATGATCGTGGTGTCGACAATGGGTTGATGGGGACCGTTTGCGTTTTTGCCTACCATGGCCTCTTTGTTTACTACGACGAACAGGAGTACTAGAGCTATAAGAAGTCCCAATTGATGTTGACGAGCTTCCATAACGTTTATGAGCATGATTACGTCGCTTACGTCTTACCTGAGAACGTGACCTGCGTGGCGACCTCATAATATCAGTTATTATTAATATCAGTTATATTATCGACAAAACGGCCAAAAATTAATTGTTAACATATAAGGGTATTTTTACTCTTGTGCCTTAATTAATGGTAACAAATTAAAGGAAGAGAAATATTTATAATTACACGTTTAAATAATAAAATTAAAAGCTATCATACAGAGACATTGCAATTTCACTCTATAAGTCTTATGTTAATAAACAAATTTAAGCAAGCTGAGTAAAAAACAGGATTAAATTTATCTTATTTCAATTGAATTGTTCGAATCAAGCCTAATAGTTTTTTCACTTAGGTAGTCAAATGGTATTCACTGTACTATATTAAGTCAAATTGTATACACTGTGGGTGGCGGCCCTGAAGATTTACACAGGTTGCCACTTATGAGATTAATACAGACACAGGGTGTATCCACATACAAATTTATCACGAATCGCTAGAGAGGAATAAAAATCACTGACCTTGGTTCATAGTGAACTCACTTTAGCAGTCTTCTTCGCGTATACTCCAAATCGACTTTGAGACAGGATGTCTTGCGATTACGTGTGGGTTTTGTTCATCCCACTTCTGAATTTGTCAGCTTTCCTCCAATAAAACTACGACGCCTTACTTAGTTAACTGTTTAATCACTATGTTTGTTGCTTAATTACACTATCAAACTGTATATGAGAGTTTTAACACACTACACTTTACTTTTACAAAGAATACTACGAGTATATTTTAATTTCACTTTGCTCACAATCTTTCAAATCACTAATTTCACAACAGACTTAACTATTACAACCTTATCAGAACGACTGTACGTATTCAAGTGCCGGGTGTGTCAAGTGTAGGCGCTTTTATATTATGACTCGATTTTAGAATTAATGTAAGGTGGTTTGAAATGGATTCATATTGATATTAATTGTGAAGTTTGCTATGTAATATTGCATAATGATTATTTATCTAACATACACCATCTAAGTATTTGGCTGTCCACCACGGTGATATTAATTTGGAGTTTTCTTCTACGCACAAGTTCTTTGTGGGATCGCTTACCACCGTAAATTTTTCTGGACTAATACAACTTAGGGACCTTCAAGCAACGACTTCTCATTTTTAAAAGGCCAGAAACGCTTTGCTATTCACCCAGCGCTGCAGTTGCATACGTGCGGTGGTCTACACTTACTTATGCTTGTTCACTCTCTCTTTTATGTAAAAAAACACCCTTAAGGGTTAAACTTTCCTTCAAGTTCGTAGGCTACTAGAAATTTAAAGAAAACCACTTTCAACAAAAAAAAAATCATTAATCGGTTTAACATTGACAGTAACATAGAGTAGAATAAATAAAAAATAAAACCATATATTAAAATTGAGAACCTTCTTTTTATTTGCAAGCAGCTCTAAATAATTGATATACGTATAAAGGTTACCTACTATTAATATATTTATGATCGTAATATTCTTAATCTCTATTATTCGTTGAACATAAAATCCGCTGTTGTATTTGGCCAGTCCTCGTGTAGAGAGGATTTGTCACAATTGCTATTCTTTGTTGCGAAAGGCAATGTTAGAAAAACTACTACTATTATCTTTATCTTTCATACTAACTTTCTCAAGAAGACGCGATCGATTACCCGAAATCAAATTACAATGCCACATTACGTATCAGGAATCATAGTAACTTAATATTTGCCGAGTCCCCGATTCCCGTATAAACTCAATTTGTGTCGTTCATTAGTATGGAAATTCTGCAACTCCGTAACATGCATCATTTATTTAATGATCATGTCCTGTATTGCATCCCAATTAAAATGTTATAATTCAGTATACGTGACAAGCCAAAGATTGAATTTCGAATCAGTATTAGTTCCACGTCTCAATATTGGACTTAATTGTGTTGGATTGTGCTTAATGAATGATATTGCGTTATTTTATGGGTATTATTTAATGGGTTAGCATAGTATTCATGTTTTTCATTGGTTAGCAAACCATGGCTAGCAAACATTATTAAATCAATCGACAATTTTTGACATTCTGGGTGGCTGTTAAGTTTTTAGTACAGCATATTAATTATATAAGCTGCAATGAGTGTGACTCATGATTATAAAATTTTGATAAGCACTTAGAGGGTAAACAAGAACCAAGGGCCACCGCAGTCGCACCTTTACCTACTGTCGCTATTATTTGATACGTACTATTTCCGTATTTTTACAAATTTAACAGTATAGTAAGACTAAGATTGAATGTATGATTACCAGTAAGAATAGTTTCCTGTTTTACACTGCTATTCTATGATAACGTTGCCATTATGTGATAGCAATGACCAATTGCAATTTTCTGGATCGGTTGTCGGTACTCCGAGTTAAAACTTCATTTACTTGATTAAAAGAACCTAGAAGAAAAATGCCATTCTAGTTCGAGTGATTTTTTAAATGTTGTTTAAAGTTAAAATTACATGGAAAGTTAAAAGCAGAATAATATATAAGGTACATGCATTTTTCACCTCTCATTCTTCTAGCGTGTTATCCCTCGGGATCTGATCGGGTTTTAAAAAGAGTTTCGAATAACTTTCTACGCCATTCGATCCTTAGAAATCTTAACTTCAGAAATAAAATATCGTTTTTAAATGAAATTACATGTTTTTAACACTAAAGCTACGGTTACGTATCTGTATTAGCATATCATATGAAGTGATAAAGTCAAATTTGTATAATGAAAGTAAAAGAAGAAAGGTAATATCACAGACTGTAGACGTTCCACCGCTGGGACCTTTTTTCAATTCACAATTTCATTTGTGTTGGAGGGAATTGAACTCAGTCTGTTCGTGTGCTATCAAAAGTAACTTTCAAATCAAAATTAAAAATGTTAAAAATTAATGAGCTATGATTCGCATAACAAAATAAAATGATGTCTTACCTAGTTGGAAGAGCGGGAGGTGCATTTTTAATATAATTGGAATCCGTAAAGTAATTTTTGATTCTATTAATTAATAAAAAGTAAAAGCCGATTTCGTAGAATTTAAAATAATAAAATAATTTCACGTTTTAAATTCGGCGCTAAAACATTTTGCAGCATAAGCAATTAGATTAAAGCCTCGACTTCAGAATGTAAAATTATTTTACACTTTTCATTTCTTTGAAGTTGACTTTTACTTTTTTAATAGTTCATTTTCTTTTACTTTACTACTTTTAAGTGGACATAGATATATCACAATATGAAAAACGTCTAACTAGTTATATTTAAAAGAAATTATCCTTAACAAATCATCCGAACATACAAAAACTACGGTCAAATTTAGAACCACCTCCATTTTGAAATTATATAAATATAACAATATGATGCTTCTGATAAACTGGGGTAAGTACCTTATTCGAGTTACAGCTATAGACTTAGAGAAATTCTAGCATTCACTTTATTATAAGTGGATTTAACAGTTGCAACTTACGACCGGCTTAATCGTTGCAGTCTATAGATTGAGTACGAGTGATATTTGCAATTCCCAGAATCGTTTAATACAGACAGCTGTTTTAAAAATAAACTTCGCCTGTGAAATAATAGGCGACGAGGGGAAATGCTAAAAAATTCTTATAGGATTTGATAGCTATCTAACCATTTGCTTTGCACCAGATGTAAAACACTGAAACTGGTTATTTTAACCGTAACCGTAACTGAGATGGTCGCCAAGCGCCCGCCTCACTCGAGTGTAGCTCATATTGACGCGCGCGGCGAAATCTCTGTGCGGGATTCTAGTTCTAGTGTAAATGTGATCAAGTAGTAGGGGACTCAGAGTGGCGAATCGTGCGAAAGAAATCTGTAAGACTTTACAAGCTAATTGGACAGAGAGGAATAAAATAGAATAGAATGATGTTTATTCAATATGGATTATTACATAATACTTATTGAAAGTCATTATTTTATTTACCACTGGTTCGGAAAATACCTCTGTCCTGGGAAGAACCAGCAAGAAACCCAGCGGGACTTTTTTTAAAACATAATTTCACTTAACAATAATTTTGTTTATACAATTTTAAATGAATTTTCATAGAACCACCATGGTGGCGATCACCTTATTCCCAGGGGTTATTTTCATTCATGTATTCCTTGATATTATAATAACCCTTTTTGTACAGTTTTTCTTTAATAAAACTTTTAAACTTGGTTATTGACAAACTTTGAACATATTCTGGGATTCTGTTGTAAAAGCGTATACATTGCCCCATAAATGAATTACTAATTCTGTGGAGTCTTGTAAGTGGCATTACAAGCTTATGTTTGTTCCTAGTGTTTAAGGTATGAACATCCTTATTCTTATGAAAGCTATTTATGTTTTTATGCACATACATTACATTTTCATAAATATATTGCGATGCCAAAGTTAATATGTTTATATCTTTAAATTTTTCTCTAAGGGACTCTTTACAATTTAGATTATAAATCGCCCGTACGGCTCTCTTTTGCAAAACAAATATAGCTTCAATATCAGTTGCATTACCCCATAGCAAAATTCCATAAGACATTACGCTATGAAAGTAACTAAAATACACTAACCTAGCTGTCTCAACATCTGTGAGACTTCTAATCTTTCTTACAGCATATTCTGCAGAACTAAGTCTGCTTGCTAATTTAGATATATGGGGGCCCCATTGAAGTTTCGCGTCAATAGTAATACCGAGAAAAACAGTGGTATGCACAAGACTCAACACCTCCCCATTTAAGAGCACATTGTTTTTCGAATGTTTTACATTAGATATTGTAAATTTAATACATTTTGTCTTATTGCCGTTTAAGAGCAAATTGTTGGCGTTAAGCCAATGTACTTGTTTCGATAGAGCATTATTTACATCGTCATATTTAATTGACTGCCGTCTCAGTTTGAAAATTAAAGAGGTATCGTCAGCAAATAATACTATATCGTGATTGTCCCCTACAAGATAAGGTAAGTCATTAATATAGATTAAGAACAGGAATGGGCCAAGAATGGAGCCCTGAGAAACACCCATTGATACTACCGATCCGGAGGAACATTTACCATTAATGACGACTTTTTGAGTTCTGTTACTTAAATATGAAGTAATTAGTTTAAGCGCCAAATTTTTTACACCGTAATGTTGTAGTTTCCTGATTAATGTATCATGATGAAAACAATCGAAAGCCTTGGAAATTGGCATTGCTCTCACTGCCACTGACGGTAAATTTAAAGCGGCTGATGTGAAAGTGCCGCTTCTAATTTCAAATGTGAGTAAAGAAGCTAGTGTAAGTGACATTATTAATTATATAAAAGAAATAACAAATGAAAGTGTATTCTTGAAAAAAATTAATATGCAAAAAAACAAAGCCGTTCAATTCCTATAAGTTATATGTTTAAAATGTAAATTAGGTTTATTTTCAAAGGATAATTTTTGGCCAATTGGAATTACATTTAGGTGTTTTGTGAACTTTGTGCATAAGACAAAGTCGGTACTTAAAGGTAGTCAACGCATTTCGTAATGAGTAAATAATGTCTGAAAAATTAACCTTGGCTAGTTTCAATTGCTTCTTTTTCATTGATGACATACGGTACATTTGTGGAATATCAGATGTACTCGCGCTTCAGAAGACATGTCTGCTCCCCCATGATGTTCTACTGTTAGGTGATATCTCTAGTGACATTAAATACAGAGGTAAATCGGCTTTGGAGACGTATGTTGGCTTATTAAAGGGAAGACCATACGGCGGAGTTACCATTCTCTGGCGGAAGGTCATTTTTGACAGCGTTACTGTCTTAGATTGCAGTAGTGCCCGCTTGATAGGTATAAGAGCTACTATAGGGGAGTGAACTGTTGTCTTTTTCTCGGTGTATATGCCTACTGACTCGTTAGACAACCTACCTATCTTCACAGAGGTGTTAGGTGAATTAAGCGCTATTGTTGAAAGCGAAAATATTGAGAGCATATTTAAACTGGGTGATTTTAATGTGCACCCACATGAACTGTTTTATAATGAATTAATTGGTTTTTGTTCTAATCAGAATTGGATGTTCGCTGACATAGAAAAACTTGGCTTGCAGTATAACGTTTACACTTATGTTAGCGCGGCGCACGGGTGCAGGCGATGGCTGGATCACTATGTTGTCTCAAACTCGGCCTGGCAAACCCTTGTCGAAGTGGAGGTTATAGAAGACGTCTTTGTGTCTGATCATTTACCCCTAATAGTTAAATGTGACTTAAGGATTGTTAGGCCTAAATAGATAGCAGGCGACTTGCATCCTAGCTCAGGAATATCGAGGGAAAGAGATCAGAAACAAATATCTAATTATCAAGAACTCTGTCACAATAGACTACGTGAGGTTGATTTCCCCTCGGAGTTTAGAGAATGCAGTCGCGGGCTATGCAGTTTGGATGAATACAGGCGGGTGTTAGGCCGGATGTATGACAGCATTGTACGTTCCTTGAGTGACGCGGCTAGCAAAACTAAGAAAAAACCTTGTAACAAGCCATGTAAAAACAGACACCTCTGTGGTTGGAACAAATATGTTCAAAAGGCGAATCGGATGGCCAGGCTTAACTTCAGGATATGGTTGTCGTATTATATCATCTGGAAGGATCTATGATCAAATGAACGAGTCCCGCAAAATATTCAAAAGTCGGTTAAAATGGTGTCAACGAAACCAAGAACAATTGAAAATGGACATCCCAGCACAGCACAGGGTGGACAAAAACTTTAAACAGTTTTGGAAGGCTACCAAGAGATGTGATGTAAGGCCTGGCCTCCCGGTGAGTGTGGATGGGAATAGCGAGTCTGTACATATTGCGAATATTTTGCTCAACATTTCAAAGTGCATTTCCCACTGGGGCCCTTAGTATCTGTGAATAGTACTAAGGTCGGATGTCAGGGCGACGTGCCACTGATGCGCGTTACTGCAAAGCAGGTTAGAGAGGCGCTAAAAAGAATGACCGGTGGCAAGTCCCCAGGTCATGACGGTATTAGTGTAGAACATCTGAGGCATGCGGGGCCTCATCTGCCGAGAGTGCTGGCCCTGTTCTTCTCAATATGCATATATCACTCTTATTTATCACATGACCTTATAAAGACCATCGTAGTGCCCATTGCTAATGACAGGACTGGTGAAATCTCGAGCAGGGGAACTACCGCCCTATATCACTTGCAAAAACAATTACTAAGATGTTGGACAGTGTGTTTCGCTCGGAATTAGATAAGTATGCAAACATACACGACGCGCAGTTCGGGTTCTGACCTGGACTTTCTACTGATAGCTCAATCCTGAGCCTAAAGCACACTGTCCAATACTACACAGATCGCAAGATGCCGGTCTACGCCTGTTTTCTTGACCTCTCCAAGGCCTTTGACCTTGTGTCCTATGAGATACTTTGGAGGAAATTGGCGGAAAGTGGTGTACCGGCTGAGTTGCTGGAAATGTTTAGGTTTTTGGTATTTTAACCAAACCAACTCTGTAAAGTGGGCTGATTCTCTGTCGGAAGAATACGTGTTGGAGTGCGGGGTGAGACAGGGGTGTTGACGTCTCCCAAGCTCTTCAACATGTATGTGAATGACCTTATCGCGGAGTTGAGCAGCATGCGCGTCGGATGTCGCATAGATGGCGTTAGCATTAATAATATAAGTTACGCTGACGATATGGTGCTGCTCAGCCCAAAAGTGGGAGGCCTAAGAGAAATGTTAATGGTATGTGAGATGTATGCTACTGAGCATGGGCTCACATACAATGTCATAAAAACAGAGTACATGGTCTTTGAGGCCGCTGGTAAATGTCACAATATTGCAAATAATGTTACCCTTAATGGCATGAACGTGAAACGAGTCACTAAATTTAAATATCTAGGGCATATTATTACTGGTGACCACAAAGATGATGCTGACATTAGCGGTTAGAGGTAATATGTTGGCTCGCAGGTTTTCCCGTTGTACAAAACGGACAGAGCCATGAGTGTGGGTCAAATACACCAAAAGATCGCTTGAAGCCCTGCGCATCCAATATAATAATATGTTCGGGATGCTGTGGGGACTGCCTCGTTTTTGTAGTGCATCAGGAATGTTTGCGGCATACCAAACATATGGTTTTAATGCCATCATACGCAAAAAAAACCGCAACCCTTATTAGCAGGGTACGAGTCAGTCACAACAGCATTCTGAGGACCATTGCGGACAGATATACATCGCCGCTGTGGAAATGTCTTGTGCAGAGACTGATCACTGGGCCCTATCCACTCCCATGAAGGTCTATCTCGGCACAGGGTATTACTTTGTTTCCCTAGATTTTAAGCAAACCATTGTTTTACTAACCTTTGTTATTATTATTATCATTGTATTATTCACCCACATATGGATTTTAATTATCTGAAATAAAGAATTTATTTATTTATATCTGGGGCTCAGGGACCGAATTCATCAATCCACTTGTCATCCCATGAATTAAGACAAATCCTTCCTTAGTTCTGTTCAGAGAGTGTAGATAAAAAAGTAAGGCTCCTAAAATCTCATCACAAATAACATATTATGTACATGCATACAGTTCGGTTTCTCAGTTTATTTCTAAAGCAAAAAAATGTCAAAGCATATATACATTTTATATTTAGTCTAATTTCTGTGATGTTAATTCTGTTAGCCTACGCGGCTCTAACAGCTTCCTCTAACTATAAAAAGGGGAGGGAGAGGATAATATTGTGTTCAGTTCTGTGATCACATTAACATAACATTGATGAAATATCTAACGGCCGTCGGAACAGGGGGTGGCGGGCTCCGGCTCTGACGGCTAACTCGTATCGTTTGATGTTTTGGGCGATGAGAACTGCCCAGGGACGTGGGTATACGGTGGGTACTCGGTGTGGAAGGGTGTGCGGTGAAACCGTCTGCGGACTCGCTGCGCTTCATCCCTTGTTGTACTAACAGTTTATGTGCCACTAGATGATTGTTTAGTGTTTGTGTGTGACTGGCTAGCGACATTTCGATTGTCGGAATTTAGCGGAACAGGGGATTCGATTAGAACGTTACGGAGCCTTCGGAGGGGTTTTGGGGCCTGGGGAAGCAGCGCTGGCCGTGAGACGAGAAGTGCCGGCGGTTTCATCCAAGCGTTGGGTCTTGGCGCTGAAGGCGCGGGTGGACTAGTGGGTGGGTGGTATTGGTGGCGATTTGAGGCGAGGGAGTGGTCACCGTGGACGGTGTGGGTTTGGGAGCACATTTTATATTTAAACAACAAATAGTGGTATTTAGGTTGTAACTTTGAACATTACATAACTCATCACATTCACAAAACTATCTTTTAAGTTTTCTTAACGATAACTACCTAGTTATGAGTAGTTTTTCCAAAATATAAAGAAAGCTTAATAAAAATACTCCAGCGAACATTTTCGTTACAGCAATACTTACCGGGAATGTTCAACTGGGGATACATTTTTGTTACAAAGTGTCTTGTTAGTTTTTGAAATGAAGACTAGCGATGCTGGTAACATAGCTAATATTTCTTTCAACAACTCTCAGGTAAGCGCGGCAAGTGCTTCACTTTATTTATTGTACCATCACAAAGATTGCGAGTTTTGTTACATTTTAATTGTATCTCTAATAACAGATGACCACAACATGACTAATTTACATAAAACATAAAAATATACTTGCACATAAATAAAATTACAAAGACAAATATCATATCCTATTAAATTAATAAAAGCCTACACATTGAGATGATACAAATAAATAAAATTGAAGTGTCTTTTCTGCCGACTTCTAAAAAGGAGCCGGTACTCAATTCGACTGTATGTTTTTTTTTTCTTTTTTTTTTTATGTGTGTTACCTCAGAACTTTTTTCTGGGTGAACCGATTTCGATGATTCTTTTTTTATTTGAAAGCTGGTACTTCTCGTGTGGTCCCATATGAATTTGATCAAGGTCAGACCAATAGTTTTTAAGTTATTCTTAAATAACTTATATTGAAGTCGGCTGTACAAAATTTTTAATTTTAAATTATTGTAATGTCAAAATAAAAGCTTTTTACTAAATGCATATGAAATTATATACGGTACTAATAACAAAAAGCAACTTTTATAATTTTTATCTGTCTGTCTGTCTATTTGTTTGTTCTAGCTAATCTCCGAAGCGGCTAAACCTATTTTGACTGGACTTTCACTGACAGATAGCTGATGTTGTAAGGAGTGTTTTAAGATACTTTTATTTTAGAAAAATAGTCAAGGTACTGTGCAAAAAAATTAAAACTCATGAAATCGTAGTAAATTCCACGCGGGCGAAGTCGCGAGAAACAGCTAGTTTATTAATAATACTCATACGTTTACTATATTTCATGTTCAATATAGATTACAAGTAAATGTAATTATTCGAAAACCGTTCTAAATAAACTAAAAACTTTAATCATAGAGTACTACCCCTCGCGGTATAGTGACAAGAACGCTAACTGCGTTTCCTCGTTGAATGGCTATACTTTGCTTTTGAATGAGAAAAGAAACAACCCTCTTATCACTAGCAGCGACAACCAGTCACGTATACAACATGTAACAAAAACCCTGTGGTTCCCATTAAGTACGTTATCAGGATCGATATTCAAACCTATAGAAATAACTTTATTTTTAAAACGACCATTTTTTTAATTTTATTAAAAAAATAATAATTTTATATGGTTTTATTACCTCTTACTGACAGTAGCCGCTGCTAAAGCTAAGTAAAGCGGGGTCTTGGACAATCCTCTCACTCCCCAGACAATGAAGAAGTAAAAAAAAACACATACAATTTGCATACAATTATTTTTTTTTAAATAAAATAAAGAAATATTGTTCGAGTTTTTAAAAAGTTATATCTATACGTTTGAAAACTGACTCTGATAACGTACTTAACGGGAACCACAGGGTTTTTGTTACATATTGTATAGTTCCTTTAGGAACTGCACTGATTGAACTGTACTCAGTGAACCCTACGGACCGATAGTTTATTCAGCAAATGAAAAAAAAAATTGGACAAATATATAGTCAATTAATAGTATCAGGCTTTACTTTGCGGAAATCCATTATAATGGGGTTGTTATAAACTAATTTGCTTAATTCCTCGTAAAGAAAGATAATGATGTGTCCTGCCCAGTTTTAAGGGGACCTCCCACCCTCCTTCAATCGCGCGCACTATACCCGTCGTCGTCAATCTTAGCACTACCATCCCCAGCACCACCATACTAGGCACGACATACCACTCTCGAAAATATGACACGTGTTTCGCCTCTACATGAGGCGAGGATGCCTCGCTCTTTATGCGGAATTAAGCAAATTAGTTTATAACAACCCCAAAATATAGTCATCTCCTCTCAGAGCCTTAGTTTAGCTGTCCTTAGTTTAGTGCCATTTAGTTTAGCTACTTTACTTGTACTTTTAGTAAATAAATCTAAGTTTTTTAATTTTACTTATGCGTCTTTGTTATTAAAGGAATAATCAAGAAAATTAATGCCTTTACTGTTATCAAAGTTACAGTTACAGTATATCAAATTTCCACTGCTTAACGTGGGTCTACCTCATGGATTGCCTCGTTTGTCATAGTTACCATGCTTGGCAGGAGGGTTAGCATCCGCAGAATTTTATATATTTGGTACTTAGTTATTAGTAAGACGCCGCTGCCCATTTCCTGGTTTGTTTCTCTCTGTCATCTTTTACGACAGTTACGAGACGATATGGAATAGTGGATATTGTTACATGGTACTCTAAAAATCAAATGAACGAGAAAATTTCAGTAGTAAACTTTAAACATTATTTTCAGAACAACATGTGACTTTGAAAATATAATCTATATCCCGAAGGAGCGCGGACAGAGGTGAAATAGCTATGCTACTAAGCAAATTGTCATTATTTGCTTTGTAACATGTTTCACTGGGGCAAACATTTGCGAATGACGTATGTATTTTGGCACTTGTTATGAATCTCTAGCTAGCTTAATGCTTTTAGATCAAACTTTCTTCAAAGAATAAACTTCAATCACAAACAATTAGAACTTGTCCTGTATCAGTGATCGAACCCACAGTGCAGGCATATCGGTTTGGAATACAAGTGAGAGTGGCAAACGCCGTGTAGTGATGGCTTAAGATAATTTACAACCTCATATATCATCCCGTGAGTATTGTAAGAGGAGACAGAGGGAAATCAAACAGGAACGGGGTAGCAGCATCTTCTTTATAACTCCAAAAATAATAATAAACTGCGGTTGCCAGCCCACCTGCCAAGCATGGCAACTTGGAGAACAACTTGGAGACTTTTTATAGAATGTCATAAATGTCATATTATTATCATAAATATTCACGCCTGTAACCCATAGAGGTAGGTAGAGACGGACTTTTCTGACACACCACTCTCGCCTACTTTACAAATGTAATATACATCCATACAAATGCGCATACATGCTCATCAGTTATGCGTATTCTTAATCTAACCCATCTTCAAAAAACCGTCATTTTGGACGATAACCTTTCGTTAAGGGCGTCCCTTCCCGACAGTAATGTGCATTTCTGTAACATACATTTGCTTAATCATTGTTTCTTTATTCATTCTTTCTACTTGCGTGTACGAGGAGTCTTGGGATATACGTTCCGAACGCAACCGGGGCCCCTCCATCACTTTGCAGTACTTGCTTCCCCTTAGTTCCCTCGCAGTGCTACCACGATGTCTCGGGACTACTTCCGAGTCATCATCCTCCTCGCGGATTACATAACTAGGTGTTCGAGGCTCTCGCCTCGAGCGTCTGCAACCACAGATGCTCAGTTTCTGATACAGCAACATCGTTTTCAAGAGTTTCGAGAGTTTTGTCTCTGAGTAGTGTTAAACAAGCAACAAAGCCGAAAGAACGGACTCGGTTCTTCACCTTGTGGTAGCGGTGTTAAATCTACAGCCTCATGTTTCATACCATAAAGTATGTAATAAATGATATATCATTAACACCTGACACTGTAAATTATTTTTTATTCTATACCCTAGTATATAGATTGCTCAACATGGAATCACACAAGCAGCGTTGAGAAAACAAAGTTAGCTCAGCTCGCTCTAGAGACGCAAGACCAAAGGCTATTTGTAAAGTTGTCTCATTGCAATTGCTGATTCAGTTTGAAAGGAATTAGTTCCAGTTTAGATTTTTTAACTTCCACAGCTACGAGTATTAGCAAACGTTATCTATGTAGTTATATCGCCTCAATCCGTCCCTGGCTCAATATTCCAAACAGCCACATCAGCACATGCGTGAGAACTTGAGTGATAATTCTAAAGTAATGTAAGACGATATGATAATTGTACTAGACTTATTTTATTAACATTTAATATGGATGCATTCTGTAACTAACCACTTTCGAAAGAACATTAAATCATTTTATACTTTAAATTGTGTTTTTAAAAAGACTGTCGAGGTTCGTCGCAATTTAAGTGGCGCAGCCGGTAGGATATCCGTATATATTCTGCTGTCGTGCTAACGCCTTTCGGACCCCAAAATCGGTTTAAGCGTCAGTATAGCAGTCAGGTTCGGATATCCTCGAACCAAACAAATAACTCCCGCGACGCGCGCGCTATCGTTTCCAAATCAATCGATTACGCGCATTGGATCATCGGCAGTATCGAAGTGGTCAGAATCAACTGGAGGACATGGGATTGAACATACTGTGAGTAAACCTCTTCACTTCCTGTTTACATTTATCCCATTCTTTTCCGCATTTTCCGGACTAAAATCGTCGGGCCAAATTATTTGCAATTATCTGATTTTGTTGGCACAAAATAGGCCGATAATATTCTTGCTAATAGTTTAAGTTAGATTAAGTAAGATAGTTTAAATAAAAATGGCAGTAACTGTTATTCCAGCACATATTTTAGACTTGATTCCTAAATACGATGGGGATGAAAAATTACTCAATTTATTCATCTCAAAATGTGAATATGTTTTGTTAAATTCAGGAGGCGATAATACTCCGATTCAAAATTTATATAGATTCCATGCTATAAGTAGTAAGCTTAGTGGTAGAGCTGCGACTCTACTTAGTGATAACCCTAGTTTAAGTACGTGGGAGGATTTGAAAGAAATTTTGACCCAGCATTTCGGCGACCCCCGTTCAGAGGAATGTATTGCTATTGAACTAGAATCTTTAAAAATCAAACAAGGAGAGTCATTCATTCAGTTTTGTACTAGAATACAAAATGTAAGAAGTTCTTTATTCGCTAAAGTCCAAAGACATTGTGATGAAGGAATAAAGGCAGCCAAAATGATTATATATAATAATACCGCTTTGAACGTATTTTTGTACAATTTACCTGAAGACCTTATTAGAATTGTCCGACTCAAAGGCTGTTCTACTTTGGAGATCGCTTTAAGTATAGTCACAGAGGAAATTAACTTCTTAGCTCAGTATAACGCCAAAAACAATAAAGCCAAACCAGTTCAGCAATTAGCTCTGCAAAGTTTCGTGAGACCAACTGCATTTATAAATTCGAATTTGACACCAAACAATAATAATAATAATAGTAATTTCAAGTTTGGTGTACCCAATAACCAGATGGGATATAGGCCTAATTTGATGCATACGAATAAATTCACAGCACCTCAACAAAGCTACCATTTTGCATCACCACAAAATTCAATGCCACGTAATTTCAATCATCAATTTACCCAACAACCACGAGCACCATTCCAAGTTGGTGGATTTAAATTTGGCATTCCCCAACATCAAGCTCAAAAATACGGCATGCAGAATCAACAACAGCCTAATCAGTTTAGATACGGCTTTCAACAACAGCCTAATCAATTTAAATACGGCTTTCAACAACAGCCTAATCAATTTAAATACGGCATACAACAGCAACCCAACCAATTCAAATTCGGCATACAAAATCAACCGCCCAAAAACGTTTACGACACTGACGTATCTATGCGTACCGCACCAATTAGGCAAAACATGACGACGAATGATTTGTTTTTTAGCGAGGAACCTTCAACATCATGTCAAGATTTCTCTCACGATAATAATGACGGTTACTACTACGACCACTATGATGGTTTTGTAGAAGACCCTTCATTTGAAGGTCAATACCTAGAAAATTTTAATGAAATTAATAATGAAGATAATGCAGTACCTGAAAATTTTCCGATAGTAGCCCTCGAAAGCCCTCCGAAATGATCCATCTCAATTATTGCGATAGCATTTTAAAATTACCTCATATAGTAATTCCCGAAATAAATTCGAAATTTCTAATAGATACCGGAAGCAGTAGATCCTTTATTAGTCCTGCCAAGGCTAACCAATATTTTGGTGAATTTAAATACAATGAACCTTTCACAGTTGTAAGTACCCATGCGCAAAGCATGCACGATGAAATAATTTTTATACCGCTTTTAAAAACATTCAAAAGTACTCTTCCACATAAATTTTACATATACGATGTGGATGGTAGATACGACGGCCTTATTGGGTCAGACTTATTAAAAAAATTGGCAGCTAATATCGATATGAACCACCAAATTTTACGAACACCTAATACTGAAATCCCAATAATTTATAATCCACCTTATGAAATTAATTTAGAACCAAGATCGGAAACACGATAAAAATACCCACCAACTTACAAAACGGGGACGCAATCATTGATTTTACACAATTTAGTGAGGGAGTTCGTATGCCATGTGCCCTTATCAAGTGTGATAATTTATTTGCCGAAACCATTATTCAAAATGTGTCGAACGAAAAAGCTAATATTAAATTTATAGAACCGTTTAATGTAACTGTATTTGAAAATAATGAGTGTGCCATAAATGTGATAAATTCCGATTGCGAGATAGATGAGATTTTAAAAGAAAATTTAATTAAACTACGATTAGATCATACAAATGAAGAAGAACGGAAAGCTATAACTAAATTATGCTATGAATACCGCGACATATTTTATAGTGAGAAAATTCCGCTTTCTTTTACAAATCAGGTAAAACATAATATTAGAACAGTTAACGAAGATCCTATATATATCAGACCGTATCGCCACCCACCTTCGCAAAATGAGGAAGTACAAAGACAAGTAGACAAACTTCTTCAAGATAACGTAATCCAAAATTCTCACTCACCTTGGAGCGCACCGGTTCACTTAGTCCCCAAGAAACCAGATGCATCCGGGCAGCCTAAATTTAGAATGGTTATAGATTATCGGCGATTAAATGAGAATACAATAGACGATAAATACCCGTTACCTAATATAACTGACCTTTTTGATAAGTTAGGCAAATCTGTATATTTTAGTACCCTTGACCTGGCAAGTGGCTACCACCAAATAGAAGTTAATGAAGCTGATAGGCCAAAGACAGCTTTCACAACTCAATCCGGTCACTATGAATTCAAACGCATGCCGTTTGGATTAAAGACAGCCCCTGCAACTTTCCAAAGAGCAATGGATAATATCTTAAGAGGCCTCCAAGGTCTTCATTGCTTAGTGTACCTCGATGACATAATTCTGTATTCGGCTAGTCTTCAGGAACATATTGAACAATTAAGGAAAATTTTTGACCGTCTCAGAGAAACTAATTTAAAAGTCACGTTAGATAAATGTGAATTTTTGAGAAAAGAAGTTCTATATCTAGGTCATACGATTACAAAAGAGGGTTTAAAACCAAATGACGAAAAAATTAAAGCAGTACTAAAATATCCATTACCGCGTACAGCCACTGAAATAAAAAGTTTTCTCGGGTTAGTAGGGTATTATAGAAAATTCATTAAAGACTTCGCTAAACTTACACAACCGCTTACCTCTTGCCTGAAAAAGAAAAACAAAATTGAGATTAGAAAAGAATATATAGACGCATTTGAAAGATGTAAAGAGCTTTTAACAAACGCCCCACTTTTACAATATCCTGACTTCTCTCGACCGTTCGTTCTCACCACAGATGCGTCGAACTTCGCTCTCGGTGCAGTTCTATCGCAGGGACCTATCGGTAGTGATAAGCCTATAGCCTTTGCAAGTCGTACGTTGAACGATGCTGAAACGAAATACAGCACAATAGAAAAAGAACTTTTGGCAATCGTTTGGGCAGTTAAACATTTCCGCCCTTACTTATATGGAAAAAAATTTACAATTTACACTGATCATCGCCCTTTAGCCTGGTTAAACTCCATTAATGAACCGAATAGCAAACTAACTAGATGGAAGTTACGCCTATCGGAATTTGATTACGAAATAGTGTATAAGAACGGGAAACAAAATTGTAACGCTGATGCTTTATCTAGAATTAAGATTAACGCCTTAACTGATAACGATGATGTTTCCATGCAAGTGAATGTAGACAAAAACGAAAAAAAACTTCAACGCCATTTGAGCAATGTAGTCTCTAAAATTGTACAGCTAGGTAATTCGAATCAGGCGGGAGACGTAGTAACAGTATCATCCGATTCGGAAACGTTAAGTATTCCCTCTTTACATGGTAGACAATCTCCATATCCGATACCATCTCCAAATAGTAGCACCGCCACAGCTTCTGAAGGACACAGTAGTAACAATACAGTACATTCGGCTAAAGACATAGACACAGCAGGAATATTAATTCTCCAGGAAGCGATTGATACGAAACCGAATCAAATACTCGTTCATACCTGGAACAGAAATGAATGTTCGGTTAAAAACTTGTCTAGGGATAAACAGAACATATTGGAAGTTCACTTACCATTAAACAATTTGGATTTAATTAAAAAATTCCTGAAAGAGTATATCAGACCTAAAATTAAATATTTTTTTTTATTTCGAAGATGTCATACATCGCAAGCAGTTTTCGGAAATCACAACGCAATTATTCAAAAAGGATAGTGTTAAATTTTATGAATGTACAAAGAGGATAGTATATGTAGAAGATGAAAATGAGCAACGCGAAGTAGTTCTTAAATATCATTTAGGTAAAAATTGCCATAGAGGTATTAGGGAAACATTAGTACATTTGAGGCGAACGTTTTATTGGAATAATATGGAACAAACGGTAGCGAGCATTATAAACTCATGTGAGGTCTGCAAGAAAATGAAATACGACCGTAAACCCCTAAAACCTCAACTTCAATTGACTCAAACCCAGTCTAAGCCATTCCAAGAAATTTTCATTGATACCTTTTCGATAGAAGGCAAGTATTTTCTAACCCTGATAGACGCGTTCAGCAAATTGGGTCAAGCAATTGAAATTAATAGTAGGTCTACCCCGGAAGTAATAAGAGCTTTAATAAAGTATTTTTCATTTTACGGAATTCCATCCAAAATCAGTTCAGATCCCGGTATGGAATTTAATAACGTACTCTTAAAGGAAATGCTAACATTATACAAAATCAATCTACACATTGGTACTGCGCACAACCCCAACTCTATGGGACTTATCGAAAGGTTTCATTCAACTATTACTGAAATTTACCGAATCGCGAAATACGAACATAAAATTACAGACGCAGCGTCAGTGATGACGTATGCTGTTATGTCATACAATCATTCAATTCACTCTTCGGCAGATCTAACGCCTTTTGAAGTAGTATTCGGACACACCGAATCCAATAGTACATTTGCCATTAATTTCGATAAGCAATTCACACAGCAGTTAGTAAAGGATCACGCTAAAAGGACCAAATATTTATATAAATATCTTACTGATAAAATAATTGACAAAAAGTTGACGGTGAGAGAAAAACACGCAGGCGAATCACAGTGCGATATAGACGTAGGTGATACTGTGTTCATAAAATGTGTTAATACTAGACGGAGCAAAGATAAACCACGTTACCAAAAGGCTCATGCCATCGGTGCTATAAAAAGAAATGTAGTTCCCGTTGAAACCAATAAACGTATTACTAATGTTCCTATTAAAGACATAAAACGTCCTTCGCAGATTATTTCTACTGGTGATCCGAACAATGGGAAGCCAGGCTCTTCATCAGCTTCGCATTGACAAGAATCCGGGATTGTTACCTGTTGACGAAGGTCAAGCATTTGTTAATTATGATAACTGGATAGTTATTAAGATATTAGATTTAAATTTAATTTACGATGAATTAGAATCAAGTATGAATAAATATGGGTTACTTAAAAAGCATGTTCAAAGTTGTTTCGATACTAAATCATTTGATTCAGATTTTACTACCGTCCAACATCAAACCGATTATACTATG